>KK113809.1:165526-201734 GCA_000611955.2 Stegodyphus mimosarum
GCAGTCTATCACTTTTGCATTTAGCTTCTTCAAAATAGTTTACCAAATCACATATTGATTTTATGGATCATGGGCCTCGTATTAGTTTATGATTTTGGCTATAAACTTTTTCTGCTCCGGCAAAATTTTCCCCGTTCAAGTAAAGCACTTTGTCAATTATTCCCGTTGTTTCCCGGTAAGTATCATCTTCTTTAGTAAGTTCGAACGCCTGATTGAGAAAGTAATCTTCTCATACTGTTTATTCAAGGTTTTGAACAAGCAACGCTTTGCACATTATATTCTGTAACGGGAGCTTCTACTGTCCATTCCTGTGAAATACACAAAGTGCGTCAATGCCTCTCTTCTCCGTGTTGTCCTTTCAATGCTCTTTTTCGCAAATTTTTACTCTGGCTATTTTCCTAGTGCGTGTATCCTTCCAATGCCATTTATAGCTTTTCACTGCGCTAATAAATTTGCGCAAGAAAATCGTGAGTGTTACCATTCGAAAATTTTGGTAATTTTTCACTACAACCGTAAGCCGTAAGCGTGAGAACTCTGTTGTTTTAAATCATGACAAACTCGAGCACATGCCCTCAAACAACAATATCTATAACTTCATTTCGATTGGTTGAACGGATAGGAGTTCATATATCGGGAAAGTTTCTTTATGGCCACCCTGTATACATGTATGTACGTGTTAACAGATAAAAATACAAAACATTTTTTACAAAAAGCAGCAACAGAGATAATTTGAATACATCTAAATTTTCGTTTTAAATGTTTTTCACAAATTCGATACTAAAATTTAATTGCCTGAAACTGACTTATTATTTGGTAGCTAAAACGTCTTTTTTATTTTTTATTTAGTTTTTACAGCTTTTAGAATTAGATTTTAATTTTAGTGTACGTTAACTAGACAATTTTAGAAACTTTTCTACTAATATCATTACTAAAAACAGTGTTTTAAAATTTCGTATATGTGAACTTGCATACTATAATGTCTTAACGGGGAAGCGCATCAATTCTTTTTCGAGAAAACCGTATTCGAGCGTATGTCGCGTTAAATATGCTAAGTAGAACATTGCCATTTTAAAGATAGGAAATAGTTCATTTTAGTCAAACGTTTGTGCAAAAATTGTTGGAAACGCTCAATGAAATTTCATTCTGTAATTTTAGATACAGAGTTAACTTATTTATTTGCAAATACTTACCTTAAACGAACAATAGTGTAGTACAATATCTAGCTCTATTACAAGTAAATACCCATCCAATATAGAGCCCTATAGATATAAAATTGTTTTCTGTGGTATAAATGCCAGATTTGCAAATATCCGGTCAATTAATTGACATTCTGTTATGGGTGTTAGCGTATTTTACCAATTCCCAAGTATAACTGATCTGGCAGATATCAGGTAATTGAACAAATCATATAAAGGCATCAAAATATCGCTTAAATAGCCGCAGTAAATCCAGTCCTGGGTAGTTAGATGCCGTAAAAGTGCCGATGATGCTATGCTACAAATAGTTGCGAAGCAAATCTGAAATTCGTTGATATGATGGTCTGTCGTGTTGGCTACACGCAGAGCTAAGAAAATAACCTCATTATCTCAGAAAATGATTTTCCAGACAGTTACTCCAAATGTGCGAAACATGTGGCATTTCATGATGAAATCACATTTTTCACAATATCGGACAAGCTCTAGGCAAGTGTGCTAACGGCATGTGTGCCAGATGAGGACAGTGCCTCGTTACTAAAGGTAAAATGTCTTTCTTTGCGCTGTCTCGTGTTGATCGGGCCAGACACTAATACTATGAAAGATGGTGATGATCTCATTCATCGCTGCTAGGTGATTAAATAGCTTCTGGGGATGTAAATGCTTTCCAGCAATCATCTCGTAATAACTTTCTGCAAATTATTTTTGCTTTTAATAAGTATCGTGGTATAGCTACAGACCGCATCATGTTGCCAGGTTGTCGAAAGTAAACATGATTTAAGTTAGTTCTATGGTTTTCATAAGTGATTTATCACGACTGTCTGCTTTATTACTAATCATCTGAATAATCCGCGTCGCAAAATTGTGGCTGATGTAAACCTGTTTGCATTACCACATATCTAATATAATCAATCCATAAGGAGACTTCTATACAAAAGGGTCTAATTCAGTGATATGCTGAGTTTTCTCTTAACTAATCTACTCGTATCGTACAGAAATTTGAAAAGGAAATGCCTTATATCTTCACGAGTTCAAGGAATTGCAGCTATGCGTCATAGTGCTATTGTCATTGCTTTCCAGCACGGATCTTCTTACACCCATTCTGCTTCGCATTCTTCACGCTTTGCGTTAAGCTACTTTTTACTGGACATAATATCTTATCATTTGTATGTTCAAGCCGGGATTATTTTTTTTCAGAAACATTTCCCGGATTGAGGGAAAAAAATAGGAAGAGCAGCTTTCTTAGAGAGTAATTCTGTAATTCTTCGGTCATCAAGATTTTCATTGATTATCATATTCAATTACATATTCACCATACTTTAGTTTCATCATGTTTAATTACGACACAATGTAGTTTACTTATTTATTCCGTACTGCATTTGAACCACTTTTCTAAAAATCAGTATTATTACTCGCTTTTAATAATAAAATCGACAAATAGCGACTAGAGCGGCTATGAATCATTGGAAGCTCAATATTTCCAGTTGTAACTTAACTTCATTCTTTATAAGATTTAAAATTGTATCCTGATTGTTTCAGTTACACAGTACGAGAAATGAGAAAGAAATATTAATATTTGTTAAAAAGTTCACAAGACCTATCTAGAAGTTTGTTATAGTTTACATGCATTTAAATTTTTCAAGTTGAGAGCTCGCTATTTTAAAATTGTTACTTAAAAAGATAGCTTTGTTCATAGCTTGTGTTACCCTTTTAACGAGCGATCAGTTTCAGTTTCTAGTAGTCTTTTTTACGAGTACTTCTTTTATAAAGAAATGTATTTATTCACAAACAGAAATACAATGCGGAGCAAATATAACAATGCCCAATGCAAATAATACATTGCAGAACAAATACACCGTCTGCACCCAAAGATGCTTTTCTTTGCTGACATAAATTTCGTAGCAGCATTAATTCTTCTACTTGCGAACAGGGAGAGAAAATTTATGTTTTCGTAACAGCAAATTTCAATCTGTTTTGGGTATTTTGAATGATTGCAACATTTTTATAATTTTATTTGTTTTCATACAAACGGGTAGTATAATTTATCTTTATAAACAGTCCTCGAACATTTTTGTTTTCTGCATATATTTTTATATCTTTCCATTTGCTTTCCCCTTCCCCAATGTGAACTGTTTTCATATTCTTTGCTATCAAATTTATGATGCCTAATATAATATGTGGTGTCGTAAAATAAAGGAAATCATTAAACTGCAACAATAAATACTGATTAACGTAAACTATTTTTCATAGTAAAAAACATTAGGTTTTATCTAGGGCAAGAAACACGGAAAAACAGCTACTCCTTAACAGGGATTCTAATCACGAACCTCCGTTCCAATTACTAGCTGGACGTGCTAGCGAGAGGAGAAGGTGAGAGTTTTTTGTATTCTTTCATTCTTAGAATACGACTGGCTAGTGAGAAATGAGATCTAGTCTCTCACTTATTGATGGTGAAGAATTATTATTCAACGTATTTTAGTTTAGACGCTAATGTAGAAAGCATTATGATTTTCTGGCATAGGAAAACATAAAAATCAAGTATGTCTTTGTCGGAATTTTAACCATACATATTCCGATTATTAGCTAGATATACTACTAGTTATATTACGAAAGCAAACACGGGGTTAGGCAATAATTTCTTGTAGTCCGTATGTCTGTTTTGTGCCTGTTTCTATGAAATATGTATAAATTTGAATACATTTCTTTAAGAAGAAATAAGACAGTGTGTAAAAAACGTTTAATTGTATGCAAGTGTTAAAATTTTGCACCCGAATATATTTCCTTTGTTATATAGAGGAATATGATATTAATCGAAAAGTGACTTCACTTCATGTTTATGGTCAGTACATCAAGAATATTTTTTAACAGGCCAGGGTTTTTTTTTGGTTTAAATTTCCGAAAACTATTATCAGAAAAATTATTTTCTTGATTTAATTAAAAAAATTTCCTGGCATTTTATACCTGGATTTATGTACTTTTAATATATTGCCTTAATTTCTTTAACATATTTTAATATGCACGTATCTATACGTTCGTACAGATATCACAAAAAATATTCTAGGCCGTGTATATATACGGCCTTGCCGGCTAGAGGATTACTAATCGCTCCGCATTGTGATTTGTCATTTTAACAATTAGTTCACTAAATTTTTACCAAGTAAATTCATTACGAAGTTTAGTTTTTATCTTAAAGTTGAGAACCATGAGAGTTTAACTCATTTTTATCAGATAAGATTAAACCTTGTGAATAAATATGGGTTAAAGTAAATCTGAATCGATATTACAGAAATTTCAGACAAGTTAGTATTATGTTCATTACTGCTATTTTTTACATGTGTACCTGACCATAAAGTTACTTCTTGACTCTCATATTCGTTATCTAATTTTTAACGTAATCCAAATCGCTCCATAGTTTTCATCCTCAAGCTTTAGAAGAAAATTTCGAATTTCTTCACCAAGCTGACTCGTCCTTCTTCAGTTTATTATTAAATCTAACGGAAACAAAATAGCATCAGTTTCAATTACAGTTCTCAACAATTCAGTGGTAACTGAACTTTTTCAGTGAAATACCAAAACAAATCCTATTATCTATCAAACGGGTAAAGAGTATTTGGGTTGCCCTCTACATTTCTTCTGTTTCATAGAGACAACATCATGCTAAAAGCTCCTTTAGTTTTTTTTTTCCCAAACTCGGCAGAATTTGAATCTGACTGGAGTTGTTTCCACTGTAGTTGAATCCAATAGGCTGTTTAATGTGATTCCGAACATCCATTTATATCACAGAGCTTTGCTTTCAACGTGAGAAACAGGGCATATAATTAGTGGCAAAAATGAACTAACAGCAATAAAAACGGAAAAATAGAACCAAATCTAATCCTTTAAAATGAAATGTTTGCTGTGGATATGCATTTCAGTTTGCAGTGATGTGGTAACTCACTATACGCAGCTAAAAATATAAGCAAAGAACCTGGCGAATATAAAGACTGTATTTTTCTGCTTTACAGCCTGTGTGCACATAAATTCTGGCATGGTCTTTATTTTTGCAACCATTACATTTAAACAGATACTTCCAATTTAAATGAAGCAGAAATTTATGCTTTCGTATTTTTCAATTTAGAAATTTAAGTTTTTCATAAAATATGAAATTTTTATACGTTTCCTTAGTCCCTGCACTAAGTTACACTTTAGGAAGTTCTTTTTCTTAGTCCCTACATTTTAGGCAAATATACAGTTATATATATAAGCTGACTTCGAACAAAAATTTAGCGAGATAACGATTTAAATTTAAATTTTGAGATTTTTGACGTTCTTTTTAGCTTGCCTTGAGGGTTGGTTAATAAGTAAATCAGAATTAATCTTTGTTGATATTTTTCTCTTAAATGCCATTCAATGATAATTCCTAATTTTTAGTGCTCTTTAATTAAAATTTTTGTTATAATTCGTACGCCCAAAGAATTTTCTGAAAAATTATTATTTAAGTTTTACAACATTATAAAACATATTATTGATATTCTTATTCAGTTTTATCACTTTAGAACCGTAATCTAAATGTAGCAAACAAAATCACCAAACTACAAATATTAAATTTTTTTAATTTATGGATAAAAGTTTATACGCGTTTCTAACTAGACAATGTTGACGCCTATTAACGTTTTTTTAAAAACACAGTTCCTTCAAATTTTGCAAATAATATTTCTTGTTTGACAGAACAATTATATTCATGAATACATTGCCTGAAAATAAGCACAGGAATACTGCCACTTAATTTGTTAACATCATTAATATTTTTCTAAACAGATATTTTGCTTTTTAGTTAAGCACAAATGTGAATACTTCGCTTTTGAATTTGTGTACAACTCTTAGTTTGATACCTAACTTTAAAACTAATTGACTTGTTTATCTTATATCATACGGGTGTTATAAATTTTACCCTGTGTTTTTTACAGTGAGCATAACATTTTCTAAACAAAAGTGACATACATTTTCTTTTTAATTTCCTGTGGCGGTCAAGAGCCATTATAATCTTTGGCCAGTACTAAGGGCAGTGTTCGCTTAATTATGGAGGCACGTATTAGGTGGGTCAACGTTGCCTCCTATGAAGGGACACAAAATTTGCGTCCATGCCTTTTCCAGTATTCGAAGCCGAGCCCTTCGTTACGGCAGTCAGAATTATTAAATCAAAAGTAAAAACATGAACCTACTGATTTCATGTGGAACCAAACTGAACTTATGGAGTTTACTTGATATGGTAACGTTTTCGCTAATACTTTTAATAAAATATCGATATTCCATTTATTTTTAATGAATTTACCCAATTTTGCTTCCCCGTGATTCGTGTCGAATTTTATAATAATATAGTGCAATAACAGTTTGTTAAACTCTTAGTATGCGTACTTTGTTTGATTAAAAAGAAGTAGCATTTTTGTTAGTTTGTTTGATACTGGACTCATATTCTAGCCAGACACATTTCTGACTGAGTTCGTTAACGCCATTAAATAAATAATTGTGGCTGTAGTAATAGCAAAAATGAAGTTTTAACATTACCCAAAGAGAATATTGAATTTATAATACACATTCCTAATTGCTGATAATGTAACACGATGTTGTTTTAATTAAAATGTTATTCTAGAAACTATGCCTCTCTTACATGTGCAGCTGACATTAAAGAACAAATAAAGGTAAATTTTACATGTGCATGAATTTTATGCTAAAAAATAAGAAAATATTTATTCCCAAAGTCATCAAAGATATCAGTTTATTCATTAGTTATTTTTCATACCATTTACAATATATCGAGCCCATGTAGAACAGATACTGTTTTATAAAACCTCTTTTCCCTTATAGAAAATTTAAAATATCAGAACCGTATTTTATGTGGTATGCCTTTACATTCGGGATGATCCGTTACTTTGATTATCAGCCGAAACAAATATACATTTCAAAATTCTGGCAGCTTCTAAACAAGAGATCAATTAACTCATGTTTAAGAAATGTTAAGGGAACAAAATAACGTTAGCCTTTCGATTAAATTTTTTTTTTCATTGATCTGGTAGTAGACAAGAATTCAGCAGAGAGCAACAGATTAAAAGAACTTTTAGAAAACGTTTATTAAGCTTTAATGGAAAAGACTCCTTATAATATGCTTCAGTGGAAGCGAAAAAGTTAGTATTTTATTTAATACAGCAGCATAATGAAAATTAGTTCTTCACTTGCGCTAATTAAATTTAAAGCTTTCTGTTTCTTTAAGAAAACCTATCACGCAAGAGCTGTCAGTAGTTTATCATTTAAAAAATTTATACAAGCAAGAATTTTGAAAAGCTCCATTTTAAGATAATGCTTTAAGTATTCTTATTTTCAAGTTTCTAACAGGCAAAAAAATTGAATGCTTAGCATGGTATAATTACGTAATAAAATTCGTCCCAATCGAAAAGCAATAAAAAAGATCAAAATTGTTTTTGCATAGTAAGAGAAAATTATTAGTCGTAAAAGTCTTAGAAAAACATGGTAATATAATCCTCTGTTTTCGTGTAAATTTTTAATACCATTTTATTTTTGCCAATAACTTATATTCTATCGAAAGTAAGACACTTGTAACGTAACTTGCCGAGACTTTTGTAACGTAACTTACCCTAATACTTGTAACTTAAAGCATTCGTTTGAAATGCCCGAAACTATCAGACATTTAGCCGTGTCATTGTTGCCCAGGCTGCACCACAAGAGACGATCGATATTATATGTATGGATAGGGGATTGGAGAATAGCAGGGTGGGTTCTTAACAGAAAAGTATGTTTTTCAATGGGTCAAGATACTTGCTTCAAAATGAAGTTAATCAAAGGCACTTCTGTTATATTTTTAGGGCAGTGTTTTCTTAATTTTAGCATTAAAATTTTGCAAGTTGGCATATTTTCACTATAACATCCCTGGAGAACTTAGCGCGAATGAGCGAAACGGGGAGAGTGAGGCTGAAGCCTCCTTTCCCCTTCAGCACCCCATCGAAAAAGAAGGAAAAAACCGGTTCGTGAGAATCGCCCTCGCACTGAGCGAATGCTGTGAAGATTAATCAATCACATTTAAAGAATGATTGCTTGCTTCACGCAAAATTTATTTTTGAACTCATGAAAATAGGTGCTAAATATATGCATTCTGAAAGACAATCCTTCGACAGCCCACTTTGTATTATGTTTCACTAATGTTTGCCGGCTTTAAATCTGGCTAGTACATAGTAATCCATTAACCAGAACAAGAAAGCTAAGTCTAACTTTTAGAAGCAAAAGTTTTTCGCTAAATTCCTTATATATATTTCTTCTTACACCTGAAGGGGCAAGAAGATTTTCACTTTCAGATTTTTCAGATTAACTTATAGAAGAAGTTTAGAATACTTATTAAAACAGCTGATTTTCTATTTAAGGTTTCAAAAAGATACTTCATTGTCTAATTACTCTGCACGTTGGCTTCTACTATTTTTGGCGATACATCATGAGTTCACATCCGATATTTTTACCTCTAAAATGTACTCACTCTCCTCTCAGATGTTCCTTCTAGGCCAGTTGTCTCAAAATCAGTGACAGCAAAGAATTGCGAAATTAGCCGAAAAAGCTATCGAGAATATCGTCATTCTGAATTATTCAATAAGCTTCAGCTAAATTATTCATGTTTTGAAACTTGTAGCGAGGTCCCCAGATATTGTCATGACGTAATCCATGAAAAGATTGCTCATCTTATGATGTCCTTTAACTGCGTATCTTTTTTTTACGAATATTTAAATATATATATGATAAATATAATTTTTTACGACTTTAATATACAGCTGTCGCAGATTGGGCAGAATTTATCTATAGAGAGCTTACAACCTTGATTTCAAACGGAAATAGTAGTAATATTGTTATGTCTTTTGCACACAGATAAAGGATTTTAGTGCAATTATATGTGAAATTGTTTTAGTTTTCTGTGTAATGCAACATAAGAAAAATCTAACAGAGATAAGTTAAGCCGGAAAAGTAAGAATACAACGACAAGTCCATTTAACATTGTGTAAATGGATATCTCGTTCATTTGGCGATATATTGCCAAGCTGACAACGGTGACATAATTTGACGCCATATTTGGCGCTTTGGAGCTGCGCTTTAGGAGGAACGTTTAAAAAACTACAACAGGCTTCAATTCAGATCTCGTCAACAGAAGTCCATGAAAGATTTGCAACAAATTCTTCCTTCGAGTGATAACATTTTCTTTTTTTGCTACATCACAGAATTTCTGAAAAAAGAAAATTGGGGGTGGGGGGGAGAAGCTGGAAGTTTCATTGAAATAGTCTGAAGAAATATAAAAGAATTATGTAACGCATTATGTAATTTTGTATACTTGAGCTCTGAAAGATTAAAGGAATAACAAATAAATATTGTAATAAAGAAGGAACAATAGATAATAGCAACAATAGGTTATTATTACGTGGCTTTGTATTAATAAATTTGCAGGATTATGTCATTTTATAAAAATTAAAAAACTTAATCGAGTGTATATTATAATAACAGTAATCTGCATTAAATATTGATATCTATTAACTTATTATCTCTATACATTTTAAGAGTTTTCGATATCATTAATTCCTTTGCTACTATTTTTGTTAAACAATAACGCTTTTAAATATTTTGAGCTTTTTTGAGTTATGCAATTATTATATATTACAATACATATTTTTCTTTCAACCTTTGTCTGAATAGCAACGATTGTTCATGAGATAAAAGTTTAATTTTTACAGAAAAAGTGAACTAATTAAAAAATTCAAGAAGGATAAATTGATAATTAAGCATTAAAAAAATAATTCTCTAAAAACCCGAGTTTTAAATATTTTATGACTTTCGTATTTAGACAAATCATTAATCATTCAAGTACACCTTTTTGTGGGGAAAAAATGAAAATTATTTCCTGCATAGCAACAGAATGAAAAATGGCAAATACTGCACACGTAACATTGATTAATGATGAGGGTTTTTCAAAAATCATAGACTGCGTCCTTAAAATTTTTTTAAAAAATTGAGGAATGGGAAATAATTCAGAAATTTCAGTTTCATATTAAAGGTTTATAAATTACTCATGATCTTATTTTTAACTGCGAGCAATAGAAAATTAATTTATTAAATAATAAATATAGCGATTAGTAGTTTATTTTTACAAAATGCTATCATTATTTTGACATAACGTATTATTTTAACTTAATTAATTTCTGCGAAAAGGTAAACTACTAATAAATTCTAGAAAACTAAACTTAATAGTTGAGAACAAGTATAAAAATAGCTGGAAAATCCTACAATTTACATATTTTGTGAGCTTTTGCTATTTTCGAAATGTTTCAAGTGTACTTTCTTTAAGTTAATACAAAGAAGTTTTTAAAATTACTCTGGTTACGGAAACAGAATTAAAAATGACATTTATTTCTCAGGAAATATATGTTCATAATAATGAATTTAAAAAATCTTTGTCAACGTAAGAAAAAAAGAAACAGAGGTTAAATATTTTTAAAATTTTAATTTCCTTTTTAAAGATTGATAATTCATCCACCAGCATTTTTAAGTTAACTTTTAATAGAAACTAAATTTATTAAACATTAAATAGAGCAATTAGGGAATTTTTTAACCAAGTATTGCAATTATTTTAATCATAATTAAATACTGTGTTATTTATTTAACAACCAGTTTTTATTATACTTTCATGCTGCTTCTATTGAATGCTGAAATAAATATATTAATAAGCTCAACCGTCGATGCTAAAAAAATAATACTTTCGTACCAATAATATTTAAACTGAAATTTTGCGCAAAATGTGAATTTACATTTTCATTCATTGTACAAAGCTAATTTTACAATTCTCGTGTGCAAATTAACCAGTTAACACAACCTAAATGCACTGTCCATCAGCTGGGGATCAAAACTACATACAGGGATCTCTTCTTTGCAAGATTCTTTGCTTCTTCAAGTGGCACGCTTAAAAAACATTTGTGTTGGTAGGTTACTCGAATTAAATTATCGCAAATTCTTACAACTTCACTTTAATCAAACGATCCGAGAAGTTTGTAAATAGGTACTTATCAGAATATGAGTATTAATGTATGGTTATTAATTGGTAATTATGAATTGATGGCATCCGTAGCAGCACTACAGTAGCAGCGTTTCCATAATCATCTCATAAATCGTCCTTTCAAGTGCAGCTTTCCAGCTATTTCTTGACTTTTCATGTGTCCACTTTCTTGCGAAGCCACACTGAACGGAACATAACTTAAGATGATGAGCATCAGAAACTTCGGCAGATTTTATATAGGCCGACAATGTCTTTTTAAAAGTGGAAAGGCTGTCATCTTCATTATGAAGAAGTAAAAGCTGTTTAACATAATCATTTATTATTTTGAATATTTCAGCTTAAAAATTAAATTAGGGGGTATACAATCTGACAGTTAATACAATCTGACTGCAGGTCCTAAGTGACTTTTTATATACACTGAGTCTAAAATCATTGAAGGCACTAAAATCTACATTAGAAAATAGAACCTCAAATAAAATTAATCTCAAATGACATTTAAATAAATTACAGAAAATAAGACAAGAAATATTAAATTATTTTCTTGCCTAGCATATTCAGTTGGCTTGAGTTTTTTTTATTATAGAAAATTACAATAAGATTACCTATGTAAAAAGGCATTTTCACCGAGGATGTTCGAAGGGAAGAGGGGATTTATCAAGCTTACGCGTAAAGGAAACCCTGAAAGCTTCATGAAACAGCCTTCTTAAATTACCGGGAACAGTTCCTGCAAGAACTATGATATTCAGATCTTTACCTTTTCCGTCACTGATGGACTGTTATTGAGAAGAAAACATGTAAAAAAAACTTTAAGACACATTTGTAATGCTGTTCGCTTAATACTGACATAAACTATAAGGTGTTGATAGTGTCTGTGAATAACTTTACAGCTTGTTGTTTCGGAATGAAACATTTATACCTTTAACACTGGTCACACATACACAAACAAGTTTCAAAATTTTGTGGAAATTGAAAGAGTTACACAACTTCGACATGCACATCATTGGTTATGCCGAATTCCAGCTATACCCATGTACGCTGGTGTGATCAAATATTGCAAACCTTAACACCAAAATCAGCAATGCCAATGCAGCCACCTATCAAGCCATGTTCAGTTCAGTTGACAATGAATGAGGACACCTGATGTTTCGAATGGTTACCAGGTATTCTACCACATTCGTCATCAACTAGATTTATTTAATTTTAAGTATAAAAACAATCTTAATTACATTAGTTCGTTGTCAACTAAATCTAACATTGCAGGATCAGTGTTTGCAGTGGCACTGCTGGTTCTGGTGTTAAGGTTTAAATGTTTGACGCCTTCAAACAGTGTACAATGCCTTTAACATTGTCTCAATATGTAAGGTTTTAGTTAAACTAAGTTTTATGTTAATTTCTCTTTCCTGTGAACTCTTATTTCAACTTCCCGTTAGAATGAGTGCGCGTTTCAGCTTTATGCTAATTTGAAGTGAAGCCAAGTTTTGTATTTAAAGGTTAGCAAGGAACATCTCAGTGTGAGAGAGCTTTTAGTCTCAGATCGCTTCGGCTCTGTTCGACGTCCACCTGAATAGCTAGTATTTAAGTTCTAAGCTTTAGCGCTGTTACTCTAATACTTATTGACGTAATCTAAGTGCGTTAGTATTAGCCAAATCTTGCTACGCACCATTGATAGTTTAGAGTAGAGGCCAACCTCGCGTTTATAGCTCTGAGAGCAACGACTACTTAAGTTTCTACTCAACGCTATTTTAAATTATTTGATTGATCAGTTTAGACCCAAGTGTGGTCATTATTTTCTGTTATCCCTCCCAAGTTGGGAAGTGGCTGTAAATAGTGGTTTAATAAAAGGGGATTTTAAATCCTTCTTACGTGCAGTTATTCTACCACATACCAGAACATAGCTGCATTCAGCTCCCTGTTCGAGATCAGGACGTTGACACGGCTACGACAATGTTCGCCAAAAGTATGCAAAGAACACCCAGTCCTGACAAATATAACGAATCAATATATCGAAGTAAACTTCGTCTGTGTATATTCAAGAAAATGGTCCTAAAATCTTGTCATGCAGCATTCCACACTAGACATTTGCTTTCGGGCTATCCCGCTTGAGTTCCTTACAAACCAACGCAACCAATTGAATTGACAAACGCCAAAAACGTTCTCAACAAACATTCCCTTCGACACAACAAGAAATTTGAATTTGAAGTTCATAAAAGATAAAAGGGTGAATAAAAGTAACATTAGATTCTTATATGATAGGCAGGCAATTATGATTTTAAATATGTAAACGTCACCAAATGAGTTTAAACTATTGTGGCATGAGAATTTTCGAATCCCTAAATCCTAACATTATGTCTATATTAAAGCAGAACAAACTGTTATGGAAAAACCTATCTAAGAGTAATAAAAATGAAACAAAATTACAGACCTACAGATTATAGGGACCCCACATAAAGAGATAAAATTGTTGAGAAAGTTAGTAAGCAACTTACACATAAAGTGTATTATTACGTTTCCCTCTTCCAATATGTGATCTCAAATTCAATTTCCATTAATTTAACTTCTAGCTTAACCATCTAGACAACCAGACGAATTATATTTTTCCTTCAGTACCGAGAGTTTTAAATAAGTATAACAATGTGAAACTACAAAAACTCATTTGAACTTAATTTTGAATTTAGATAGTTAAAAAAGAAAACAAAATTAAATTTAGCTTCTTGCAAGACAGGCAGTTACAATATAAGATATGTACATGTCAAAGATTAAATTTTAAGGCTAACAGTCTGGTTTCTCTATTACAAAAAGTAATTTAAATAAAGACCTAAATATATATATAATGAAATTTTTAAGATATATTTTTAATATTCATTGCTTACCAGCTTAAAATGCATTACATTGTTTCATTTGAATATTCTAATCAACTGAAAGTATATCACGTTGAAATGTGACTTGCAGAACTTACACATCAATAATGTAATAAATCAATTACAACTGCAATGCAAATAACTTCAAAAAAAGTTTTTAAATTCATTTTCTTAAAATAAACTTTTTATTGAAACTTATTCTTGTGTGCTCAACTTTACTCTTAGTGTAATAAATGTGAGCTGTTATATTTACTACCACTTCATTCAAAGAAAGAAACAATTTAGACAATACCAGATCGTTAAAGAGATGTATAATTCTTTTTCAAAGCTAGCTTTTTCAAACCATTGTTGATTTCACTTCCTAAAAAAATGTATGTCTTTTACTCACTGAACACAGAAAACGTTTATTTGAGAATACGAGAAGGAAGTACAGTTTTCCTTGTTTTAAACTATTTCCGTTTCCAATTCCTTTCCCAGGTGAACATGCAAAATCTAACGAGGTCAATATATGTTCTCTAAAGGGTACTTAAGATAACAGATCAGCGTTTATCTTTAGTGTCCACATTGAACAAGACACTCTTGTCCAACAAGGGAACTGTTAGCGACCGCAGAGTCTCACTGCTCTCCTTTAACTAAAGTCCCTATCATTCCGCCTAATAAATGATTTCCCCTCTGGTCCTGTAACAATTCAGGCCCATAGACAGCTGCAGAATTCTCTGGCTTAACATTAAGTGTCTGGGTGGTATTTTAATTGAAGGAGATTTTGATGCAACCTGGGTCTGCAAATATCATAAGATTTTGCTCACAGCCTTGTAATGTGAGATTCGAGTCCTTCTCCTCTCATGCTTGAGTGAAATTCCTTCTCGCCTTGTAGGTTTAATATGAATTTAAATTCTAGTTGCACAACTCTGGAATTCAAACGAATAGTATGCGCATAGAATGTAAATGTTTACATCAACAATGAATTCTAAATCTTTTCCAAATATCCGATACAACTACCTGCTATTAAATAATGATTCAGTACAAAAAGTGTTTAAAGCAAATGTATCTATTTTGCGTGCTGGATCAAAACGCATGCAATTAGAAATGAGGGGAGGATAGTAATTGAATCCAAATATTGTCAATGCTTGAATTTTTTTTATACCTTGAAATAAAAGCGCTAAAAATAAATCTATTAGAAAAGTCTCTTTTTTTTTAAACCGAAGCTCACAATCTAACAACAACACGAAGAAAATATATAGTTGGTACATGGAATTTTACCGTACGTTTTACAGCGAGATTTTAATGATCCTGTAAAAGTAATATTACTATTTTCCGTATTTCAAACTTATTCAGAATTTGGAATCTAAGACATTTTATAACGTTTGTAACAAAATCGAGAACATTTCTTCTTATATATATGAAAATTGTTCTCTAAATACTTCAAAAAATGCTAAATGAAACGAAAGCATTGTTGTAAAACGTCTCATTGAGAAATAAACGTTTCAGAAGGTATAAAATAATATAAATTTTAAAAAGATACTTATTTAAAAAAATGTAGAGTCATTAGGTTATTTTAATGCTGGAGACGTGAAAAATGAGCAACGCTCTCGCAAGGACTCGAATCTGGGCCTCTCGAATACGCGTCGAGTGTGCTAGCATTACACTACGAAGATATAATGCAAGAAGGGAGAGAACATTCCACCTTTTAAAAGGAATGGGGCTTAGTAAACCCAATCGCCAAATTCTGGTGGTGGAGAATCATCATTCACCACCTTTGGCCCTGTTCGGGCGCCATTGTAGAGTCATTAGGTTATTTTGTTGCTGGAGACATGAAAAAGAAGCAATGTCCTCGCCAGGACTCGAACCTAGACCTCTCGAACACATGCCGATTGTGTTAACGTTACACCACGAAGGCATGCATAAAGGAGGGAGAAAATACCTTATAAAATGCATTATTTCTGAAAAGTCTTAAAACATTGTATTTATATTATTTAAACCCATGCAGTCCAATACAGCCGCTTTATGCTGCATAAATACTTCAAGCGTTTTTGTTATTAATGATACTGATCTGAACATATTCCGATTTCGGTCCATATATTTATTGTGGCTAAGATGAAAAGGGTTGCCTTCTATAGCTGGCAAAATCCTTCGGTGGCAGACAGTGTGAATTTGCTCACTTCCATCCAACTTTAATCAAAAATACTCCGTGGGGACCAAAAATCACCTAATCATCTCTTTCCTATCACATCTCGTGTGGATGTTAGGCTAGGCCAGTTGTCACGCCTCACGAGCAGCATACGGCTGTGCCACAGATCTGTTTCCGCTGCGTGCGGGCGGAATGTCAGCAGTGTTGACTAGCGCATAAGGGCGTGGAAGAGGATCTCGAGACTAATGCACGAGTTGAGCGACAGTGAGCTTGAGGGATCATGGACTATCTCATTTTAGAGACTTCTGCAGAGTTCACATACGACAATTATTATGACGATAAAATGCAACATACAGTAGACATTCACATTTGGACTAACTGAACAATAGTTAGTGATCCATAAACACTGACATACGCTTTAAGCATTAGCGTCCATTACCAAGATTTGCATGATTCAACTCCAGTCATGCAAATATAGCATATAATGGCTCTACAGGTTTTGCATTCCCTCATGTAGTGTTGCATTTTCTGACGCAGCAAGATATGCGCCTGTACTTTATGAGTTACGAGGCTTACTGTCGAATTTATTTTGGTGCAACAGCGCCAACTATACATAGTACCTCATTAATTCACAACAGAGCTAGTCACAGCTTGTCTTTCAGCGTTTACAGTGTTCAGTGCCTGGCATGCCAGAAGCCTCACGCGAGCGACCAGAATATCTGCTCAGCCCATTAAGATACCTACATCTTTCAACTAGCCGGAGATGTGACAGATACTTTTGGCTTGAATTTAATAAGTTGTTATAACTTTGTATTGTTGTTTTATTGCGATAAAACGAAACATGTTTTCAGGTGCCGCCAATTCGACATAGTTCGGCAGAAGAATCAAAGAAAAACGGACGAAATCTTGAATTTCAGTGAGCTCAGTGCAGTTCGCATTTATGTAAAACTCCAATGGCCTTCAGACCTGTCTTATTTGTCAAAAAAATTGGCGCATAACAAGAAATCAAATTTTGAGAGCCACTTTGCAGCTAAACATGAGATATATGGCAATCAATATTCCGCCGGTGATGCGAGGAAGGAAACGATTGAGGAACTTCATAAAAGTCAAGAAAAATCAAGTTCTACATTTAATTATTAAAGACAAACTCCCAACACTGTTAATATTGCAAGGTTTATTGTTAGTCCTAAGACTGCCAAAGAGGCAAACCATAATACCCAGAGAGTGAATATAATAAAAGTTGTTTTTTTAATGCAGTCGAAGAACTATTCCTGGATTTTAAGAACAAGGGAGAAACTTCTTAAACAAATTAGAGGTCTGTTAAAACAGGAACAGTTAGAATGTTTTCGAATATAACCAATCAGCAAATTGAAGACCTTAAATTGGTTTCAGCTTTATTACTAGTTTATTGTGACTGAATAAATGACACTACAAAAAGTTTCATTTTTTGTTCAATTTATTTCGTCTACGGGTCCTGAAGAAAAACTTTTAGGATTATTGCCACTAAAAGGTCAAACACGTGGCGAAGATTTTGCAAATGCTCATGGTGAAACATAAAATAGGATTCGATAAATTTGTTTTAGTTTCAACAAATGGTGAAAAGAGTGTGGCCGGAGCGAGAAAAAAGTGTTTTTCCCTTAATTTGAAGAACAAATTTAATACCGAGATACATTGCATCATTAATTCAAGGTGAAAGGTTTTAAAACGCTTCGCTTCCCTATTATTAGAAATTAAAGCATTTCTGCTTGAGAAATTTGTTGACTTATGTGAACTAATGGATAATCAGTGGACACAAAAATTTTATTTTATGATAGACCTGACATCTCATCTAAATAATTTTAATCGTAAACTGTAGAGAAGAGGAAACATAACTTTACTGATGTAGGAAAAAGTCATTTCATTCGAAAATAAGTTATCCCTTCTTCTCAAGATTTTGAAACAGATTTTAGTTTTCAAGAAGGAAAATTGCACATATCGTACATTATTATTATTATTTACGTATTCCACTCTACACTGAACGGAAAGATGTTTTCATGGAGGCCTTTCAGAGCGAAATTGGCTCGTAATAACAGGCTACTACACATGAAGAAGACTACAAAAACGCTCATGCTCAAAAGCGCCCCCCTTCTTGGGATTCGAACCTTGGACCGAGATACCAGCGTTCAGGGTCTTTACCGCTCGGCCTCTTGTGAGCCACATATTGGACATTGACTGTTATTTTCAATGAGTCAAGCGTTTCAAGTACAATTTTTACGTATTTAAATGACCAGTTGTTTGGAATAAGAAAATGTTATTATTTTTATGAATCGTTTTAAATATTTTATAAGCGTCTGATTTTGAATGTCAGTCATAACTAAAAATTAATAACCGAGTTCGTTTCCTGCATGAGAATTTTTTAATTAAAGCGATCAGAAAGAATTCTTTTTCAGTAAAATAAAACTATTTAGCGCTGCCACGCATTGAACTAAAAGCATCTAAGACATTTTGAAAAAACGCATTTTAAAGAAGACATCCTGATTTCCATTCTATATCGAACAATAAATATCTCTTTGTTTTGTAAATTTACAGATTGTGTTGTTATTTGTTTTACATGTAATTAAACGTAAGTTTTAATTTCTCAGTTCATATTAATTAGCAAAGATATGCTCTGAATTAGCTCAATCATAGTGAGATGTACTGTTAGGTAAATGTTAAATTCTGTTTTATCCAGCTACACCACTGTGAACAACTAATATACCATTTTCTTACATGGTTTCTTCCCCAAACCACACGCATGGTAAAACATTTCGTTCACCTTACATTTCACAGAAAACAAAAGGCTTGTCTATCTCTTTTTCTCACCATAAATACTCTGCAATGTTCATTATTGCATTTGCATGCAATAAAAGAGACAAAATCTTGCAAATAAATTTAGAAGTTAATGGAGTAAGTCGTTTTTCACACTTCAATATGCATTCTCTTTTAATATTTATGCAAGGCTTAATTAGTATGTTGGTTGCGATTCGTGTTATACATTTATAGTACATACTCGGATCACATGCTTTTTTCGAGTATTGGATTGCTCAAACTCATCATTGATCATTGTTTTTATTTTGTTTATTTATTTATTTATTTTTATTGTTGCAACATGCTTAATTTTTATATGAAGTATTGTGGCGATGATGCGTATATGTGAGGAGATGTATATAGTCCTTATTCATTTTGCATACAGTCCTTACTCTATTGAATATTGTCCTTATTCATTTTAATAACATTTATGAATTCGTGCTGATTCCGAGACACTGTTATTTTAACGCAGGTTATAGCTTAGTGCATATTTCACACTGAAAATATGTTATATAACTGGCATGTAAGAAATACAATTAAGTCCAATAGACTCATGGTTTTATGAATTTTTATGATCAGCCAAAAAGTAGGAATTTACGTGCAGTGCAATACATGTGTAATGAGAATAATTTAAAAATTTTTTTACGATAAAGTTATTTTCATTATGAAAATTTGAAAATATGCAAATATTAATTAGGCACGATGTCATATAAACCCTAAAATGAAAGCAGCAACATCTTTGAGGACTTAAATACATTTTACAAATGACATTTCGAGAAGATGATATTGCTTCGAGATATTAAACGTCATTCGATGCAAAATACAGTTAGACATTGTAATTTCTTTATTGCTACGCTACCAGCATAATACCAGTAAGAAACGTAAAGAAACGTCGCGCGTAAAATATCCGTACTTTGAAGATGCACGTTATGTTATGGAATGTTAATGGAACGCTCTGATACTCTTGAGTTTGTTAATCAAAAATTCATTACAGTTTTACAAAATATGAAATATATAATAAATCAAATCCCAAATTAAAAATTTGGGCTTCCAGATTCCCATATTCGAGTGGAAGACTTTAAATATCGGAAACACTTTTCAGATTGTCGCCACCAAATATTATTCGTCCCGTATTATATTTAAAGAAATTAAATAATGAAGAATCTATATGAATGTATGCATGTTTCTCCTACTGTAAAACAAAAACGGTGCCTTTCTATCAAATTTTGAATGACGTAATCCTCCTGTGAATATGAACATCTGGAAACCCAAATTTGAAATTCGGAATTTGTTTTATTATCCATTTCATATTTATAAAGCTTTAACGAATTTTTCATTAAAAATTCAAAAATTAAAAACAGAGCAGTGTCAACATTATAAGGAATAACACATTTTTATTTCCAGCGAGTGAGATTGTCTGCTGGAAATTCTAAAGATAGATATGCTATTTTTAAATGTTTTAGCACAATATGGGGGTAGCTCAAATGCTCTTGAAACGTGTATGTGTCTGTAAATAAATAAAAAAAAAACTCGTCTGGGTGTGATATAAAATCTGAAAGTTTTCAATTTTTTCCTCCCCCCTTTTTTTTGTAAAAGTATTGTCGGTACTTCTCATTTTCTGAAAACTAACGCTTGTTGCTACCTCTTTGATACCTAATGTCAGCATTTATCCTCCTCTTGTTCACAGTGTCTGTTACCAATGTCTGTCTGTACATTAATCTTAAAAAAATACAAAATTAAATTTAGAATTGCACACAGTCCCCTTAAAGAATAAATGATGATATATCTAACATCTAAGGTTTTGAAACCTTTTTCGGAATCAGAAATATATGATTCATTCTTTAACGAAATGTTAAAAACATAATCGACAAATCCCCTTTAAAGCGAACACTCAAGATTCAACCATATCTTTTCAATCTTGCGTGGATATGGCTTCTCTAAGGGCAGTCCGAAGAAGTTTTCATTTTATTAAATTTTAATTAATAATTTTCATTGACAAATAATAGCTTCAAATTTACTGGTTAAAAAATTCCGAGGACGAAGAGTCGCCACAAAATAAAATCTCGTTCAGAAATATTAATGAAATCTTCCTATAGATTTCTGGTATGCGGAAATTAAGAAACACCGATCAAAAGCATGGCTTTAAGAAATAGAAGTTTGCTAACACTGGTAGTTTGGACTGGAGGTTCGAATCCTGGCAAACGGGCTGTCTGCATGGGCGTTTTCATCATTTTCCTACCCTTAAAAAGTCCTCCCCGAAGACATAGATTAGCTTAGGCAGATAGCCTTTGAGTGCTTCGTCATAATTAAATAAACCAAACCAGCTAAGAAATAAAAGACACCGGCCAGTACGTTTTTGTTCTAATTAGTAATATAAGCCAGTTTCCGTTAAAACATTCTTATATAAGCCGAGTTTCCTAAATGATAATCTCACAAGAGTTCAGCAGCAGCCATGATAAAATACCTACCTAACGACATCTAGAATAATCCTTCATCCTAAAGCGAGTACTGGTCACTTCCAGGGAACGTTGTTACGAAATGATTCAATATGTGTTAAGCAAGAAAATTAAATGTTTACTAAAGAAAATAAATATACCTAATTGGGAAAGCTAAGTTCAAAGCGACCACTTACGGTTCGAAATGATTTATCCTTGTATGAATATGGTCATCTTAGAAGGATGAGATTTGATATCAAAGTTTCATACTTGTGCTGATCATTCACGGAGGTGTTCGTCTTAGGAACCTCCGTCACTGTATGGTTTAAAAATCCAATCAGTAACTAAAAGATTTTCGAATAAATTTATCCGTAAAATTAAATAGCACTTTTAAAGTGCTCATAAGAAATGCCTAAATGAAAAGTTAAATGTAAAAAATTCTCTTCAAATCGACCACTCAGGATTTCACCAGAACTATTTCAATTTGCGTGTATGTGCTCATCTTTCATAATAATTAAAACCTATGTTAATTTCTATTCTCAAAGACACTAATCGTCTTAGGGAGATAGCAATATTTCTAAGAAGAGTTCATTGCAACTACATATTATTTCTAAAGAAAAAGATTGCCTTCAAATTTCCTGAGTATACTTTTAAATTTGAGTCTTCTAATGACTGACGTAAAAACGAACGAGTTTTTGTTAATATTCCTCTGCTGAACTGGCCACTAGGGTCCGAGCGGTAAAGTCGCTGAATACTGATATTTCGATCAGGCGAACGAGCTGGTTGCATGAGATTTCCGTGATTTTCCTAATGTATAGTGCAAATATGTGGCAGTTCCCGAGAAAGTACTCTGCCAAGGCATCCCTCCTCTTAAGTAGATAGCTCTAGTGTGTTCTGGCATAATCCAATGAATTCAAATCCCATAGTGGCATATTATGTTACTGACTTTCTTCATAACTAACAAATCGACATCCAAAAAATTGATTACACGCTATACATGAAAATGTTAACTACACTTTAAGAATAAACGAAAACAAACCAAGATATAATTTTCGCTAAAACAATATCAGATTAACGAACGTGAATGAAAACAATTTAATAATTAACTCAGCAATTTTTATAAAGGTAACCTCATACTATTAATTATCTTCCTCTTTCTAAACATTTTTAGACTGAATATTTCATCAAAAAGTTTCAGTAAAGCTTTATAAAAAAGATTAATTTATTAATGAACTTTGTTAATTAAATATGTAAATTTAAAATTCTGTTAAGCGATATAAGTTGCATTAATTTTCTATTCATTTTCAATTTTTTAAATACTTAAGTTTCCTTCTTACTTTTTCAAGAGAAATTTATTCATTCAAAAATATGATATATAGAAATAAAAATGTTCCTCTATTTTTCCTGCGCTTTCAAATCATTATGTGAATATGAATTTACAGTTTTTCAAACCTGAAAAATGCATCTGTGCGATGTTATCGTCATGCGATGACTTCTAGGCACTTTATTTTTTACCGCGATACTTTCGACAACGATGTTTTTAAACTGCGAAGTTTTTGAACCGCATTAATTTTGACCACGATATTTTATACCACGATGTTTTAAAACTGCGATGTTTTCTCTTTGCTTTATTTTCTCCCACCATGTTTTGTACCACGACGTTTTCGCCTTGCGTTGTTTCCTCCGCGACGTTTTCGTCCGCGATGTTTTTGCCGCGATGTTTTCGGCTGTAACCAAAGATTTCAGACTGTGCTTTTAACATTACATAGTGAAAAGCAGATATTAGGAACAAAATTTTGAATTGTGATAAAACATGATTTATGCATAAATGTTAACCTGTGAGCAATACTTGTATAATATACTTGCACATTTATAATGTAAATCAGTTCTATATAAATTTTTGAAAAGAAGTCAAGCAAAATAATAAAAAAATGAATAACTTGATTTCGGTGCAAATTTTTGCAGCAGATTTATAATGCTTTATTCGCTTAAAAATATTTCTGGCGAATACTTTTTTAAAGCAATAAATTATTAAAATTATAATGCCATGCTGTGTGATGTTGCCATTGTTGAAAAAGAATATCAGTGACACTGACGCTAGGTCATATGACAAAAAATGTTCAGAAATGCAAAAAATTGAAAGATCGAAAACTTACAATTTCTAAAATTTAATAATTTTTTATAAAAAATAATTTGTGACTGTAAATACATTAACTTCATATACGGCAGAAACGTAGGGTATTCTACACATTTTGAATTTTAAACCAGAGTAAAATGAAAAAATTTCGTTATGCTACAATAAATATTACGAGAAAGTTTTAAAATGAAAGGTGTTATGATTTACAAAATGAAAATTTGAAGCATGAGTGAAAAAAATGCAGTTGCAAAATAAAGCTATATCAGTGGGACGCAGTATTAGAATTATACACTTGCTTCCAAAAGTTAAGCACGGAGAGGAAAATGCTAATTTCCGGAAGCCAATCAAAATTGAAGAGGACTCAATTCGCTACAGAGGTAGATGGAAGTATGCAAATATGTTAAGTAACTGCGCTTTCGCATAGCTACAGGTAACTGCGCAATCGCGCTTTCATGTCAAGAAATATGCAAAAAAGGCTGTCTTATAAGAAGCCAGCTTTATAAAGGGTTACAGAAGTTGATTGTAAGTGCTGATAGAAGGTGTTTAAAACTTTCGTACAATTTGTTTTCAAGACATACGTGTTTCTATGACTTCCAGAAGACGAATGGAAGATTCTGAGAGCTGGCGTGCTGTGGGGCGTATTGAAGCAGGTCAGTCGATCACAGATGTTGCTCCTTTCGTTGGTGTTCATCATTCTGTAATTTCACGTTTATGGAAACAATTCCAAACCACACACACAGTTGTCCGAAGGCCCGTGGCGTGTCGCCCAAGGGTTACAACCCCCGCCGAAGATCGATTTATTGCTATTGTAGCCAAGCGAAATCGCAAAACGGCCTCCACACATGTGACATCTATGGATATAGCGTCCATTGATAAGGCGATATCTGCAGCTACTGTAGGTCGAATATTACATATGGGTGGACTGTACGCCCGGGTACCTCGAGTTTGTGTTTCTTTATCCGTCCAGTCAAGAGGGGCACGATTACAGCGGTGCAGGGAATATGTCAATTGGAATGTCACTGACTGGGGCAATGTCATGTTTACTGATGAGTCAAGATTTGCTCTGGAGCCAGATGACAAGGATATGGCGTGAACAACGAACACGCAATCAGTCCCAAATCATCACCGAACATGACGCATTGTGAGCAGGGATTTCATTAGGATACCGCACCGACATGCACATCTTTAAACGGCGTTCTTTGACGGCTGTCCGGTATCGAGATGAAGTCCTAGAACTCATTGTGATTGTACGTTGTAGCAGTTGGCTTTACTTGTGCTTTAATGGACGATAACGCTCGTCCCCCATCGTCGATGACTACCTGGAGAGTGAAGGGATTGCGCATATGGCGTGGCCAGCATATTCGTCCGACCTTAATCCCTTTGAAAATCTTTGGGATACTCTCTGCCGTGCTGTATCTTCACGTTTCCCACCTCTAGCCACTCTTATTGAGCTGGAAACTTCTCTACTAGAAGAATGGCGGTTGCTCAATTCTGCGGTGGTTGACCGCCTCATTGAAAGCATGGTCACAAGGTGTAAACTTTGTATACAGATGAGGGAATCACATACCATATTAATGTCCTTTTTTCATTTTATGATAATTTTTTCACTTTATACATAATTCTGTTTAAGTCTCTAGTATGTCATTATCTGATAACTTACAAAAATTTAACATTGTTTTCATTTCTGTATATAATTATTGACATTGTTTTATGCATAAATATATATGCTACTTTCCTGCCGAATTTTGTGTCAATCAAAGTAGTATTTGTTGATTTTTTCAAGTTTACATCTTTGTGCTTAACTTTTGAAAGTGACTGTATTAATAATAATTATTTAATGTTCTGGATAAACCGTGGAATTGAAAGACCTTCAAAAGAATAAACAATATAAAAATCGCACGAAATACGTATAACGTTTAAAAATAATGATTTTAATTTCGCAGCATTATATATCTTTTTTAGTAGCACTAAACATGGGAGTGGATCTTGCCTTTCACTAATATCATTTACTATTATAGTTTCACTCTTCCTTATTAAAATGAAAAAGCATTGACTGTCAGAAATACGACTGAGTATTTGGCAATTAAATTTTCTGTTAAAAAATTAAATATATTTCTAACCGGATAATGGATTTTTAGGATATATTAGAAAAGTTTATTTCTGGGCACTTTAACTCATAATTCTTTGAAATTTCGTGCTTAAATTTTTACATTTCAGCTCTATGCTATAGACATGACATATTAATGGTTTTAAGATTTCCTGAGTTGGCTTTTAGGCTTAAGAAGAAACCTTAAATCATTTACAAAATGGACTTTATATACCACTAAGCAAGGGTCCTAGTAAAATGCATGGCATTTTGTTAGAGAGCCTTAGGTATAAATTCCTAAGAAATAACTATTGTTACCGTGACGGGTGATGGCAAACAGAGGGTGTGGCACGCATCGACCTTCCGTCGGACAAAGACTTATATCCGAAGGGATAAGACCTATGAATATCCGCCCTAAAGCAATTTCCTCCGAGAAATTTTGCTGAAAATCAAAGCAGTAGCTAGGATTTGAAAGGGTTGTAGTTGTATTGATTATCAAGCCACTTCATCAAATTCAGTATTAAACAAAAATAATATTAAATATATAAGAAAAATTTCCATGCATTTATTTTATAAGTATGTCAACTCCCAGAATAGTATATAAATTGGCAATTATCTAAATATTGAAAAAGAAATTAAATAGAGATTTGTTAGTTTTAAGGATGGCTAATTATTTATTTTTAATTCAAATGAACTTGGCTTCATATTTGAAGATTTCTTTTTACATTTTAAATTGAAAACGCGAAATTACTACATTCATTTTATCATATCAACTCTCAACTCTTTAGTCCAATGAAATGAAAAATCCTTCCTGGTGTTTTGTTGAACTCAAAATATTAATATTCATGTAAAATGCATTACTGACACAAAATCATCAACATGCTATCTCTCACTAAACTAACTAATCAGCTTTGCTTCCTGTAAACACATAAATTTCAATACACAATTGTAAGCACATAAATTCACTACAACCTTAGAGATAGCCACAAACACTTAAAAGTAAAACACAGAACAGTTCAAAACACCAGGGAGAAATAAATCTCACACACTAAGAAGTCGAAACACCAGTTGAGTTAATTTAATAAATCTGATCGTATAGTCATAAATAACATTAAATTTCTCCTACGCCAGCAATAAACTACCCAGGTTCGAATTGAGGTTTAACCATGTTTTCCGAAAGGATCACATGGGTGACCTACAGTAGACCACAAGATAAAAAAAACATACAATAGTAAATCAGTAAAAAAACCTTTATTTAATATTCCAAAAGATTATCCATTCAGAATAGCTGGCCAGACTACCCCTACAAACATTTACTAAAAATTACTCACAATTTTTCAAGCGACAATCTGTACCATGATCAATATTGTATCCATAATTATTAGTTACATAACTTACAATAATTTCGTAGTTATCGCTGAACCATACTGAAGTAGTCTGAAACATTTTTTTTTATTCTTTAAAAATTTCCAAATCTTACCAAAATCTAAATGAAACAATTTACAATTTCTATTAATTTTAGAAGGTTACCCAAGCTTTTAAACTCACACTACATATACAAATATTTTAAATCAGTTTTCGTTAAAGTGAAAGATGAAGCTTTTTTCCTAATAATAAATTTCACAAAATCCCAAATCAGTTAAGGGCAATAAGTTTGAGGACACATATAGAATTAAATACAAAATCAGAAAAATAATCAACTCACGGTGGAGAAAAATTACTGTCCAGATTTCGTCTCCCTATTTGTCTGCGAAACGCAAATAAAAGAAGTTCAAAAATTTTTCTTCATCAGTGCTGCACCAATTTGTCAATTCACCTGTTGGGAAAAACTTCCTCATGGATACAGTCCTTCTGCATGCAAGGAGGTCCAACTTAATATGAATGTCCACCAACATTTCGATGATGTTCTCAACAAAGATAAGTGCAAGCCGCAGTAATCTGTAGGTGAAAGCCCACCGACTTCTCAGTGATGTTCTCACTGAAGGTAAGTGCAAATCGCAGTAATCTGCAGGTGATGACTTTTTCCACCTAATATTTTTATCAGTAATCTGGATCTTCAGCGTGAGCTTTAAATCACATTTTTCATCACGGGAAAAACCATCAGTGAGAATAGGACATAGCCGCAGACCTTTAGAAAGGATTCGCCGATGACGATACGATGGGAGCCCGCATCGTTCTCGGGCCAATTCTCGCACGGACAACCCCCAGAAGAGGCCGCCGGGCTCTCTCTCTCCCCTCAAAAAGGACTCGAAAATCTGGCAATATCTTGAAAATCTCCTCTTGCCACGGTGATTGCCACGGTGTCCTCTTGACGATGATTACTATTGGTTCAAAAAAATCCATTAAATTAAAATTCACCAATGCTACACATAACAGTAACCCTCTCTAACCACTAGGAACAGACCAAAAATACCCAACAAAATTCTAAGAAAATCAGTCCTATCTTTTTACAGTGACAAGCCCCTATTTTTCAAGCTCAAAAACAAGGGGTTTTTACATAGTAAATCTGTTAACGTTGCGACTTTTCAGACAAATCCTAAATTTTTGTACTCCCATAATTCTATGAAGAAACGGCTCCGCTAAGCTGATCGCCTTTGAACGAGAGAAACACATGTTCGCGCCCGCCAGATAAGGGGGATGAAAAATGTAGCTGGCCGCCGACCCTTGACCCTAAAATTCTCCTCCCACGAGAACGCAAAAACTGGCTATTGTTGTACGAGTTTTTCTGCTAACTTAAAGAACTTTACTCAAATCAAAGGAAATAATTTAGCAACAGTATAATTGAAAAATTACATCTCAAACATGAACATTATAATTTCACTATTCACTGTAAAGTAATTAAATTAATAAGCACTGTAAAATAATACTTAATAAATCTACACAACAATTCGGATGAGCTCCTCAATGAATGACGCGTTTTTATCGACTGTAACAATCGAAGTTCTAAATGACCGTGGCTGGTCCTGGATGTTACAATCACCATGTCAAAACCTCAAAAACCTTTGAGACACATTACTTCGATTCATTGTGTTATTCCCTAGACTGACAATACTGAATGGATGCTGAGTTATCGCCGGATATGTAGAAAAATTAAATCACTCATTGGAATTATAAGATGACACTTCGAACACTCATGATGGCTTACTTGCAGCAACAGGAAGCAAAAGTTGGTTAGAGGCTAAATGGCAAATGCTGGTACCTGTCTAATTTAATTTATCTAGTGTTATCAACTACATGGATTGTGGATTATTTTACGAGTGGCTTTTGTAAAATCGAGGGACATTGCTGCATAAATTATTTTCAATATCAGTGTAAGTGTCTCAGTGTTTAAATTCAGTACGTCATTGTTTCCATCAGTGTCATAATCTCTGTGAAAGACGGTGTTCCTGAAAAACTACAAGGGTGCTGATAAATTTTCTAACGACTTTATAAATTGAATTCATGTATTGTTGTTTTCACTAAAGAGGAAAATCCGTTTCTTTTCAAAATACGAATATGCTGCCACACGACGAGACAACAGAGAGTTTCTGTTTTCGCAAAGGCCGTAAATATTTTGAAGACTGGTAAAATGCTATGCTCCGACAAGGTGCAAGATCTCTAAGCATCAGTAAGGATTTGTTTATTATTTATATTTTGTCCAACGAAGTGTATAACTTCGTTTTTTATCGTTTATCAAGAAACATTTCGAACTTCTGCTGTTCTGACCTATTCCTTTCTTCTAGTTTTCAATCCAGCAACGAATACAAAAGGCAGCTATTTAACCTTCGAAACTATAAAAACTGCAGGTTTATTGACGTTAAGCTTATTAATAGTGCAGATTATTAATTTCTTTGATTCTTAATTCCCCAGCTTATTATCTTTGTGACATGTGCAAAAATGATTCCTCTCGGTTATGAAAAATATCATGTTAAGCTTTGACTAATAAAATGATTAACTTAAAAATTACCACTATTTCTATAAAATTTTGAAAGAACTACTATAAACGGTTATGCCATTTGATAAAACCATGGAAATGTTTCTAACACCATACAGTACTTAATTAATTTTAAAATTTCTGATTCTATTAAAATCTTTCTAAGTCTTCTCTTTTTATTTGCCTGCATAAAAAGCAAAATGTTATAGCAATGATTGAATTATATGATATTTTATAGATTATGAATATTTTTTGCAAGCAACTACCATTTCAGCAGCTAAAAATTATTTAAATATTTTCTTTTACTCTAAGAAGAATTAAAAAAATATGTTTGTTACTTAGAAATTTTGATGCGATTTTCTTGTTTGTATTTGAGAGACACATGCTAAAATTTCATATATATATTCATTTTTAGGTGTTATGCAAGTTAGGATGAAATCACTTGTGAGTTTTCCTTTTAATACAGCATTTTCAGTAAACTAACTATATAAATAATATTATTCCGTTATTCCGTGTCGATGCCTGTAGTTTATTTACTTTTCAAAGCTCCATTCTGTATTAAATATTTTTTCGCTTTTCTAAACTTTTCTCTTGAAGCTGGAATTCTTTGATGCTATTTGAGTTTCATTTTTCCACCTTTAGAATGATTCTGTATCGATCAGAGTTTTTTCCTTTCAGAATCGTCTTACTGAACGTGTTTACTTTGAAAGCGCTGTCAGAGACTTATTTTATTATTCATATTTTTTGTTGGCATCGCCTAAAGTGCAAGATACATATTCATTCATGCGAAAGAATTTCAGAAAGTGCATTCGAGGCAGAGATGCTGTGTAGTCCATTTTCGTTTTTCAACTTTTTCTTTTATTTCCACGTCTGTTTGCCATTTGCAATTATCGCAAAAGGTCTTTGTAAAATGTATGAAGCTTATATATGGAAGTTGAATTAATTATCCCACATTTGATGAGTAATGCATATTATATTTACTGTTAACTTTGCGCGAATTAGAATTTTTATATTTTATAATTCATCTAGCAAAATGAACTTGTTTATGTTCGTAGCCGTTTATTAAATAATAATATTTGGAAAGTTGTTCTAAACGTAAACGAGTCATTTATTTAATGCTATTGAGATTTAATACCTCCTTTGCTGACATTTTGCAACAATTACTCCTAACTTTTTCTGCCAGCTAGTTTTAAGTACGTCCTTATCTTGACTCTTCTTGTAATGCGTGTTCAGACTGGAAAGATTATGGAAAATTAACAACCGAACGAGTTTAACTTGACCTTAGAAACCTTGGAGTTTGCCCACGTTGCTGCGTTGTAGATTGAGTAAATTTTCTGCTGTGCTGTGATAGAATTGTTGTGCTTTGGTAACTGAGCTGTTTTAGGAACTCAGATATGATATGTCCAATACCTGTCCTCTAGTTTTAAAAACAGGATACTCTTGTGCAAATCCATTGAAAGTTACTAATCAGACAGTGTCATTTTGGTAATTTTGTATTATGAGAAACCATCGATTTAATTCGTGTTATCAGTTTAAATACGTGAAAAGCCTGAAATGGACTAATAAATGAGCACTTCATTTTGGTGGTTGTTAGACATGTTGAAGCAACAGGAATCAGCGGTAAATTTGAGAAAATTTTGCAGATTATTGCTGTTTCAACATCTCTAATAATCTTTACTAGGAGTGTTATTTTTACTGTAAATTAACCTTTTAGCACTCAAACGAGTTTTAACTCGGGTATACCGAACTAATAGTTGTGTAGCCGAGTAAATACAGTCTTTTCTCAAATATGACTATGACGGAATATATCCGCTCCAGTTTAGAGTTTTGAGAATACGTTTTGTTACGTTTTTAAGAAATTATGTAGCATTGTATCTTCAAATATGTGCATAAAATTAAATATAGTAAAATTACATAAGTCCAGGTATAAACCAGCAGGGACGTTTTGGAATTAAAATCAAGAAAATGACTCTTTCTCATGGCTGTTTTGAGAAATTAGGACTTTCCTAGCGAAATTCCAAAGTGTTAAATCTTCCTCCAGTGCAACCATAAGTTGGAATCTTTGGAACTACTCTTTCGCTTTGTGGAAGGAGCCAACTGTGTTTGATTTCGTAATCTGTTTTCGCAGTTTTGCTAGCGAATTCGGCCCTTCATCAAAATTTCAAACTAATTAGCTTGACGGTACAGTTGCTCTTCGTTCAAACAAAAGTATTTTAATAAGTAATAGTAACAAAGATAGTGTTAGTTTCTGCTAAGGATTAAGTTTCTTCTACTGAGGAAAATTCTATCATTTAATTTCTAAAATAGAAAATTCTGTCGGACAAGGTGAAACTTAATTATGTAATAAAACTTACACACCTAATTTAAATGCAGACTTTATTTAGACAACAAAATATCATTAGCAGAATAGACACTGGGTCTGAGAACATGCATAAATATCGGTATTAAATTCATTTTCTTATTAAAGGCAACCACCTCCATGGAATACCAAATCGTCTCGAATCGTGCTAATTTCTTGGATACAGTTAACTATAGGTATAGCATAGAGTATATTTCAAAATAATATGTATTTACGAGTCTCATTTCTGTATATCTCATCTAAAATTTAACGATTTGGTTTAGTACTAATATCTACAGATTTTGAATAATTTCTTTACTGTCATTTTCCTCTTGAAGTACTAACTATTTTTTATAGTTCTTGTTATATAAATTTTCATTTATTTTTTTATGTGTGTACTGTATGGAATTTGTGATCGTTTAAAGAATTCTCTGTAATCTTTTATTCGTCTGCATGGTAATGAATATCTGTTTACAATGTGCCATAAATCACTTAATTATTTGGCATCTTACACGGTGGTTGATCGCAAGCAATGCAATATATGATATCTATGCTTTCAAAATTCAATTAAAGGTAAAATTTTGGGGCGCATATCCAAGAATCACATCAGGATATCAACCGAATTTCAGAAAATACTGAAGTAATCGCGTAGAAATGGCACACGTAAGAATAGTTATTTTCATTTCTCTTTAATTTTTCTATTACAGTTTTTAATAAAAATCTGAAATGCCCATCATTTTAATTTCAATCTCTCGTGACCAGTAAGTCTTATGATAGCTAAAATAATTTTTGACATTTGATGCATTTAACTTAACCTGTATAATATAACAATGTATAATGTATAATGTTGCACTTTTTCATTCATTATATGTGTAAGAACAAATTCTGACCGTATGAGTCATATGAGGTATATTCCAATTAAATTAATAATTACTTTATAATGGGCGTAAAGTATTTTAAATATAAAAGAATACATTTTTCCAATATACATAATTAATTATTCACTTTCCTTTCTTTTTCTAGTACCTTTACCTATATCCGAATACGAAGCCGTGGCTGGAGAAGAAGCCTATTTGCCTTGTAATTTTACTCTTCCAAGTGATCCAGAATTGGTGTCTTTGATGCTATGGTACAGGGACCAAGAAAGAGTACCCATATATACACTGGATTTCCGTAAGGGGACGAGAGATAACCCAAAGCATTTTCCAGTTGCAGCATATGCTGAAAGATCTTATTTTGATGTATCTAAAACACCACCTACGATTAGGCTAGATTCTGTAAGCATAGAAGATGAAGGTTACTACCGCTGCAATATAGAATTCAGGAGATCAAGAACTGTAGTTCGAATAGTGAAGCTCAATATAATTAGTAAGTAATTATAAGCCATATACAAGTTGGGCGTTCTAAATATGTTTACTGTTTTGTTAAGACTTATTTTACTCAGAATTTCATGGATTATCCTATAGCATTAAACAACATTAAATAATGAGCTAACATTCAAGCAGTCTCAAAACATTATGTCTTAGAAAGTAGAATATATTCTGCAATTACGCATTATATAAGAAGACTTTAAAAGTAGAAATGTATAACATTCAATTTTCAGGAACGCAAATACGTGTTATTAAGTGTAACTCATACCTATTTTGATGTAACTCATATCTGATTTACAATAAATTCGAAAAGTAAATGTAGATGATTTAGATTTAGCACAAGCGTAATTATACAGCAAAATTCAATAGACAGTAACATAATTCTAATTTAGTTACTGTAATTAACAGTAACAGTAATTATGCTGTTTTAAAATATGAATGTCTCTATAATGTTTTTTGCTTTAAAATTTCTTGTTGGCTAAACATTTCAGTTATAAAGTTTAAAATATGTAATATTTAATTAATTTACTAAATTTTAGCTATAATTTATTCATTTATCTTTGAGATCTTAAATAGGTTTACTACTTGCTTTCTTAATCTTGTTCTGTTATTAACAATTTTTAACAAATTCCCGCTGCTTTTGGAAAATACTTACGTACACTTTTTGGGAGATATGTAAATTATGTTGCCATAAAGTAACAAATTTTAATAATTTTAATAAAGCGATATTTTTATAAAACCATATTCTCATTTCAATATAGATGAGCTGTTATAGCACCTGTATTTTCAAAATACTGTCTACTATTCAGTAACATAATTTATTATCAAAGTATCTTAAATTGTGATAACGTAAATGATTAGAGATTTAAAAGCTCCTGAATAAGTATTTTTTGTGTTCAAAGAATGCTAAATTATTCTAAATAAGCTGATAAAACAGCTTTTTCAATTAAATCATGTATGGTTTTTGCACACAAATCTAGATAGTTACTACAGTGTACTGACTAAAGATTGTCGCTGAGGTCTCACATTGTCATTTTCGTAATCATCGCCGCCATCAACGTATTTTGTATCACACGAATTCACCTAACACAAGGATATTGCATTACATACTTTGTTTTCAGAGACAGTTTTATAATTTGAAACACTGTCTCATTCACTTAGAAGTTTCAAAACATCATCTTGCATGCGGTCTCGAAATCTTATGGTCATTTTAAGTTCCGAAGTATTACAATCAACATGTGTCAGAATTGAAAATGAAACCAGTCATAGAAGAATAATAAAATGAAGCGGTTCTCAGCCAGGGGGAAATTCCTCCTAGAGCGGAATTTCATAGTTTCAGGGAGGAATGATGTCAGTCTTTCATTCACCTGTTTAGTTTACCTGTTTTTACCATTTAGTTTTAGTTTATAAATATAAAAAGTCCTTTAATTCAAGTTTTGGTAGTTTATCAATATTTCCTATATTTTTTCTTGTTTACTTTATAAAACATATTAAAAACTCCAAGTTTAAGTAATTGTGTACATATATATATATATACACACACAATTATTTAAACTTGGATATATATATATATATACATGTGTGTGTATGTGTATAAATGAGCCAGTCAGATATAATAATACGTTTTTTTTTGCTTTGTATCAAATAGTTAAATGAATTGTGCAAATTATTTGAATAAAATTAACTGATTACCATTTCATTTATTAATACGTATCTGATTACTAAACGTTTTTGTTTTCTAGTCTGTAAAATTGATGAATGCACCAAAATTTCACAATCTTTCATTGATTTTCTGCGCAAACTGTGTAAATTACTAAATGCTTAGATTTATATTTGTTATCATATGAAAATTCAATAAAATGGAAACTTACATATACCTTGCCACACATTACATATCAAGCAAACACTGCTGCGAAAAGTTAATTTCATTAAAACACTTAATTTAGGAAACAAATATTTGTTTTAAGCCTCCTAGTCAATTTCTCTGATTCTTTTATACAGTGCACTAAAGGGGATGTTTACTGCTGCTATAAAGCTTTTAAATATGATAAGAGGACAATAAAAATAATCTCCTCTCAATTTAAAAACTTAAGTATAATATTTCCCTTAGCTAAATTTTCATAACAAAATAAACTTACACAAATTTGCAAAATGTCTTTAAAAAAGGCTTATTTTATTAGACATGTATTCATGTTCGAAGATTGATTTTATCTTTAATATGGGGATCGGGCAGGCCAAGGAAGGGTAGTAACAGTGCGGAGACAGTCTTGTGATACCCTTGACGTATGAGGCCGAGCATTATCTTCTTGAAAAATGGCTCCTGGGAGCCGTTGCACGAGTGGCAACACATGTGGTTGCAGGATTTCATGAACATATCGCTGGGCTGTCATGGTGCCACGGAACAATACTAGGGGTGACCGTGTATTGTAAGCAATGGCACCCCATACCATCACATCAGTTGTAGGAGCGATGTGTCGTTGTACAGCAAAGGCAGGATTGAGACGTTCACCACGGGCTGTCTACACACGAACACGATTGTCATCACTGCCGAGACTGAAGTTGGATTCGTCGCTAAAGACGACCTGGTTCCATTCCGCTGCAGTCCAATTTCCTAGTGCTCGACACCACTCCAAACGAAGGCGTCGATTGGTGGGCATCAAGGACAGCACACGTAATGGGTGCCGCGATACCAATTGTCCTTCCGCCAGGCGCCTTCGTATGGTTCGAGAAGACACAGAGGCCCCTTGTGAAGGTGCTACCTGTGCCTGGATGGCGGCCGATGAAGCAGTTGGCCGTACGCGTGCCTTTCTTACGATGTGGCGGTCTTCTCGACAACTGGTCTGTCGAGGGCG
>KL813119.1:0-14432 GCA_000611955.2 Stegodyphus mimosarum
ACCGCCTCCCGACTTGCACCGCGCACCGCCTCCTGGCGGTGAACCCCCCGTTTCACACTACTTGTTCGCTTTTTTCTTAATTTTTCGATTTCAGTTACGTCGAGTGACATTTTTATTGCTTCTTTCTTATCTTCTATTTAATAATAAATCAAATATTTTCCAGGAACGGGCGTCACGTTAAAGGCGCCAGATATGGTAAATCTTATATCTTAAACTAATTATAATATATCAAATGGCTTTGTCCCATCAGGAAATTAGTAACTCGCAATTTAATAAATAAATGAATGTTTACCTGATAGGTCTGGTTCTGAATCGCCGGCGTTGTCTTGAATCATCAGCTTCAATCCTTTAGACACGAACACTTTATTGACGATATTTACAAAACACTTGAAGATTTATGCCAATAACTGCATCATTATAAAAACTCAACGATGAAAGTCTCAAAGTCTCAATATAGTACCATTCCGGTAATATCCTTTCATCTCTCTGCCAACTGTCTGGAACAGCGATGGTGTCGTAGCTGTCTGTCACAGCGCCACCTCTAATGGCGCCATCGGAGATTTCCCATCAGTCATCGGAGTTTCCACACATTTAAACTAGTTTGTAAAAGTAAAATAAAAAGAGTTCAATATTTTGTAATGCTTACTTTAATTAAAGATATTGTACTCGTATTATTACATCAACATAACTATTACACTAATTTAACTGCTAACTATAAATCTAACTATAACAATTATGTTAACATAATTATTACGTAAATCTAACAGCCAATCTTTATTTTTAAATTAGAACTGATGGACTCTTCACAAATGTGATCTTTAGAATTGTTTGATGAGTTGGAATAAAGTTTTTTTACGTTTTTTTCCTTCTCGACTAAAATGCTTCTATTTTGAAGTCTCATTAATTGTTTAAAGTATTTTGTGGTGTATTAATTTGATATTTTATTTGAAAAATTATGTTTTATCTCGGAAATTATTTGACCTTACAGAGTCATTAGGTTATTTTGATGTTGAAGACGTGATAAATGTGCAATGCCCTCGCCGGAACTCGAATCTGGACGCGCCGAGTGTGCTACCGTTACACCACGAAGGCATGCAGAAATGAAGGAGAAAATACCTTATGACCTTACAAATACAAGTTGTGAAAAGGTACCAGCATTTGAGAGTCACTGAAAGATTTTCCAAATTGAAAATTTATTTCGAAATTTATGATCCTGAATCTCAAATGTCTCAGAGGAACGAAACTTGTATTCGGAACTTATTGATCAACTTAGTTTTGGGCTTCAAAACACTTTTCCCTTGATAAGTTTCGTTTGAAGCGTTGAACTGAGGAGATCAATATGAGAGAGATAATATTTTTATTTTATTTTATTAGCAATGCTTTCAGTATTGTAAAATTTTTACTTGTACTACATTTAGGTGCTACTTTTTTCGAGATACAAAATGGTTAGGACCTTCATAGGATAGAAACTGCAAACATGCATTTAAACTCCACTTTTACTTTTTTTTTTTTAAATTTTTTTTAGAAAAATATTGTTACAGATTTCGCATTTATTTAGCTATTTATTTAGAATTGTAATTAAAATTGCTTTATTTTTCCGTGCAATGCAGACGATTTCTTTAAGAGAAAGCTACGTCGGAAAAGTAAGAATAAAAGAGCGCGTGCATTTAATATTTAATAAATAAATATCTCGTAATTACTGTTGCCATACACAAATACCGAGAAAAATCGAGATTTTACCAGAATATTCTGGTAAATAATTACAAAGCTTATAAAAGCTGAATTAAAACACTTCATCTTAGTTGTAGTTGTAGCTGTTTTAAGCGAACTGCTTGTTTACTTAATGATGTTATTGATTGTAGCGATTTCGCTGTGTGATAGACTTAGATTCTCTGTTTTTGAATTGAGTTTTTGTTTAATGTTTGAGGTATTGTGATGTTGTACGAATATCTCTGAAGAAATATTTCAGCATTTTGATTTATTTGTTGTGGAAAGAATAAACTTTGTTAACTTTTTAACGAATTGTGCATTCAATCCGTAACGAACCCGTACACACGCAACAATATGTAATCATAGACTTTCCTATTGTAGAAAATTTATATTCGAAAGCTCAGATGACTTAATATTTATGTAATATATGTATAATATGCATATATTTTGCTATCTTCGTAACTATGTGTCGTTCACATCTAAGTTTATATACTTGTAGTTTATAAGGTATTTTCTCCCTCCTTTCCACATACCTTCGTGGTGTAATTGGAAGCATACTCGACGCGTATTCCAGAGGTCCAGGGTTCGAGTTCCGGCGAAGGCAGTGCATATTCTTTACGGCTTTGCTTTAAAGTAACCTAATGACTCTACAGTGGCGCCCGATAATTCGCCACCGCCAGGATTGGCGATTGGGTACCCTTATTAACAGTCACTCTTTAATGGGGGGAGCAGTGTATAAGGTATTTTCTCCCTCCGTTTCGCATGCCTTTATGGCGTAATTGGAAGCATGTTCGACGCGTATTCGAGAGGTCCAGGGTTCGAGTCCCGGCGGCTTAATGGCAGACCGCACATTCAGTTGAACAGTGTTAAACGAATTACGCACACTGCGCATGCCCAGAAGAGAATTTAGCGCAATTACGACTTTGGCGTAATTTTCAAAGAAGATAAATATGGTATATGGTTAATATTCTGTTATCTGGACATAAACAGTTCGGGGTTTTAAAACTTGTTAGGTTGTACGTTGCTTCATTACTTAGAGTGTAAATATCGATTGTGAACTCCCCAAATTTTCGTTTAAGAAGGATTACAAAACAGGAACATTACATGATGTTGTGTATTGATTGTACTTGAGCTGAATGTTTATTGATTGTACTTCTGAGGAATAAAAGCAATCGATTATTTACCTTGCATTGCATTCATAAATACTTTAACAACTTAAGGAATATATCTAGTTTAAATTACTGAATTAAAGCCAAAGAAATTGTTACAAATAACTGATATTAAATGTAATGTTTATGAACAAAATGAACCAAAATGAAATGAAACAGAAGCAAGTGTAATAAGAAAAAAAAAAGTGTCCATAGTATTGCAAATGTAAAGAATCGCTAAGGCCCATATGACGAACAGGCTCGTGAAGGATTGTTTATTTTTATTCGCTAGTCCATCTCCCACGCCATCGGTACCCAATAGTGTACGGCCTCAATAGTGTACCGATGGCGTGGTTTTCTCCCACGCCATCGGTACACTATTGAGCATGCGCAGTAAGCGAAATTCGTTGAAATTGATCAATTCAATGTGCAGTTTGCCATTACGCGTTCCGGCAAGGGCACAGCTCATTTTTCATGGCTCCTGCTTCAAAATAACTTAATGACTGTACAAGGTCATTAAAATACCTTTCGTCTGAGATAATTGACTATTGTTCTAAAAATAGTTTGGTGACGAAGATTAGATAAGTTTCATTTTTTTGCAATATTTCTTTTAATAAAAAAAAAGTTGAAAAGATATAGTCTAAATTCTTATTAAGATGAGATAAAATTGTTCTTGCTCCACATCTAAACGTGAAATGTCACATATTCTTTGTGGATTTGTCATACTCAAAACGAGCGATAATGTCAAGTTCTTAAAATCTTCAAGCAGCCATTCGGTATTACTTTGAGTGAGTTTTAAATGAAATAAAACATAAAACTGCTTCGAAAATGAAGAACAAAGCACAAAGTCATTCTAATGCGAAAGAACACAGGGATTAATGACAACTAAAAAAAAAAAGAAAGAAAAAGAACTGGTTTTTAAAAGATATCTTCTGTTTACTTCAGTTTAGAAGTCTAATAAATGTCTGGGGCTCACCAAGTCGGACAAGTCCGAACGTCTTCATTAAGTTAAGCTATCAAAAAATGCCTCTGTTCGAAAAACAGCCTGGTGAGAGACATGCATTTATCTCTTCTTCAAACCTAAGCTATCATTTTATTTTACTGAACGAGTGAAATGTCATATTAACTGGAAAATAAATTTATGTGAAAGCTTCATTTCTCTCTTAATTCATTCGAAGTCATCTGTCTGAAAATTTATATGTCTTGCTATATTTCGGAAGCAAATTTCGAAACTTCAGGGCTACCATTCATTTCTTTCAATGGCACAGTTTTCTCGTCAATAAGGTTTGGAAATGTTTTTAGGAAAACGTTTCCAAACCTTATGGAGTCCCACTAGCGGCCGAGCGGTAAGCTCATTGAACAATGGTAGCTAGCTCCGGGGTTTGAATTTCGGTGAAGGGCTGGCTGCATGAGCGTTTTCGTAGTTTTTTACATGTGTAACGTGTATACGAGCCAGTTTCCATTAGAAAGCCCTTCACGAAGGCATCCCTTCCCTTTACGTAGATAACCCCTGAGTATCTTGCCATAATTAAATAAAGCAAACCTTATGGATTAATATGTTGCATTAAGTTACGAGAGTATATCGTGTAATTATCTTAGCAACTGTTGCCACTGTGTGAAACATAAAATGTCTGTCTTCCACACGTTTCTCTCATAACTAGTTCTGGAAGCGTTGCTATTTGACAAAATATAAAATACTTTATTTAGCTTTTGAATGTAATCAATCTATAATCGCTTATTAAATTTTGAGATTGAAAAGCAATAAATGCATTTTTAGTCCAAAGAAGCAATTTGCCCGAAAGGACTAAATTTAATTTCGTTTTGGCATTTTACGTTGATTCACTACAAGCGTTGTTTCACTTTTCAAATTGTTGCCACCAAATATTATCGCCCTGTGTCATATTTAAAGAAATTAAATAATGAAGAATCTGTATAAATGTATGTATGTTTCTCGCATTGTGATAAAACAACGGTACCTAGAGCCATCCAATTTTGAATAACGTAATCCTCCTGCGAATATAAGTGTCTGGAAACCCAAATTTGAAATTTGGAATTTATTTTATTGTCGATTTCATATTTTGTAAACCTTTATCGAATTTTTGATTAACAAACTGAAGGATTTCAAAGGGAGCAATGGCAACTTTGTAAATAAAAAACATTTTTATCTTCAGCGCGCGAGACTGTCTATTCGAAATTCTAATGATATGCTTATTTTAAAATTATTTTGCGATATTGCTCTTGAACTGAATTTTAGGGTTTAAGTGCGAAGAACATGAGATTTTTAAATAAAGGTAACACGCAAAATGTAAAAAAATGCGCCTTTGGACGTAATTTATAATCTGAAACCTTTCAGATTTGTTGAAAAAATTTTTTTATCAATTTAAATCGTAATTTTTTAATAATATATGTAATTGCTATAAATTAAAATTCATTATTCTAATTAATAAAAGCTATTTCTAATACCATATATTACGCATATGTTACAAAATCGCTTGCTTTAAGTTGGTTAAGACTAATTTTAGTAATTACAGAACTTGAAGCTATACTTAGTGAATGGTTCCGACGAGTAGAATATCAAGATACCGTAATCAAGTTTTTATAAGCCATCCAGTTTTGTTATTAACTCAAATTAACGTTTTAGTATAATGAAATTAAGCTTTTTTATAATTGTGTTATTATCTGTTCCATCAGCTGCGATCAGAATAATATAAAATAAAAAAAAAATGATTTTTCTACCTATCAATACACTCTAATTGTGATAAACTCTGAAAATGTTCGTCAGCTTCGTATTTTCACAAATTTATAAACTGTATTGCTTACTTTTCCCCTTACCGAAAGTTTCAAAATCATTTCTAAGTATAAATGTAATATTTTTGTTATAATACTAGCGGGCAAGCCCGCCAGATGAGTAAACTGCAGTCACAGCAAAATTTGTAAGTTCTATGTACCTCTGCAAAGCAAATGTATGAAAACATTTCAATATGAAAGAAATTAATTCATTCTTTCCAAACAACAGCAAATTCGTAAATAATTTTTTTTATTGCCAAACAAAGAAACAAAGAGTTTTGACACTTCAGGTATATTTCAGGACTGTATATGAAGTCAAAATTTAAATTTAATGTAACGCAACATTTTCTCGATATTAATCAAAGAATTAACGTGGCAATAATATATCGTGTGAGTTGTATTAACCTGAGATAAAAAAGTTGTCAACAACAACAATTTTTTTTAAATGCTGACATTAACGAACAATTTCCGTGACGTCACATGCAATCGTGTGCTTTCTTCAACGTCAGAATATAAACTTATATAATAATAATACATTTATTGTTTGGCAATGTTATTTTTATTTCATATTTTATAAAACTTACATATTTTGGATTAACAAACTCTACGATTTGAAAGCGATGAATAGCAACACTTTTCAAAATAAAGAATTATTATTTCCAACGCGCCAAACTGTTGCCACTCGGAAAAATGAGTGCGAAAATTAATATTTTCTGAGTTTTAATTAATATCTCAGCGGATTAAAGTCTTACGAAGATGGGAACAGTCGAAATAACTTCCCACGAATTTTTGGAATTTAAATAATATATTTAATGTTTGGAAATGTTGTTTTTATTTCATATTTTGTAAAACTTCGAAATTTTTTATTAATAAACTCTACGATTTGAAAACGAGCAGTAGCAACACTTCTTGAAATGAAGAAAATTTTTATGTCCAGCGTACGAGACTGTTGCCACGCGAAAAAATGGGGGCGAAAATTAGCGTATTTTTATTATAATATGATAGCGAATAAGCGATTCCGTAAATTTGAAAAGTAGTTAACTTACTCTTGATTAACTCAATCTCGGATAAATTCGCCTTTAAAATTCTTCGGAAAATTAATTCTGTATTTTATTATATCTCCACTCGAATTACATTTGTTCCTTAGGAGAATAAATTTTCCGGTGTCTCCAATTCCTTTAATCTGTTTTGAACTCCGCGGAGAAAGTTTCCAAAATATCCGAAGCTTTCCGAATTGTTCCTCTCCTCTTCGCTGTTGTTTCAAGTCGTCTTTCACAAAGCGATTTCGTTCGGAAAAGGAACTTAACTCTTATCTGAATGAAAATTTGTCTCTTGTCGGGGGCTTAAGAAATGTCTTTTGTGCTTCAAGAGGAAACATGTCTGGTTGGAAACATGTTTGTTATTTGATAATAGTGTTCGTTTCTCGTGTCTTTGAGGGAATTCTGAGTAAAGATTTCCTTCAGTTAAAAGCATTTCTTAGCATGATATTTCTTCAAGCGAAAGCGTGGAAATGTATTCAGCGATTGGAATGAAAGGTGAGATGGGTTTCTCAACGTAAAGTTAAGATTCTGGCAGAAATGACAAAGAAATTAAAAAAAAAAAAAAACGCATGATGTAAAGAAAACATGTCAAAAAAATGCAGGAACTTCTCCATATTATTAAAGATTAACTAAATTAAGTTCAAAATTTACAATGTAAAGTTGTCTCCTGTTGAATCTCCATTATTATGATTCATTCATTTAAATTCTTACTAAACAACTAATTTAAATTCGAAGTTTTCTGCGGTTGAATTTCTAGTTTCTCACATTCAATGAAAGTTAAATCTTTTGCTAATCAAAGTTGAAAAGTGAAAAGATATTTGGTGTAAGTTTTGTTGCTGGAAATGTTTTCTTTAATAGTTTTTTAAATGCATTTTGTATTTGTTGTTTAAAATGATTCTTAAATTTAAAATGATTCTTCTAATATTCTCAAAAGTAGCGCCCGAGCTAAAATATATTGGACTATATATAAATAACCATTGCATGGCTTTGTTCGACTAGCTATCATGCCTCTTCCCCAATAGCCCTTTAAATAGTGGAATTTAAGGAATTACTTCCTTGTCTCTCTCGTGCTTTCACAGTGTTATAAGTTATTTTCTGCCTCCTTCCAGCATTCCTGGTGTTACGGTAGCACACTCGGCGCTATCCGAGGGGTCCAGTTTCGAGTCCCTGCGAGAGCATTGCACAAGGGAACTAAAAAGGTGGTGGACGATAGCTTGTCACCACCAAGATTTGGCGACTGAGTCCTCTAATCCCTGGTCGTCCTTTAAAAGAGGGAGTAATAAGGTATTTTCACCCTTCTTCCAGCATGCCTTCGTGATGTAACGGTAGGACACTCGGCGCACATTCGAGAGGTCCAGGTTCGAGACCTGGCTAGGGCATAACAAATTTTTCTCATCTCTTGCTCAGAGCCGTGCCAAGATATTTTTTCACCTGAGACAAAATGGTAAATGTGAGCCCCTATATATATGTAATGTAATGTAATATATGTAATATATATATGTAAGATATAACAAAATATGATAGCTGTTTTAAAAATTAATTGGCGATCTCAAAGATAATATGTTAAATTTGGTGATCTCTCCCTAAATTCATATATTCTTCCAGGTTCGAGATCCTTCGAAATTACGTAACGCTGCTTGAAAAATGGTAACTAAAAGTAAAACTGACCAATCATGGCTTTAGATTCGTTTTTGCTTCTACGCAGTATAAATTCTGCTTCGCCACTACCTTCCCTTTTTTCCCGACTTTTGCCATGCAACCATATCTGCGCTGCTTATTCTTCCCTGCCTGAAATAACGTCGTATTTTTTTATCTGTGCATATAAGAAATTATCGCAATTGGTATGATTAAAAAGTATATTGTCTACAAGGAATTATTCTAATGTGCCTGCAAATCTGCAAATAAAGGTGTTAATTGGCTGAAGTTAGTTTAGTATCAACTCTTTCCACTTACCTTACCTCTCTGTCATCCCGACTGTGTTCCGAAATTATGACATATACGTATATATATCAAAATAGCTACATTTGTATTAAACAAAAGTAGCTATGTTAAATCAAAATATCATAATTCTTAAAGTACACTGCTCGACATTGAAAATGTAACACCAAGAAAGAGTGGTCAGAAAGTGATGAAATTTGGAAAAAGACAAAGACAGCAAGCAGCAATAAGTGATCTTTATTTCAAAATGATAGTTCACAGAGCGAGAACGGCATCGGCTCAGTAGGATGTAGGACCACCGCAGACAGCGATGCATGAAGAAACACGTCTAGGCATAGAGTGCGGATGGTGTCCTGAGGGATGGCTCTCTATTCCCTTTCAACCATTTGCCACAGTTCGTCTTCTGAACAAGGCAGGGGCAGAGTTTGCAAACGGCGTCATGCCACCGGCCGCAGTACATTTATCCAAGTATCGTTGGGCCGTCATAGTGCCCTGAATACGAACTAGAGATGACCTGGAATCGTAGGCAATAGCGCCCTAAACCATTATGCCACGTTGTCGCGCGGTGGGGCGTTCCACAGTTACTGCCGCATTAGATCTGTCTCCACGTCGACGCCACACCGAATGCGGCGATTGTCACTGGATAAACAGAAGCGTGACTCATCTGAGAACACGACGTTTCGCCATTTGGTCATCCACATCGCTCCAGTCCGGCACCATTCTAAACGTTGGCGTCTATGCTCTGGGGTCAATGGCAGACTTCTTAACGGTTTCCGTGAGTTACGAGCCGCGTTCAACCAATCGACGGGAAATGGTTCTGGTCGACAAGGGAACATCCAGAGTATCTTCCACATGTTGCAGAATCGCGGTACAAGTGACTTGCGGGATCGCCACAGCTTGTCGGCGGTTGCGTCGATCCACGCGTGCTGACTCTGGCTGCACCTGCACCCCTCCTTCTTCCCACATTCCCTTGTTCCAACCATGATCGCCATAGCCGATGCACCGTGCTCGCATCCATGTGGGTATCAGCTGCGATTTGACGTAAGGACCAACCCGCCCTTCTCAGTCCGATCACTATACCCCTCGTAAAATCGTCTATCTGCTGGAAGTGCCTTCGTTGACGGCGGCCTGGCATTCTCTCCTATTACACGTAATCTCCGGGACAAAAACCAACATTCTTCGATAATTCCTCTGGCAGAAATAACGACACGAATATTGCCCATTCTGCACGTTCCTTCCCTTATATCCTACTTCACGTGCGTCGGAGAGCTGCGCATTTCACATCATTCGCATAACTCAGTGATGTGCGTCTACTCTAAACTTTGCATAGATTTCTGACCACTCCTTCTTGGTGTTGCATTTTCAATGTCGAGCTGTGTATTTTTTAATCGTAGCTTTATAAATTCAGAAAAATAATATAACCAATTATTTATAACTTTCAAATGAAAATGTTAAAAAATCCTTTTTTGATAAATAAGAAATAATATTGAAATACACATTGCATTAATTTCCTGGTTTTCTTGCACGTCTTCCTATTGTTTTATTAATTTAAGTTTGCCGAAGCTTATTTCCCCTAATAATAACCGACAAATTAAAAAACATAATTAAAGTAATTTTCGAATTCCCATAGCCAATTTGGCACCCCTTCTAGTGATTCGCCTGAGGCAAGTGCTTCACTTGCCTCACTCTTGTCCGGGCTCTGCTCTTGCTTACAAATAACCTAAAGACTCTACAGTGTAGGTGGTTAGAGCATTCAGCTATCTATTGGATGACCCAGGATTAGAATCCGGGTGAAAGCATATTTAGTTTCTCATACTTTCTAATATGAAATGTCCAGTAGTTTCTAGTACTTAAATTAAAGTCTCGATCTTATGCAACAACACTGGCACATTACCCGAATTTCGACTGGATTGGATTACTTGATCATTAAATATATACTGCTTATGAGGAGAAATGCCAAGCTTTCTCAAGAAAACATGCCTGCATTACATATGAGAGAAAACCGAAGAAAATTAGAAGAAAAAATCTCATGCAACCAGCCTATTAAATGGCCAGAAATAGAATATGAAACGAACCACTATTCTGTGGCTATAGTCATTATTAGAATTTTACCACATAGCAACCTTATCGTTGCTCTTGTGCTGCTTACGATGCTTACGTCCTAGAGTAAACTTACCTTGAATGGTCTCACTGATTTGAATTCTTGATGTTTTTCTCGTGTGTAACATGATTGCTAGTTGTTTCATCGTTAATATGCCCTTTAGGAGAGCATCCTCGAAAGGAAATAGCTTTAAATGTGTTGTCTTTATCCGTTACCAATCTGTGATGCCATTTTTTAAGCTTATAAATTCTTTTAGTTTTCCATATGTTCCGTGAAACCTAGCCAGAAATAGTAACCTTAATTATTTTGATTGTTTATCTTTATTATTTAATTTCCATATGTCCCTTGAAACCTATCCACAAGTAATAACCTTAATTCTTTTTGTTGTTTATCTTTATTATTTAATTTCCATATGTTCCGTGAAACCTATCCAGAAATAATAACCTTAATTCTTTTTGTTGTTTATCTTTATTACGTATTCTATTTCCGTATGTTCCGGGAAACCTATCCAGAAATAATAACCTTAATTCTTTTTGTTGTTTATTATTTAATTTCCATATGTTCCGTGAAACCTATCCAGAAATAATAACCTTAAATCTTTTTGTTGTATATCTTCATTATTTAATTTCCTTATGTTCTGTGAAACCTATCCAGAAGTAATAACCTTAATTCTTTTTGTCGTCTATCTATTATTTAACTTCCATATGTTCTGTGAAACCTATCCAGAAATAATAACCTTAATTCTTTTTGTTGTTTATCTTTATTATTCTATTTCCATATGTTCTGTGAAACCTATCCAGAAATAATAACCTTAATTCTTTTTGTTGTTTATCTTTTTTGTTCCGAAATCTATCCAGAAATAATTGCTGTAGCTAACACGCAAGCACTGAAATTTTATAATTATGAGGAAATTAATACGTTGAGATCCAAGCTGAAACGTCTTATATTTTTATGGCTATTGCGTATTCTGTTAGGCAGTTTTCGCTGGAAGAAATGAAACAATGTCGAAACAACTAGATTCTAGCAACATTTCGTATCCATTAATTGCATCTGAACGTCTTCCGTCATATCGAGTTAGTATTAAACTGGCTGAGCTTGAATGGCAGCTGTACTTCGATAAAACTGCAATTCCGGGAAAAATTCATCCCTCCCTCAACCACTCCATAACCCCTTCCTTTAATCCCCATCCTTATTCAGAACTTCGTTACTGCTATGATTAATTACCCCTAGAGAAGGAGCTTATTTTTATTTCTGCGCCATTTTTGGCGTAAGAAGGGTTTTCTTTTCTTTCTACTTTTTTAATGCGCGTGCCGTTCTTCCGGGTGGTGGGGGCTGGAGAAGCCCCGGATAACTGAGCACCGGATACTCTTGGGAAATTAGCTCACTCGCCGGCTTCCGGCTTCTTCGAGCGAGATTTTCCAGGTGAGTCGGGCAGGCAGGGTAGGAGAGAGCTTCCGAATCATCCGTTAACCATCGTGAGATCATTTATTCAGGAAGTGTCGAGAGCCGTTATTTTGGACCCAATCATATCATCACTCTTTTGTCCTCATTAAACAAAAGAAACATGGAAGCAATCGATTTTTAAAACGTGCGGATTAAAGACCACCGATATTTTGCTTGGCCTACCGCAGTCTCTTGAAATTGTTATGCTTATGAATGGCAATCACTCATGTGGCTAGAATGCAGTAATAAAGCCGGTCATCGGGAATATTTCGACATGGTTGAAATTCAGCTATGCAAATTTAGTTCATTTAGCAAAGTGCAGTTCGGAGGCAAAAGTTCTTTAGCTCTGAACGTATGGTTTGAATATGCATGATTATTAGTCCAAAGGAGCTTTGTCCCTGAGGTTCACTTTTCAAACTGTTGCCACCAAATAATGCAGCCCTGTATTATATTTAAAGAAATTAAATAATGTAGAATCTGCATAAATGTATGTATGTGTTCTCGCATTGTGATAAAACGACGGTACCTAGAGCCATCGAATTTTGAATGACGTAAACCTGCTGCGAACATGGGCATTTGGAAGCCCAAATTTGAAATATGGAATTTGTTTTATTATCGATTTCAAATTTTGTAAACCTTTAACGAGTTTTTGATTAACAAACTCAAGGATTTCAAAGCGAACAATGGAAACATTGTACAGAAAAAACATTTTCATCTCCAGCTGGTGAAATAGGAAATTCTAAAGATATGCTCAGTTTAAACTACACTCACTTCCAAAAGTTAAGCACGGAGAGGAAAATGCTAATTTCCGGAAGCCAATGAGAATTGAAGAGGATGCAATTTGTTGCAGAGGTAGATGGCAGTATGCAAATATGTTCGGTAACAGCCAATCGCGCTTTCATGTCAAGAAATATGCAAAAAAGGCAGTCTTATAAGAAGCCAGCTTTATGAAGGGTTACAGAAGTTGATTGTAAGTGCTGATAGAAGGTGTTTAAAACTTTCGTACAATTTGTTTTCAAGACATACGTGTTTCTATGACTTCCAGAAGACGATTAGAAGATTCTGAGCGCTGGCGTGCTGTGGGACGCATTGAAGCAGGACAGTCGATCACAGATGTTGCTCTTTTCTTCGGCGTTCATCATTCTGTAATTTCACGTTCATGGAAACAATTCCAAACCACACAGACAGTTGTCCGAAGGCCCGTAGCCGATCGCCCAAGGGTTACAATCCTCGTGAAAGATCGATATATTGCTATTGTAGCCAAGCGGAATCGCAGAGCGACCTCCACACGTGTGACATCTATGGTTACAACGTCCATTGGTAAGGCGATATCTGCAGCTACTGTACGCCGAAGATTACATATGTATGGACTGTACGCCCAGGTACCTGTGGTTTTGTGTTCCTGTATCCGTCCAGTCAAGAGAGGCACGATTACAGTGGTGCCGGGAACATGTCAATTGGAATGTGTCTGACTGGGGCAATGTCATGTTTACTGATGAGTAAAGATTTGCTCTGGAGCCAGATGACAAGCGTATAAGGATATGGCGTGAACAACGAACACGCAATGAGTCCCAAAACATCACCGAACATCGCGCATTCCGAGGCGGAAGCATTATGGTGTGGGCAGGGATTTCATTAGGATACCGCACCGACCTGCACATGTTTAAACGAGGTTCTTTGACGGCTGTCCGGTGTTGAGATGAAGTCCTAGAACACATTGTGAGATTGTACGCTGCAGCAGTTCGCCCCTGGACGATAACGCACGTCCCCATAGAGCTGACATCGTCGATGACTACCCGGAGAGTGAATGGACTGCGCCTATGGCGTGGCCAGCATATTCGCCCGACCTTAATCCCATAGAAAATCTTTGGGATGTTCTCGGCCGTGCTGTATCTTCACGTTTTCCACCTCCAGCCACTCTTATTGAGCTGGAAACTGCTCTACAAGAAGAATGGCGATTGCTTAGTCCTACGGTGGTTGATCACCTAATTGAAAGCATGGCCACAAGGTGTAAACTTTGTATACAGATGAGGGGGGGTCACATACCCTATTACTGTCCTGTTTTTCATTTTATGCTGTTTATTTTCAGTTATACATAATTCTGTTTAAGTCTCCAGTATGTCATTATCTGATAACTTACAAAAAATTAATATTGTTTTCATTTCTGTATATAATTATTGATTTCGTTTTATGCATAAATAAATATGCTACTTTCCTGCCGAATTTTGTGTCAATCAAAGCGGTATTTGTTGATTTTTTTGCATT
>KK113811.1:0-26012 GCA_000611955.2 Stegodyphus mimosarum
AATCTATAAATTATATACGTACCAAATATATAAAATAATGAAATTTACCCATTTGTGTAGCAGGAGTAATGCGTTTTTCTCTCTTAAACATTTTAGTTATACAGTCCCTAAATATTCTAGTTATATAGTAATTATGGTATCAGATCAAAAGATATATTAAAGGCATATTATTTTATCTCTAGTCTTCTGGCATTTCCCAATAATAGTAATTAAAAATAAATAAATAAAATAAAAGGAAGAATTAAAGTTGTTTCGTTGAATCAGGCCCAAATTCCTGAAATTTTTTTCCATTTACGTAATCCCAGTATGGCAAAAATTCAATCAGTAAGTGTTTACGAGATTAAACATTATGCCTTGAAATAATTGTATTCATTGCACTAATACAATGTTCCACACTTAGTGGTCCTCCCCATCGTTACAGTCCTCTTATATTCCCAAATAAATAAATTAATTAATTCCAAGTTAACTCAATTTACTGCACTACAGCTAATAATATGGGAGTTTTGAAATTACACATTACAGTTGCGTAACACCTTTTTCTCCCAGGATTTCCATTTTATGAAATTTATTACCCTACTATTCGAAGCTACTATCCTGTTCGAAGCTTAGAGACAAAAGTGGAATTCGTAGTATTATGACGGTGGTGCATTTCAACCAGAATCAATCCAAACATGGAATAATTACGCAAAAATCGGAAGGTTTATTCATTTTGTTAATGTGAGGACCAATATTGATTTAATTTTTAGTTAATAAAACAAGCATCATTCAAACTCTAATATCCTTGAATTATTGAAAGCAACCGTAAATTTTCTTCTGTTTACTTAATTGATTAATACTGATATTAAATAAATTTAATTTAATTACACTTATTTTAAAAATATAAATATACTCGTAGAAACATAGACTGTAAAAAAGTGCTTTCGAAAGGAATAAGAGTAAGATGGTCCACAGAGCATTCTAATTTATATAAGTGATCTCCACCAAAAAAAGAGTTTGAGAAATGTTGCACACGCTTTTCTAGCTGAAGCTTTGTGAAAACTCCTCGAAGATACTCAAAAAATAATCCACTAACATAGGACATTTCTCAATGTCTTTTACCAACTTAAAATCATGCCTTTTAGTTAGCATTTACAGCCGTAAGCATAAAGACTGCTAGTTTTTGTCATTAATGATTCCGTATATTATAAGACACCTTTCGTGGTCAAATCTTTAGCCTTCTCCTTTATTTTTTATATTATTTAATGCAAGCACATTCGCGAATTTGCGGTTTAAAATGTGGAATTATTTGTTTTCAACTAATTAAATATATGTAGAGAATATCTGATATTTTAGACCAGAAAACGAGAATAATTCAATCGGGCTCTCGTACGGAATTCGAATTCCGATCCTTCATTTATTAGTTAGATGTGATAACCAGTTACACGAGGAGAGCACGTTCGATGGAATGAGATATTTCCTTATAGAATAATAAATATTTCATTGAATGAATGGAATTATTTAGATTATGGCAAAGGACACGAGGATTATCTGCCTAAGAAAAAGGAAGCCTTCATGGACGAATTTAAGAGAAACATACTCGCATTCACATTACACATCGGGAAAATTCCAAAAATTACCTGACAGCCAGCCTGTTCGCTCATATTTGAATCTGAGATGAACGATATTCAGGAGTTTTACCGTTCGTCTATAATAGCTAGTTCACAGTTGATGGATGAATACTTTATAAATATTAATTTTTCACTCTACGGGGAATCATAACAGTCCAAAAATTACTACAACTGTTTCAAGAAACTTCGTAAAAATAAACTTCATTTGCCTGAGTTAAAAAAGTTAAAAAATCTTCAAGTTAAAAAGTTTGATGTGGACAATACATGACTTCCTTGTACAGCCTATTAGATAATGTACACTTTTTGATGCACTTCATTTATACCTATTTCTTCCAATTATTGTGCCTTAATTAACCGATCTCTCAAGGTAAGTTTAAAATGGCATCAAATATTGTAAATTTTAAAATCAAGCGTCCCAGACAATTTTCGTCGTACGGGAGTCGAACTTCTTATAATTTTATTTTTTCATAATAAGTATAAAATTTTCCCAAACATATGTATAAGAACCGGAGACCGCATTAAAAGTTTGTTTGCAAAAAAAAATTTTTTTTTTTTTTTAATTTGGCCTCTCGAAAACATGAATATTTTCGTCATTTAAAACACTTCTGAAACTCTGAAACTGGCCTGTATAATTACGACCAACGACTGCTAAAATAAAGGCCAGGTAAGTAGGCCAATATATATATATATATACATTTGGTATTGTAAATTTTAATAAAAGAAGAATGTGTACAACTAGATGTTATAAAAGTCCCATTCAGAAAATTTCAACATTCTACTGCTAATCGTTTTAGAGTTACGCGAGATGCATACGTATGCACAGACGTCACAAAAGAAATCTATTTTGAATGCATTTTAAATGAAATTTACGATCTGGTTTGGAAAGGAGAGCCTTTATTTCGTCTGTACGTACAGATGTCGCGGAAAAAATAGTCCAAATAGATTCGAGAACGATCAAAATGAACATTTCCGTTGAAATATGTTATCCAAAATTTTTCGCGATTACAATACTTCCTTCACTTTGTACAAGGATGTAAAAAAGGTTCATAGCCACCAATTCTAATGACACTGTGTACAGGCAATTGGCATCTAATAACAATTAAGGCTGTTTTAAATATGTTTCCTTTAAAATGAATATTTCCATAAAAAGGCTATAAAGTGCGTTATAAAGGTTCAAAATATTGCTTCCTTCCTGTCTCACAAATATATATATATATATTTTCTACCTGTTAGGAATACTTAGTTGGTCTTTTTTAGTTAAATAATGTTTGGACAAAATAATTAACTCGTAAGCATCTAATGAGTTTCCCCAAGGTCAAAGCAATTAATTTGTAAGCATCTAAAGAAACTCAACCGCTACAAACTGCTTACATTTTTTTGTTCATTTAGAAGCTCAAATTATTCATAAAATTTTGCATTTAAAAAGTATGTTTTCCTTGTGGAAGTTAACTATTTGAAAACGCTGTTTGCTTTGACTAAAATATGACACAAATGTGCACTGCAACGCTTTAAAGAAACATATTTAGGCAGATCAAGAAGAGAAAAAATTGATGATATGGATGGTTTATTAAAATTGTAATCGCAATTCCATTTTAAATGGTTCATAGTTAATCAGAACTATGAATTCAGTAATTATTTATAATATAGTTTGAAACATTTTGCAAGTATGCAGTTAAAGTTCCAAGTTATTTTCCTGCTTTGCATATTCAAGGACTAATTCTTACCGAGAATATTATTTTTATATGAAATTACTAAAATCAGGCATTAGAGATAATACATATAAACTATATTAAGTATTTATTTAATATTACAGAAAGTTAAAATAATTTAACAAATAGGAACTATTTCAGCTCCCTCTGTGTTATTAGAAGGATGGAAAAAACATGTTAAATGATACTATATTTTTTACTGAGTTCTTTTAGTTTTTATGCTCACAAAACGTAAATTATAAATATCTCTAACAAATTTAGCTTCAGTTCCATCTTTTTGTTCTGTCATTTTATTATCCAAAATAAGTCAGAAAAGTAATTCTTAGAAGCTCCTAGCATCAGAAAAGAATAAAAGTAATTACTGTAATAAATAAAAAGTTAATAAAATTTTTTACTGCTCTTACAAAATTATTAGAAATTAACTCATTATCTTCCTAACATAATAGATAAGACATTTATTTATCTTGCAGCAAACGTTTCTCTTGCAAAACATGGCGATTTAAACCAAATCTTGTGAAAATTTATACAAAAAAGATTAAATTATCTGGATTAGGGCAAAGCACGCAAGGGCTATCTGGTTAGATGAATTGATGGAAAAACATATTTGTAGTCTGGTTTTGCCGAAACAGGGAACATGAAATATGTGTAATGTTCTAGGCAGAATTCGAACTTCGGACATTACGATTGTTAGACAGACGTGTGTCCATTTATGCCACGAAAGCAAGCAGGAAGAAAATACCTTACCCCACTTAAAGGGTGACTGGGGAAGAGGAAACTCAATCGCTAAATTCTGGTGGTAACGAATTATTGTCTATCACGTTTTAGTTCCGGAGGTACTGTATAGTCACCTCTATTTTTCGGAACAGCAAATGTGAGAAACTCAGCGAAGCTCTGTTTCGGATTCGAATTTCGGACCTTTCAACTGCCAGCGGGACATGCTTCCAATTACATCACGAAGGAGATAAAAAATACCTTACACATTTATGTTCATGAACCACGAACACACCCGTGCAGCTAACCCTTTCGTTAAGTTTGAAGCGGTCTTACTGTTCGAGGCTAACGGGCCAGCAAAAAGCAGAACAGACAATAATGATCTAAAAAGCAGACGGCGCTATGAGATTTAATCATCTTAGTATCTGTTAATTGCCTGTAACGGCAATGTTTAATCTAGTGGAAAACGAGAATGTCAGAAAAGATTAATGATTAACATAAAGCAAGTTAACCTTGATATCCTAGCCGGATGTATAGAGTAGCTTATTAATACATATGCTGAAAACACTCACCAGACTATATTTTCTTTTCTTCAATGAAATGTAAATACTAATAATGATAAGAAGAGTAAACAAATAAATAAATTTTCAAATTCTAGACTTGAGTGAAATTAATATCTCTCCTTAGTCACAAAAATCATAAAATGAAAAGCCTTTTCCGAATTTAGTTCGAATACACTTGTTACGTATTTTATTAAATTCAATTTCACTATATACAAAACGAAACTTTTTTTTTCGCTATCGGATGCAATGCCTTACATATTCATCATATTTATTACATCGGAATTGAATGAAACTATTTCAAAAAATAATAATCATGATAGAAAGGTAAGCCTGGTAAATGGATTTCTCCTTGAAGTTAAGCATACAAACTATACTACAACTAAAATATTTCTACTTAGTTACTTAAAACAATACACATAAATGAGCAACATTTTAAGCTAATTTGCAACTAATGTAAGCGAAGTATACTTACTTGAATTTTAAATTTAGGCTAAGAAAAAAAGATCTGTTTCAAATTCTTTTAAAATATATAGATTAAAAAATCTGAAAAAATACGAATCTAAGTTTTAAATTTGCTCAGTTTTAAATATGCCTGTGAACGTATTTCTGTAACATCTATCATAGTTGTTATTAACTGACATGATTGCGATGTTCAGGCACGAACATAAGTACCATTAGTAGCAACAGCAGTCTGAAAAAAAAAAGGTATCAGTACTGAAAATCGTTGCTGAAAGTTTAAATAATGGATCTACGTATGAAAAAGTGGTAACAATTTAATTTTTCGAACGTATGAAAGCAAAATGATTTAAATTCGATATTCTAAATAATAAATTTGTGGATTTATTTCTTGTAGTAAAGTTTAGACATAGGCATTTCTGATCAATTTTGTGGCACTTTAAGTTTCACAGATAATATTCATTTAGTCTTACGCAAGAATTCATTTACTATGAATAATAATTTGCGGTCTCTAGTACTTCCTTTTTCTTTTTTCTAATTCATTTGCTCGAGATTCAACCTTAGCAGAATTTGTTTCTTCTCCCTCAATTACTTGGAAATTAAAAATATCAGAAATTACGATTCCTGTCGATTCGACGGATGGAGTAAAATTGCATTGAATAAAATTCACCTTTACGTTCCTTGTTCACGAATTATCATTAGCTAGTCCAATAATTTTTAACTGACTACATACAAAACGAGTTTAATTCTTTTAAAAATCACCATAAAATAATAATTAACTTTTCATTAAATAGCTTTTAAAATATAACATATAAAAACAGTTTTAAATCATTTCAGACAGATTTTACTGAAAGAGTTCTCATTTGAATACTTAGACGTGCGCTAATTGATGATAAATATATATCTAAGCATTTCAAAAAAACTTTTGACATCAAATAGAATGCATAACATTCCTCGATTTTTTCCATGTGTGAATATACTGAAACTGTTTCTGAATTAAGTTCAGAAAGTATGCGTCTATCGATAATTAAATACCAATAAATTCAAAGGCTTTTTAACGAGAAGTAAAACTGCTTCCTTGAAAATGCTTTCTGAATAACTTTCTTATAAAACATTTAAGCAAGAAATAATCTGAAAAGTTAAAACTTAACTTAATGTAGCATTAATTTCAACAAAAAAAAAATTCAAATGGATCTGCAACTGGCCAATGAAATACATCACACTTTTCATATTGAAATTAATGTAAAGTTAATTTGAATTTTCTCGTTTCCTAAATCTTAATCTGATGTATCTCTGTCTCACCATTTTTTCGAATTCATTATTCTTACAATTTAGATATAAAAATTACCCATTAGGCAGGCTTTTGAACAGTAATGTCTACGATTCATTAAAAAATTTCTATTTTTATAGCCTGTACGTATAAGTTTTAGGTATTTCAGCAATGCCCAGAAAAAATGTACCTTTTTGCTTTATCTGCACAAAATCTTATTGCCATCTTAAGTAACCAAACTTTTGTTGCGCATAATGTAGTTTAAAGTCATTTTCATTGCCTTACGTAACTCTCTAGATTAATATGTTTTCTTAGATAAGTATCTAAACGCGCAATAATTTTTTAAAGAGATCTATAACAAACACACTTTAGATAAGTAAAAAACAAACATACTTTAGAACTACAAACAAATACATTTTAAAACGAACACAATTTAGGTAGGTAAAAAAGCATTAAATTCATTAATAAACCTAATAGTTTAACTAATAAACCTATTAGTTTTATTTATAAATTTAACCTCTTTTTTCCTACGAATTTTAAGCATTTATTGGTTATTACTCTGTATCCTGCTTCTGTTTGAAAAAGACCTGTCTAAGAAATTCTCCTCAGTTTTCTACTCATACTTCCCTCCCCTTTCCTTTAAACTCATGAGCCAATTTTCTTAAGATAGTTATTAGTAAAGTATCTTTATATTACGATGTATCTCACGGCTATAAAGTTTTTCGAATTTCTTTTTCACATAATAAATATTATTAATTTTTGCAAATGTAGTTACTTCCTTGTTAACTGTGTTTCATAATATGAACAAGAAAGTGATCAGTATGGAACACATTCATAAAATTCCAGTTAAGTATAGTTCATATGAATAGCATCGGTACTATACTAAAATCAGGAATGTGCGAAATCATTTTGATAGAAAGGCATTTATAAGGTTTAGGAGAAGAAAACTGAGCTATGACTTTCACATTCAGATTCTGGACACTCGATCACTATGTTGATTACCATAATCTGGAGGAGGCACGGGCATTTGTAATCGGTAATGCATTTGCGAAATGGGGGCACTTAAAATTCTTCATTTCAAAAGTCCTCTCGAGAGGCTGACGGCAGAGTGAGAGAGATATGAAGCATTGTTTGCCATCACTCAAGGAATTTTCAATAGAAACAGCACACGAAATCATTTTACCACACTTCTCCGAGTTCGATGACAAAACTACGGCTTTAGCTGTCCAGTGGCAAGCATAAATGAATAACAACGACACAACAGTAGACATCGTGACTATTGATGAAGTTTCACTCTGTGACTAACAGCGAGTTTCAGGATAAAAAGCAAGAATGACGCAATAACGCTTTCATATGAATTTCAAAACGAATCTTCGCCTATAGTTAAATATTTACATGCAGTTTAGAAAATATGCTTAGATGAAAACAGCAGAGCAGATTCTTGGCTTTGGCATAGTGTTGAAAATATGTACTCTTTCGCAGTTAATTAAAGTTTTTAATCTTCCCTATGTTGAAAATGAACGAGAAAACTCAAAGGACAGAACAGAAGAGAAAAAAGATGGAAAATAAATATGCTGTCAAACATATAGGAAGGTGCTTTTGGCAAATTTATGTCCCCGTAAATTGTAAAGATAAAAATAATAATTTGTCCAAACAATATGCATTCTTTCACATGCGTTTAACTTTGATGGTTTTGAGGGAAAACGGTTTTTCTGAAAGTCTTCTGATGTTAAGGAAGTTTTTATAAATATAAAATAATGCTTCAAAAGTATCAGTTTGGTAGGAGAAAAATGTATTCAATCAAAAGAAGAGCATACTTACCATGCGGGGATATTGGCTGGGAGATAGCAGTGTTGTCCTCTTTGAAGCTACCATAGAGGTTTGAAAAGAGGGTGTACACTTGAAAGAGCCACAGGTGGCGACGACGATAGAGTTTCCACATACGTGAGAGGCCGCTTGTTGAAGGATTGTGCTCGAAACGATCCTTGGACGATCGTCTAGGTGAAAAGGAAGGAAGAAATCCTGCGTAAACTCTTGTATAGCACCCACCTATCTTTTAAAGGATTCCGCCAAGTGTCTTATCTGCAAGAGCTAATGATTGCGGCTGATAGGACTGGAGAGGTGAGTTGTTGGTCTCGCTCCCACCCTTTCTTCGACGTATACTTCAGGGAAGATACTGATTCTGTTGGACATTCAGTGTCAAAGTCCAAGTTTCTGATATGCATCCATAACATGAACAGAGTGTGGTTAAGTTTTGTTTGATTTTTAACTGTCAGTATTTATTGATATGTAAAAGGGGGTGAGATAAACGATCTAAAGTCTAAAAATAATAACAATTGAATCACTAGAAGGAAGAAATGTAACAGTAATAAGGGTATTGTTTTTTCTCGGAAGACATTATTATAAGTCGTAACTCAGTTGCTTTAGACTGGAATTAAGCAGAGAAAACAGGTTAAGATAAGATTATGGCAAATATGGTTACGAAAACAAGTAACACAAGAGCAAATTTTAGCAGTGAAAAAATAAAATTTCGTAACTTGCCTGCAAGAATGACCTAAATATTTAAAATAATGAATTAAATAATTTCAAGCTTTTCTTAAGAGCAATTTATTAGCAAAAATCAGCGAACTTTTATTGCTTATGAATTAATCGAAATGTAAAAATTAACTGCAGTAAAACTTAAAAATATGAATAAAAGCAGAATGTCTAGCGCAGTCTTGAGTTAGATAGCAGGTCAGATAGAATGCATTCATTAATGTCTAGCATATTTTTTGAGGCAAACTATTAGGAAAGTAACCATAAAATTTAATATGCGCAAATTTCGATTACTCTCTCTTTTTCTGTCTTCTGGTACATCTGTGTGAATGCATGCACATGTCATGAAAAATGAAAATTTTTGAATTCAAAATTTATCTAGTGCATACTTGCATGATGGAAAGGTAGCAACTTCTATTTGGTTATGAGTTTAGATGTCCATTCAAATGCCCGGGTTCGAATCTCAAAGAAGAAATAGGTGTTTTTAATCGTACAGTGTATTTGCGGCATGGGGCAACTAAAATACTGTCCAGCCGAAAGTCCTCTCGAGAGGCTAGTGGAAATGGAAGAGGGGTAAGAGACCTTTGAATCCGTGGCGGGGGGGGATTTCTTCAAACCTGGGATGGAGCTAGACAAATTCGTATTGCAACTTATAAGGTTATAAGGTATTTCTCCCGCCTTCTTCGCATACCTTCGTGGTGTAATGGGTAGCACGCTCGACGCGTAATCGAGAGAGGTCCGTGGTTCGATTCCCGGTGAAGGCTTTGCTCATTTTTCATGTCTTCTGGTTCGAAATAACCTAATGTCTCTACAAGGTTCTAAATGTCTAGCCAAAGACAAGCGCAGTCCTTGCCTGCGATAAATTTCGTCGACTTCAACTGCTGTTACTATCGGACAAATGAGATAAATCACAACACATTAACAACAAATGTCCGTTTGAAGTTCATTCTTCTATTAGTTATACATCAGAAATTTTAAACTTCAGTAGAGATGGGGTTTAATTTGCATCTGAACATTAATTTGTATAATATTGTATATTTTTTGTATTTTTAATAAGTACATTATTTTGCGTAAAGTTTTTCTTTTAGATGATATTTTCTGTCTACTTACTTCATTTTTCATAGTATAAGGTATTTTCTTTCCCCTTTCCGCATGCCTTCGTGGTGTAATTGTAAGCATACTCGACGCTTAGTCGAGAGGTCTAGGGTTCGAGTCCTGGAGTTGGCATCGTACATTTGTCACTTCTCCTGCTTCAGAATAATCTAATGACTCAACAATATCTTAAATCAATAAAAATTTCAAGGAAAACAAATTGTTATTGCTTAATTGATAAATTTTTAAGTTCCTCTGTCTCCTTGTTATCGTCATACATAAAATTTAGGTAATAATTAACCAGATTAAAAACAAAGAATAATTTATGGCACGAATGTGGAATAAATCGTGAAAATTTTCGTACTAGGTCTTATATACCATTTTTGAAAGAAGGAAGGAAAAAAAAGTAGATACCGATGTAAAATAAGCAATGCTAATACATAACGGCGAATACTGCAGCCTAGATTCTTTTTCACCTGAAGCAAAAAGGTATATACAATGAAACAAACTATCTGTATACATTTATATTCAAAGATTGTAACTATTTTAAATTATAAATCATTCACAATATGTTTAATTAGAACTTTATATTTTAAGAAAATAATACAAGTAGGGATCAATAATTTTTAGAAGAAAATATTAAAAATACGTTTTTGGTAAAGAGCAAATAGCATTGGAATGATAAAAATAGTAGTAAAATAAATATAAAAACCACTGCACTAGTTTTCAGACTCTGTAATTTAATTTTCAAAATTAAATCATAGTTTTATCAAAAGTCTACCTGTTTACTTAAATTATGTACTGTAGTTAAAAAAAGCAGCCATGTTGAACGTTTTTCTTACTAAAAGAAAATTTTTGTATAATTTTTAAATTACAGCCTAACAGTTGTAAGAAGGACGCTAAGATATTCTTTACACGATTGCTGAATTAGGATTAATTAAACTGAACAAAATTTATGAATTACTTTTAAACGATCTAATCTTGCTTTAGTGTCCAGAATTATCAAAACAGTGTTTTGGTTTTTTAACTGCTTATTTCTGTGGAAATTTCTGGAGCATATCATTTGGATATTTCAAGTGCTGAGCTATCCTTGGATTCTTTAAATATACCTAAATTCACTTATATTAATTTATCACTAGTTAGAGATAGTAAATCCGAAGATGATTAGTTCGTTCATTAATCGATTCTTTAAAATCTGAATTACTGTCATTTCTTTTCGCTTCTTTTCGAATTTCATTGATATATTTATCTTTAAAGCTAAATTTTTACATTTCTTTAGATTACTTCTGTAAAGAATATGATAATCCTTTTATTATGTTTGCTTATTTAACGCAGTGTGGCAAAGCGTAAGGGAGGCTTGTCTGCTTAAGAGAAAGAATGCCTTAGTGAAGGACTTTCTGGAGGGGGTGATTATTATTATTTATTTCATACATGAGGAATAACACAAAAAATAACAAGCAGACAACCTGTTCTCTGGGATTCGAACACAGGTTTTTATCCTGTACCAAGCGTGAAACTTTATCTGTGCTTCAGTTTTCGACTGCGAGGTTTTATTTTGCTTTTCTTGCAGTTTCACATTGCACGCAGATAACATACATGAGATTTAAAATCGGTTTATTTCATCTTTTAGAGTTTGTAAGTTTCCGTCCGTTGCAATGATTTCTCATTTCATACTTTGTATAAATTTAAGGTACTCAGATAAATATGAAGCAATAACAGCATGTTGTAAATTGTATATAAATTATGTGATAATAACTTTTCTGTCTAATTTTGAAATTTTTTTACTTGGCTTCGCCAAATAATTAAGGGAAAGAACGTGAGTGTTATCTGTATAAGAGAAGAGTTACCTCTGCGGAGAGCTTTCAGAGAGACATGCTTATATTTATGTTACACTGGGAAAAGCACGAAAATGCCCATTCACTAGGATTTTAACTCGGGTTCGAACAACCCCCCATTCAGCGATTTTACCCATTTAGCTCCTCCTGAACAAGTAAGTTCTTTGATTACTTTATACCTGAAGAACGTGAGATATTACAAAGTATCATCAACTAATTTTTTTTCCAACATCGTTTCTATTTTGATAAAAGTATGAATGTAGTGAAACTTTTAATTTATTTTTACAACAGATATTTTTCACACCAATGATTATTTATTATCAGTATTTACCTCTACCAAGAATTTTTCTTTTTAATTATCGATATAGGTTAATATTAATCTTCTTGCAGTATTAGTTATCTCAGATTAGATGGAACGATTTGTCTTCATTCTTCCGCAATAAAATTAAAAACACTAAACGTACTTTTTTTATCCAATTAACACAAACTTACCTTCTCTTTACGTTCTAATCTTGATAGAAAATTGAACTATGCAGACAGTTTGTGTAGTCCATCAAGTAATAATTGTAGCTATTCTATAAATAAGCACATAAGTCAATTACATTGTTCTAAGCGAAAATGGCTATGAATACAGCAAAACAAAATCTGGAACTATGCACCTCATTCAACAGCACATTTCATGACGAAAGATGAAACAAGGCAAACTTTATAATAAAATTAAATAAGCGGCTGATAATAGATATTTCATTTTAGACATCCTTTGTAATTTCTTCAGGCTGTTCGAATAGACTTTGTACATAAGGACTACTGAAACAAACTTAACAACGGCCGAACCTTCAGTGCACAATTCGAGGCCTTGGAAAATATTAATAAACCAATTTTAACTTACTTCTTACAGAAAAACTACATTAAGAGCTAAAAATTAATCGAAAATAGTACAGTATCACTGATGCAAGCGGCATGGCATTTCGTAGGCATGCTTATAGAGATGTCATATTTAAATTTTTTTTTTAAAATTAGAAACAGGAAAAACCGAATGAGATTCAAACTACGGTTGAATAAAACTACGGTTTTACTTATTTAATTCCAATGTTCAATCGCAGAACCCCACAAATACTAACAAGCGAATAATCGCTTAAGTGTTTGAATAAACATGTAAGACCTAAGAAGGGTGAACTACCCTTTATTTCTCAGAATAAATACAATCAACTTCTAACTAAGAGTATACACACAGCCTCCACTTGGGTTTGAACTTAAATAATTATGAATTTAAACTAAACCAAGCTTAACTAAAGCTATCTGAAAAGTATAGCCGAAGCCATCAGGTTTCTAAGTAGTTGACCCTTAAATATTAAATAAATCGGTGAAGCCAAGCAAGGTCCTAAGGTATGGCCGAACGTAGTATCCTAAGAGAGAACGTAGCCAAAAGGCAAACGCGCACTAGTCAAAAAAATCAGACAATCTCTCTCTCGAAGTCGGCGAAACATCGACTTAAATAGTGCTCTCACTCATTTGCATTAACTGCGTTTCTGAAATTACATTCTGGTAGGAAATTGTAAGCTGAAATTAGAATAAACAGGAAAGACGCATAAATTAAAATATCTGTTAATAAACTTAGAATAAACTTTACACTATGTTTCACGTATAATACGTAGGGACATCGACATGTCAACATATAATAATGTTTTCGCGAATGAATCCGTTTGGCACAGTTGGAAGAAAGCTGTTGGCGTTGTGTTCTTAAGTGGTTCACTTGCAGTTTTTCTGGAAGTGTTTTTCGTGAAGCTAACTCTCTGTCCCTTCTCCAAATGTACTACTAGATGCTGCACAGTTGGTTCGTGTTCGTGTATGGGAAAACCAAAACTCCGCCACGCTGCTTCGTTACAGTTGATATACCTTCCCATCTGGCACATGAGGATCTCGTAATTTCTGTTTTGTTGTTCGCTGTCTTTAGTTATTTGAAATACTGACATGACACTGCCTTTGTTCACATACTTACAGACATATTTAAGGGGTTTCACTGAATTGCAGTATTCTATGTCCATGTTTGTTTGGAACATTTTGGAAAGTAGTGGGTTATATGCTGCTACCCATTGATTATCTATTTCCAGTTCGTCTCTGCCTCGTATTCATATTTTTGCTCTGAAGCCACCATTTTTTGGGTGATCGTTCAATAATATGCTATTTTGTGATGATGAAATCTCATTTGTTTTTGTCGGAAAACTCGGGTTATTATGTCGTGTCGATCCATGGGGCTTCTCCGTATGTTAATTGTTATTTGATTTCTGACCACAATGAGTTGAATGTGAATATTATGAAGAGGTCAGTCGTCTATATTTTCTTACGTAGGTCATGGCATCTTGAGTATATTCGTACATGTGTCTCGGATTTCCTATGTAAGATTATCATTGTTCCAGTGCCGTAAACTTTTTCCGTCATTTATGATCGTGTCTCGAAAGTGAATATACTCTTCCGTGCGTAATTTCTTCCGATTCAGTCTTATGTAAAGCATCCATTCCGCTTCCATTTTTGCCCACATATCTACCAGAAATAGTCGAAATAAATGGCCGAGTGATGAGAACGTGATTGTATGTTTTTATTGTCTCTGACCATTAAGCGGAAAGCATAAAACTCCTTGAAAGTGACTTTTTTGTTTGTTTCTAAGCCTGTTTCAGGTTCGAGTTGTTTCACATTAAAATGATATCTGTCCTCTCCGTGTAGAAATGTTAACGGATATTGGAGGGCATCATATGGGCGGTGTATCTCCGCAATGCGTTATAGTCTTTCTCTTCTTCGTTTTACACCTATGTCACGGCTTGTATTTTCTTTGTCCTCAATTACGATGGCGACTTCGTCTATCTGAGGTGCATTAAATCGGCGTTCATGCTCCCCAGGTGGTCTCTTGTCGACTCGAATTATAACTTTATAATTATCAGAAATCAATCTGTCTACTACTGTTTTGAATATGCGAATAAGCTGATTATATTTGTGTAAGAGCCTTGTAAATCTTGGATTATTTCTCGTCTCAATCCATTGATGTTTGTGCATCGTTGATCAATTTCTCTTTCTTCATTTCCGATGAAATACACTTGCATAAATTTATAGTCTTCGTTAGATAGTGGTAATGAGTAATGATAATCACATTTTGTTATAAATTGTTCTTCGAATGGAAAAAACATAATCGATTTTATCTCTATTAGTGTTAATCGAAGTGAAACCGAAAGAAGTCATTTAAAAGCAGGCGTTGTACGCTTTTATATTTTGAAGAAAGTGTTTTGGTTCTCAATTTTCACCCGTAATGTAATGTAAAAATTTCTGCGGAGGTGCTTCTCTGTGATGGTAATCGAATTTTCCATTCATGCAGCAGAATGTACTGAATTATTTCGCGTTGTAAAATTGGCAGATGTTATTCATTTTCCCGATTATGACGTGTTTGTGTTTGTTATATTCTTTCTTCGGGTCGTAGTGGAAAGCTTCATTTGTTAGGTCATACTGTTTACTTCTCTCGTCCACGACTCTCCGAGAATGATATTTTTATGGGTTGCTTGCGTTCGCTGCCTTTTATCATAACATTGTGTCGCAATTCTTGCTTCTTCAATTTGTTTGTTTCGTTTTTCTTCAGTTTCTTTGCTTCTCACGCTGCTCATTCTCCTTCGTTGGGAATGTAAACGTGTGTCGCACTCCTCGACTGTTTCGTTTCTTCACTGTTCTTTTTATTTTCCACTGTTTTGCTTCAGAAATGGCAAGATCTCCTCTTTTACGTTTGGTCATTCTATAAAATATAATCAAATCAACGTTTTATTAAGAAATACACAAAATACACTTTACGCACCTTATTTTCGATTTACGTTCAGTCACCATATCACTTTGATTACCTACACTTCACTGTTTGTTTTTATTCACTCACTGCATTTCACTGATAAGAAACTGTGTTTGAACCCACGACGGATCTTGCTTTATAAACCACTTCCAATGGGTAGTCCCAACCACACAGAAAAAGCTTCGAATGGTCCACAATGTTCCAGAACATTCCACAACATTCGAGAGTGTTCTGGAATGTTACGCAATGATCTAGGATGTTCCCGAACGTTCCCGACTATTCTCGAATATTCTAGAATGTTCCCGGATGTTGTGGAATGCTCTCGAATATTTTGGACTGTTCTAGAAGTTCCTAGAGGGCGAAATTGCCAGCCTTTATATCTTCAAAAACACGCCTTCAGGTAAAAACGGGAACCTTCTTTATGGATAGGGCATGTTTGTATTTTCAATTTCCTTATATTAACAGTTTTTTTCTGATTTTTATTATATTTTTATTCCTTATTATTAATTTCATAAACTATCATGATTTTTTTATATTTTACTGTCATTATTCTTATATTTTAATTTGGTTCAATTTTTCTTGCTATTATTGCACTTCATTTCTATAGTATAGTTTTGCCCTTTCTTTTTACTAGCGTATTCATCTAACAATCTACATCAATGAAGTAAGATTTTGGTTTAGATTGTAAGGTTGCATTTATTTTGGAAACTGAATTCCTACAACCCTACTGGACAGGTCACCATGTTATCCCTACGTCTGAAATCATTTACAAAGGATTCGCGAACATTTTAAATACCGTTTTATTTAATCTTAAACTTTTAACATAAAAGAAGTGACTTGGGCTACAGACAAGAAGCACTACTCGTGGTGATTTAAACTAAGCAATAACAATCATATAAATTTAAACGTTGAGAACGTAGGAAGACTACACATTCAATTTAAACCCAACTATAACCGGGCTCAAATAATTTTACCAACGCGGAAGTGTAAATTATTGGTCGCAGGAGAATGCAACAACCAGATAATCACTTTTAGATTACTTGGTGTGCAGCGTCATTGAGTACAGGCTCCTGAGCAGTTGTCCCATCCTATGTAGAACAACATATTAGCATACTAAACATAGCATTTTTATGGTTAACATAAGAGATGGTTAAGAAGAGGAGAAAAAGGCTTAAGCCATTTCCTCCGCCATGAAGTCAGTCAAGTCAGAGAAACACATTTCAATCAGCAGCATTCTGCAGAAGAGTACAGTAGCTGCATATCAGTTACAAAAGTTCAAGAAAAGCATTGGCAATGAGCAATAAGGAAAGTTAGCAATAGTTCAAAAGTGCTCGGTGAGAGTCAAATAACATGGCAGACATCCTGAGCTAGTCTGATGGACATGATTTAGAAGTGGGAGAGTCAGGTATGCAGGAAGGTGTGGCTAGTAATCATATGCAGGTCTGGAGCAACAAGAGTGACTGTAATAAGACGTAACAAGAGTAAGTTGGAGTAACAAGAGTGACTATTAATAACAGGCAAATTTAGGGGGTGGGTCTTTAATCATATACCATTAATTTTGAGAAAGTGACCGAAAGACGGGAGGGGACAGGGGGAATAATTAAGAAATAAATAAAGCAGATTAGAGCAACTAAAGCCAAAGTTAAAAATAGTCTAAGGATAAATTAAAGTTAATTCTGGTATTCAGTGCAGAAAAATACACAGGGTGTTCTTCATTTTCTGTCGTTATTAAAATCATATTCCTACGTGGGTAAGTATATGACTAACATGAGATCATTCACATTATTACACTATTTCAGAACTATCAATTTGATTGGTCATTTCGAGAAAAATATATATTTTTAACGGGTTCATTTGCGGATTTTAACTCAGGAATATGTTTCAAAAACATTATTCATGACTGCTGTTTTATTTTTCTAAAAATTTTATTAAGTTCAGTCATATATTAAAACAGAGTCAAAAATTCAGAAATCTCATTTTTGCGATATGAGTTTGAGCTGCTAGCACATGCAGTATTTTTTTAATCAAATTACTGTCAGCATTCTGTTTAGAATTTTTGACCAGCTGATTAGATAATGCTGTAGCCGAATTAGAGATATTTTCAGCAGGGTTAAAATTTGAATTAATGGCCTGTTGTTTGGCCATTTCTGCATATGATATTCCTGGTTACAGAAATAGTGTTTTTGCTTTGACTGGGTTTACTTTTTGGAAACTTAATACAACCACAGTACGAAGTTATATGTGGACCCATGCAGTTACTGCACTTCAGTTCATCGCAAAAACAGAGAAGTGTAACAGATCTTTTAGTTCATCTATTTTATCAGTAGTCTGAGTTCCTAATTAATTGTACCATGAATAGTGGCATTGCAGCCTTTGCTTTCTCGTCAGTTGTCTAAGTCTACTGATTAAAAGACCTCCCTTTTTTAGTACTGGCGGCCAAACACAAATCACGATCTTAATAGGACAGGCATGTTTAGCTTTCAGAAAGTAAAGCTCGATATTATGCTTTCTTAATAGGGCACTTAAATTCCGATGGTCATTTCCAGTATGTGGAAGAATTTAATCTCCGTTTAATTTCCCAAGGAACTTAGTATCAATACTATTAGCCAATTTTTTCAAGAATTCTTCATGCGAAAGAGTACCAGACTAACCACAATTGAGGGTAAAGCCTGGGTAGCTTTATTGCTCGGCTGCTGCTGTATAACCTGAGCCTATGGAGTTTCACTACCCTTTGCATCTGCATTTTTATAATTTGAAATATTAAACTGATTCACCTTTTCTATCGATTAAGTATCTTATCTATATTTTAAGCTGTTTTGAAGTTTTTGTTTCAGTTTTAAAGCCATCGCTATATATATTAGCATTCTCAGGATTAGCAATTCTATGTTTAATTCTTCTATTTTATATTTATATAAAACAATACCCAATTATGCCTAATGGAAGTCAAATTACATTTACCTTTCAGATTATTCACTTCACGTCTTAGATCCCGGAGCAACGTGACTGTAAATCCAGTCATTCTGTCTTCATCCGCGACTGATCGTCTTAAAGTAAATGTGGCATCAAACTCTTGAATTCTTTGCATCATATATTCTCGAGTATTAGATTCGATCTCCTTAATAGTGTCGACCACTCCAAAGGCATTCGCATAGTTAGCAGCATTGATTTTCGTAGCCACTCTTTCGTTCATACTTTTGTCTGTGTCGCCATCAGGCGGGAACATTTCGGGCGTCGCTACTCATTTATTGAGCAACCTACAAGCACAGAGACTGAGGACTGTATAAATTACTTCTATATAGGGAAGAGGACATTAAAAAAGTTGATTTTCCGAGGGCATATCTTACGATTGAAACTATGGCCCTTTGAAACATTGCAGAGACCCCGAATAAGCCCACTGCATTCTAAGGAATGCGTAAACCTCTGCTTTGGTAATAAATGTGGTTTTTGGTACTTCCTGCGGTTTCACACTTATCTAAAAATATCCAGACGTGAGGTCAAGCTTCGTCATGTATTCTGGGGATTTAATTTTTCTAATTATTTCCTCAGTTAGTGGTAAAGCGTAGACAGGATAATTCTTTTACTATTTTCTTCTAGCAAATAGTGAAACACCGCGGTTTTAAATCAGTGAGTGGGAGATTATTGTTTTTCGGCATAATGCTACAGGGTTAGTGTAGGGACTACTTACGGGTATTATACGTTTGCTTTTCAACATTTCGGAAATACGCTTTTCTATGATTTATTCTTTAACCTAGCGATAGGGGTTTGCTCCGTATAGGGGTGATTTTCTGTTTCTATCAAGTAACTGAGCACATGGGTCAACCCTGGGGTTTCATTAAATAAGTCTGAAAAATATCTAACTGCTCCAACTTTGTTTCTTCTTCCAGCTTCAGCTCTTTCAGGTCGAAGGCCGGCGACTGTACTTCTTTTTCCATCGGCTTGTGCATATCCAGCTGCACCGTATTTTCTTGAAAATAAATTTCCGAATTGTTGCAATTGTTCTGGAAACTGAATTTAGAACCTACAACAATAATAGATAGGTTAGCCAGTTATCGCTGTGTATGAAATAGTATTGCGAAGACTTCCGAAGGTTCTAAGTAAACTTTTTATTCACACTTGAACTTTTGCCATAAAGCCACGACTTGTGCTGCAGACAAAAACTACTTTTAATATAAAAGGTACGACTTGTGTTATAAACAAATACCATTATCTGTGGCGATGTAGATTAAATAATGTTGCATGCGTACGGGTTAGTAATGGGTTGAATGCACAAATCGTTAAAAAGTTAATAAAATCTATTCTTTTCACAAAAAATAAAAAAAATGCTGAAATATTTCCTCAGAGATTTGTACAATATCACAATATCTCACAGTAATTATATTTTGAATTACTATCAACGTTAAACAGAACTCAGTTAAAATCAGAGAAGCTTATTCGGTCTCACAGCCAATTCGCTACAATCAGCAGCAGCACTAAGTAAACAACAGTTCACTTAAAACAACTACAACTGAGCTGAGATATTTTAACTCAGCTTTTATAAGCTTTTTAATCATCACGAAAATATTCTGGTAAAATTTATTTTCTCGATTTTCCTGGATAGCAGAAGCAATTACGAGATATCTACTTATGAAATGCACGTGTTCTTTTATTTTTACTTTTCCGGCGTAGCTTTCTCTTAAAATAAATCTCGTGCTGCATTTCAGTAAAACAATTTTAATTACATTTCCACTGAAGATAGCAAATTAAATACAAAATCCGTAACACCAACCCCTTCCCAAGGACTCCACGTCCCGGGCAGTGCAAACCCTGGATAGGAAGCCAAACTTACCACTAAGGCATCAATGCAATAACAAACATCATATTACAATAACACACAACATAAACAATAATTGCGGTAAGTAACCTAAAACAAATCAAGTACTATCAAATATTAAATACAGATCAAATACTACAAAATACAAAATACAATCAAATACTAAATACAAAAAGGACCATGGTGTAAGATATATAGATGGTGATATAAGATATATAGATATATAGACAGATATAAGATATATACATATATACCATGGTGTAAGATATATAGATAGTGATATAAGATATATATACCACGGTGTAAGATATATAGATACCTTTATTGTATTTACATTTATATACATTACCTACTATGGCCATAGTAAGGAATTAACCTGTCGTAATGGACGACTTAAAGCTTAGAGTTCGATGACTTACCGATACGAACCATGACGTCGTTCAGCCTCTTTAGGACTGTCTACAGACCCTCCTAAGGTGACTGTAGAGACCGATTCTACAACCACACGTCTCTTTGGTTGAATTGATGTCCAGTAGCTCTGGTGTCGTATCAAGTCTTTACTTTCTCCGTCGCCAAGGTGACTCGCTTTCGTGTAGAACGCTGCATCACTTCAAACCGAGCCTGGACATCTTGGATGTATTCTTCAGACGATGAAGGCGCATCCTTTGGGGGCAAACAAGAGGTCACTAGGCAGACGAAAATCACGACCGATGAGCATCTGAGATGAAGAATTGCTGGTAGTCTCGAGTTTCTCTTCGATCCTAGTATGATTTCGGCAGTTTTCTGAGCCGGGTCTTTCAGACAATGCGTCAGGATTTCGAGGTGAGGATCCTTTTTGCTGGCGGATAGTTATGTCCTCTGATGCTGAAAACAGTTTGTTGAAGTCCAAGGAAAAATTCTATTTCTTTAAAACATCCAATCCAAGTACGCAAGGATATGTAATATCCGCCACATATGGCGTGTGATGGTAGGCTGTACTTCCAAGCGCGATATTCGTGTTTAACTTCCCTTCTATGTCAATTTTGTCGCCGGAAGCAGTCTGGAGGGTAACACAGGATAGTGTCCAAATGAGTTTATCTTTAAATTGCTGAGCTAATTCTTTCCGAATGATAGTAACATTAGCTCCTATGTCAAGGACCAATATGCTGATCATATTGCAAGGAACTCCATCGATATGCCCATTGATGCATAGTCCATTACTGTTGCCACTCACTGCAGAAATCTTGAGCGCTTGAAAACAGACTTTTTCACTATACGTTTAAACTCCGTTCCGCAGTATGATCATTAATTTACTTCCTGCGTCTTTGCTGGAAAATGATCTTATTTTCAGAGCTCTGGAGTATTCTGCAGTTCCTTCGTATGTGGGCTTAAACTCCGCAGTTCCAAAACGTAGGTTTCTTGTCACTCCTTTTTCGTCTCATGGCATTTAATTGTCTATTTAAACCGCCTGTCTTATGTTCCGTGGTCTGGGGTGTTTTGCAGTTCCTTTACATGTGTCCTACAGCACCACAGTTCCAGCACTTTACAGCTGGTTTCTTGTCACTAATATACCGTCTCAAAGCATTGACTTGTCTGGATAAATCATCTAAACGAGCCGTCAACTGATACACTAGCTCGTGGACTCGCACAGCTCTGACTGACTGGGTAACGATCTCTACGAGTTGCTTCCTGGACTGCCTCGAATTTCATGGCGTACACCAGAGCACTTTTTAAGTCCTTCACATCAGCCATTTACAGTGCTTTCTGTATTTCAGGATCCAGGATGCCGTCGATGAAGTATTGCAGGAACAGAATTTCCCTTGTTTCTGTCGGGCTCTCCTAAAAGGCGAGATGGGAGCGCCTTTCATTATCCGTGGCGAGCTCCTGGAGTGTTCCCGTGGGCCTCTGCTGATGACATTTTAATTGAAGCCTTCGCTGCGTCTGCTCTCAAAGAAGCTGCGAGATGGCAGGCCTTCGCTTGGGAGTCCCATTAATTTGCTTCCGTCAATATTGAAAATTGCTTCATATAAACTTTCCCAGAGGTCTTCCATCATACGTAGATATAGCTTCAGTGAGGAACGAGCAGTCATGGGTAAAAATTTAAAACCACCCGAATTGCTCCCTGCCGTCGCTACGAATTTCTTTAAATTATCAACTTATTTGGCAACTGCAGAAACGTTGTCATCAATTTGTTGTTCGGTATGTCGTTGGATGACAGAAACGTTTTCTTCAATGTGTTGTTCGATTCACTATTGGACGACAGAAACCCTTCCTTCGATTCGTTGCTCCATAGCAGAAACTCTTTCTTCAGTTTCTCCAACTTTCTCTTCAACAGCGTCTATTGTGCCTTCCATAGGCTCAAATTTGTTTTCTATTATACAGGTAATTTCTTCTTTAACATCTTTCATTTCTTCTTTAACAGATGCATGACCGGCTTCCATCTTTTCTTGACCTGATTTCATCTCCTCTTTAACGAATCCAGCTGTCATCTCTTCTTTAACTGAGTTGATGGCTCCTTTCATCTTTTCTTGGAATGCAGCAAATGCAGTCATAAACTGCCTCAGTTGTTCTTCCATCGCTCTTGTGAGTGGCATTGAAATCCCACTCTTCTGAAGTCAAAAAGTGTTGCGTGCGTAAGGGTTCGTAATGGATTGAATGCACAAGTCGTTAAGAAGTTAATAAAATCTATTCTTTTCACAAGAAATAAAACAAAATGCTGAAATATTTCCTCAAAGATATTCGTACAATATCACAATATCTAACAGCAGTTATATTTTAAACTACTAAGAGCTTGAAATGGAACTCAATTCAAAACAGAGAAGCTAATTCGACCTCACAACGAATTCGCTACAATCAATAACAGCACTAAGTAAACAACAGTTCGCTTAAAATAACTACAACTGAGCTGAGATGTTTTAATCCTGCTTTTATAAGCTGAATTTAATCGTCGCGAGAATATTCTGGTAAAATCTATTTTCTCGATTTTCCTGGATAGCAAAGCAATTACGAGATATCTAGTATTTTATTAAATGCACGCGCTCTTTTATTTTTATTTTTCCAGCATAGCTTTCTCTTCATATAAGTCTCGTGCTGAATTGCATGGAGAAATAAAAAAAAACAATTTTAATTTCAATTCTACTAAAATAGCAAATTAAATACAAAATCCGTAGCAATAATTATAGTCAAATAAATTTAAATTTTGATAAAATAGCAATACTTTCACTAAACTAAACTATAAGCTGGTCAAATAATTTTACCGGCGCATCACTTTAAAATACTGGCTGTACGAGAATTCAAAAGCCGGGACAGTCACTTTATAAGGTTTCTCCTTCAATCTCTTGACTTTCTTTGTGAGCATACGCTGTGAAACCCTATGTGGAGGACAGTGAGCAAATCTAGGCTATGTCCTTTAGTGTTGAAGAACTACAAAGTCAGAAAGGAGGGTTTAAAATGACCCTTTATTCAATTAATTACAACTCTCCAACTTTGAGAGTAAGCCACTACTTGGGCTGAACTAAAATAATATGAAATAAAGTGTGTTAACAAATTCAAATACCTAACTAAATCTTAAGTAGGACGGCGAGGGAAGCCTAACTCTTAGTGAAATGCAATAAATGCGAATTTCACTAGCAAGCACTAGTAATTGCAATTTGCCTATGAAGGCGAACTTTCAGTAGACAGAGGAAATTCTTGCGCGCACAGCCTTACGGCGATAAATCCAAGACTCTGATTTTCCCCTCGTTAACTCCTGCCTTTTAAACTGCTAACAGATATATGCGATTTGCATAAATATCTCGCTCGCGCTAAATTCGGGCAGCAACTGAAACTTTGAGATATCGATAGGAAAGTTCAAACTAAAAATAATTTGGTTAATTAAAATAATGAATGCTACATAGTTGCTCTCAGAATTTAGTAGTCTGAAACTAACTAGCCTAAAATCGGCTTTTAGTGAATATGCTAAATTCTAAATCTAAATTTTCCTTCCTATTCGCCATCCTTTACAATTGTAAGTTTTAAATTTAGTTTAAATCTCTGTTTGTGTCTTAGATATTTTAACATAGAATATCCTTTTCCTTCTTCACATCAAAAAGATCCATCAGGAATTTGGCTTGACTGATACTAGTCTGGTTCCTTCCAATCTGGAAGGAAATAAATTTTAATTTCATGTTATAAGTACATTTCACCTGAAAAGTACAACATTCCCTTCCTCTGATGCTTTCCGTAATGACTTTTATTCGCGCTTTAGGTATTCGCGTTTTTTAATTTCTATTAGCGCTTTTCGCCAAACGCATTCATTTTACACTCATTCATTTTTAAAACTTCCCCCTTGTTCTCTGGCCAAATGTGGTGTTTGTGAAAAACACGCAGTTTTACTTTGTCAAGTGTTCACAACTACCACCTGACTTCAATTCTATTGGGGTTAATTCTTCGACTTTCAAGACCTCAGACCTCCCCTAAAACAAATCTGAAATGCCCTGAGGTTCTAACATGAAATGAACTTTAAACTTTTGTGTGAAACCAGAGAACACTACGTACAACATTCAAACATTTCAATTGCATTTCATACATATAATTCATTCTTTCAATCTTCAATTCAAATTTTCTTTAAATGCTCATTGCGTTAAATAACACTTATATATTCACTTTCTAATTTAGCGCGCTTTACGCTTTTACATTACATTTTAATTTTAACTTGCGTATCCTTTACGCTTTTCCAAAATATTCGATATAAACAAAACCAGTGCTTAAGGCTTACAACAAATCAAGCATTACATAGAAAACAGTTTTACATTAAATACATTCATTATTTATACATAGAAATATAATACAACAGTTTTGCTATACAACTTACGTACTAGTTGCTTTTAATTAACATAATTCAATTTCCTATTTACACAGAGTCTTTTGACTAAAATAGATGAATCCCATGTTCTGGATTCCAAAGAACATTTCACGAATAGTCTCACAGTTTTTCAACTGAAAACTCGAATTTCTTCCGCAGCATGTTTAACTTGTTCCTTCAAGCGTGTCCTTTACGCTTTCGGCAACCGGCCTTTGACTCGGGTAACTTCCCTTTTAAATCTGCAACTTGCACTTAAATCAGAAACATAACTGTGTGAATTTAAAAAGAAAATAAAGAATCTACTTATCTTTCTGCCAGTCTGTTAGGCAAAAAAAAAATGTTGTATCTTGGGTTATTTGTTGTTTGCTACTCCTATATTGCAACGCTGGGGCCTCTTGTCGTGTCGTTCATCTCCTCTCCTCCAGTACCTCCTTGTTGGGACTGATGGGGGGTGGCGTTTGTCGTTTCTGCTGTAGTTGCTGCTCCCCCTGCAGACTGGCTCGTTTCTCCTGCTCCTTCTCCTGCACTCGTAGGCTCCTTCGTTGTGGATTGGCACCTTCGGCGGCTCGCTTCTCGATGTTCTGTTCCGTCCGTAGTGGTGGAGCTTTCATAGTATTTTCATTTGGAGGTTCCTTCCTCAAACGCTTTGGTCGCTGAGACTGTTGCTTAGCGTTTTTCCGTTTTTCTTTCTGGGGTGGTCTTTTCTTCGGCTGCGGCTTCCTCTCTTCTGGTAACCTCCTTTTCAAACTGGGTTCTTTTGTTGTTGAGGGACCTGGTTGGGG
>KK113811.1:26734-37914 GCA_000611955.2 Stegodyphus mimosarum
TACGTGTAAGTCGGCGTTCCTGGTTCTCCCAGCAGACATTTTCCGATGCACTTATACCAGGTCGCTGCTTGGCCCCTCAATGCTCCTGTCGCTAATATGACCTTCTGATGTTCCGGAACTGGATACAGCAAAAAATGCGCTTCTAACTTTTCCAGGAATGTGTTCACAGGTCCTCTGGCATCAAAAACTACTGCCGGCTTCATGGCTGCTCTGATGGTTTCCACTATGAATCCAAATCCATCAGGCATTGCAGCTGGATTTTGGGATGTACTAGGCATATTCCAACTTCCTTCCATCATTTTAGCTGTTCGGGCGCCAGTATAAGGTTTCTCCTTCAATCTCTTGACTTTCTTTGTGAGCATACGCTGTGAAACCCTATGTGGAGGACAGTGAGCAAATCTAGGCTATGTCCTTTAGTGTTGAAGAACTACAAAGTCAGAAAGGAGGGTTTAAAATGACCCTTTATTCAATTAATTACAACTCTCCAACTTTGAGAGTAAGCCACTACTTGGGCTGAACTAAAATAATATGAAATAAAGTGTGTTAACAAATTCAAATACCTAACTAAATCTTAAGTAGGACGGCGAGGGAAGCTTAACTCTTAGTGAAATGCAATAATGCGAATTTCGCTAGCAAACACTGGTAATTGCAAATGCCTATGAAGGCGAACTTTCAGTAGACAGAGGAAATCTTTGCGCGCACAGCCTTATGGCGATAAATCCAAGGCTCTGATTTTCCCCTTGTTAACTCCTGCCTTTTAAACTGCTAACAGATATATGCGATTTGCATAAATATCTCGCTCGCGCTAAAATCGGGCAGCAACTGAAACTTTGAGATATCGATAGGAAAGTTCAAACTAAAAATAATTTGGTTAATTAAAATAATGAATGGTACAACTTTTAAACAGGGATGGAAAATTCTAACAGCGCAGGTCGAATGCCAAAACCTCTCTCTGTAAGATACTGGCACTGAATTTGAAGTTTCTGATGTGACCCCTGAAGAGGCTTTAATAAGCTAAAAAAGAAAATTAAGCCACTGATAGGCACATGCCCTTATGAGCTAGCAGATAAAACTTCAGGAAAGCTCAAGAAGGGGAGACAAAAGTTGAGAGAGCATTGTCTCCTTTACTGCATGTGTGCTGGTCTAATGGAAGGCGACGAGAGACAAAAGTCACGTCTCCTAAGAAAACAAGTAAACGTTGACAATCAAAGCTAGGTTACGAAGTTGTGATCTTTAAGCATGTGAGTAACAAATGGTATAATCAAATTATTTTCTGTATTGATTGGTAGCTAAGAACTCCTGAAAAATTTTCTGCATCGCAGTTAAGTGCAGTTTTGAAGAAACGCTAATTAAGTTTAACAATGTAATCCAATATTGGTTCGAGTTTTCATGTCGTATTGGATTAGAGTTGCTTCTAATCAGGTAATGTGCATTTACAACTCTTCTCAGAGCCTTATTCTGTACTACCTGAAGTTTGTGGCAGTCTGCCTTTGAGGCTGACGCCCAGGTTGCAGATTCGTAGCATAGAATTGATTTTATAATGCGTAGGTACATCCTTCTCGTTTTGTTGAGAGACAGTCCAGAGTAATTTCCAAGGAGTACGGAAAGTTGATTTGCGTTACCACAAGCTTTTCGTATGACGTGCCTAATATAAGTCCATGTGAGCATTGATTAAATATTAACCTCAAGATAACTTATATTATTTGAATGTTTATCTCTGAGAAAATCTATTACGTAAAACATGTAAAGCAGGGGTGGCCATTTTTTGTACATAAGATCTACTTTTAATCTCAAAAGTGTGTCGCGATAGACTTAATTGTTATAGGTGTAGTCTAAGGAGGGAGAAAGGTGTAAAACACATACAATGTTTATACAGTGTGTTTCAGTATAAGGTGCATTCCAGCAAGGTATGCGTAGATAAGTAAAATATATGTTCAAAACTATTTTTTATTTTTAAATCACCTTTTAAGTTTTCGAGATATAGACTCAAGAAAATAAATTTCCAGACCCAACTTTTAATAGAAGCATTCCGTACATGCGATACCTAAAAAATTCGATTTTCCTACACTTTTTCAAGATAGATTTTTACTAACATAAAATGCAATTTAATTTTTTTATCTACTGCCATGTATAAGTTGTTGTACTATTTGTTCGTTAATTTTAAAAAGTTGCTATAAAAATGCACAGTATGGCTGATAATTTGATTTCAATATTCGCATTTTTTTTGGGCCAGGAGAATTTATCATAAAAGAATAACATGGCTTACTTTTTGTTAATCTATCAATAGCTCGCTGAGCATAATTCGTTCTGAAATAGAGATATAAGGTTCATCTACCTACGTAAAAAACAACGACAGTAATTATTTAAAGATAACAAAAACTCCTGTCAAAGGAAAAAAAGAACATGGATAATTATTAATAATATTTATTAATTCAATGTAGCTACAGATAAAGACAGATTTAGAATTTACTTGTTGCCTTAACATCAATGGGAAGACTGAGTTTGCATGTCCCTAACTAGAATAATATTTAGGTGTGTATTCTGACAAAAATAATAATAACGAGTCTTCAGTACGGGAATCGGTCAGGACAGAGCGCTGTTTAGTCTTCGCTAGTTTCAAGTACAAAAATGCAGATTCGCGTAAGTATGTAGATTCGAAACAAGAATAGATATATTCGCAATATTTGGTGATACTAGAATATTTTTCTCGGTTGACATATTTCCAAAAATCTTCAAATTTTCGGGGTTGTAAGATTAAGTCACTTTTTAAAATTATAATTTCAATTTCTAATGCGCTTTAATCCATACGAAATATGTCTGAAATTGTTTGGCTAGTACGTTTCACATTTAGATCTTTCTTAAAAGAAAAAGATATGAATTCCACAATTTCTTTAATTTTTTTTTTCCAAATACTGGAATCTTATCTCAAAATCTTCACTTACTTTTTGGATTTCTGCGACATACATGTCGAACTGATAATTAATATTTGTATGTTTTTGAAGGTTATCCGCCCTATTTGGTAAATGATTCCGACGATTTTGCTGCAGATCTTCTATTAGCAAAATAAATTTTGTTTTATATGCATCTATGCAGCTGATCATATCAATCAGTGTTTTATTTTTACCTTGTAATTCTAAATTTAAATGACTTAATATTGAAGTAAAATTAGTAAGAAACGCTAAGTCACTAAGCCAAATTTCATCATCTAAATTTTCACAGTTTCCATCTTGTTCGTGAAGAAAATCTATCATTTCAGGCAATAAATCACGAAACTGTTGCAAAAATTTACCTCTGCTTGGTCATCTGACATAGGCATGTAGTAATAATTCAGGTTGGCCTCCATTGAACTGGAATTGGAAGAAACGCCGTTTGAGGAACTTCCTCGAATTGAATTAACAATTTTAAATGCTATGTCCATTACCTCTTTTGTGTTTAGTCTCTTGCTAGCTGACACTTGCTGGTGAATTATGCAGTGATAGCTTAAAAAGGCAGGGAATTCATCTTCCTTTTGAGAAAGGGCTATAAATCCCTTTATGCTACCTATCATTGTCTCTGCGCCATTCGTTGTTATTGAGACTAATTTAAAAAGTGGTAAAAATGGGGTACTTTCAAATCATTGAGCAAGTTTTTAAAGGCTTTGAGTATGTCCATACCTCTAGTCCTTTCCTTCAAAGAAATCATACCCAACAATTCTTCTTTAGATGAAAAATCCTTAAAAACCATACGAACGAAAACAAGTAATTGTGCCGTATCACATATCTATTGATTCATCACACTGAAGGGAAAAACCAGAACATGTGTTAATATTATTAGATAACTGCTTTTTTATACATTAACACTCATCCTTTCAATTAGTCGCATCACTGCGTTTCTTGACAATTGTAGATCTTGAGTCGCAGTAACAATTTCACTCTTGTTCTTAAAATCGTATAAAAGTGAATCTGACTTTTCTAAAAAAATTTCATTTATAAATTCACCGTCGACAAATGGCTCGCATTTTTTGCTAAGAGATAGCTTACTCTGAATGATGCAGTAGTTCCTGTTTGTGACTTTAACCTTAACTTTCTAAAAACGCTTTGTTGATTTGTTAACTGAGTTTTAAAATCCCTAACTTTATGTTTTCTCAATTCAGGATTTGGTGGACAATCGGCTTTATACTTGTTGTGTAAAACTAAAAAAAATGTCTCTCCAGATTACCCTTTTTAGCAAGGGCTACTGAGGTAAGGCATATTAAACAACAACATTTATCATTCAATATTGTAAAAAAGTAATCGTGTTCCCATTCTTCATTGAAGTGATAAGTTTTCGGTTTACTATTCATGTTCATGGATATACTAGAATGCAAAGAAATATGAGAACTTAAAGAATAAATACTGAATTCAATATTTTTCTAGAAAATTCGAAACTCGTGAACTGCGGCTATTATCTCCGTCACATTAACAGAAATGATAACAATACTGAATACTACAACTGGACACAGCAATACAGGTGTTTTAAAATCTAATAAAGATATTCAAATTTACAAGAAGTACGTTAAAGTTACAATATATTTATTATGGTTTAAATACTGAAATCTTAAGTTAAATAGAATTATTGTTATTCCTAATATATTTCTTATACTGTCCCTTATTTTTCTCTCAGTATAATAACCGCAGTTTAGAAATCTGTTGCCGAGAATGTTCACTTATCGCGTAAATAGATACGTTTAAAAAAGCAACTTGATTTAAAACAAAGAAATTACAAAGTACTTACATTTTAAACAAAAGGTAAATTGAAACCCAAAGTGGTCACTGAGGATAAATAATAGTGATTGAAAATAATACTGTTAATACAAAAGAAAAGAAGTTACCGTATGACACTACCAAATATCCAAGCTAACGACTGTGTTTTCCGATAAGTCGAACCCTAACAATTGCATTCACTCATTGCGTCAGGTGACAAGTGTAAAACATAAGTCAAAATATATTGTGCTGGATGGGCGGAGATCACAGTGTTAGGCTGCCAGAATTCTAGGAATTTATGACCTGGGCAAATTCCCAGAATGTATTAACCTTTTGGGCGTTGGCAGCTGTAAGAAGCTTTAAAGGACGGGACTCTTGAATCTAATGCTTTCCTCCTTTAAGAAATCACTCCCTTCTTGCAATAAAGATCCTTGTGTGTTGTTTAATGGATTCTTAGTGGGGTGAATTTCTTACACAAAAAGAAGGGAAATGTAAGGATTAGTGACTGGGCTTTTAGATGCCTTTCCTCAATGAGGGAAATACGTATAATACGAAGAAATACAAAGGCCTTTGAAAGAGATAAGTGGTTAAGACAAAGAATATGTACTGTTAAGAAGGAAAACTTCGCAGAAGCAGAAGTGGCTCCCTTCCAACGAAAAGGGAAACAACTGCGCATGCCTGAAATATCTGTCGCCGAAAAGCGCCAAAGCTCGAAGCTGAATGTCGAGGTTGGTTTGGACAGGTTCGACCGTTACGTTTAACAAGAGTTTAAACAAAGAATAGGTTCTTTGGTTTCAAGTAGCGATATGGACAATGGAAGTTCAACAGCCAGTGAAAGTGAAACTTCACCTAATATTTCATCATTTCCGAGTTTAAATTATCGCGACAAGTCAAAGAACGATTCATCTTAACACGTGTTCCTCAATTTCCTATACACGTCGCGGAGGGGGAAAATGTCGGCTAGGTACCAAAGAACCGGCATATCACAGAGCGGAAATTCTCGCCAACAGATTCCGTCGCCAAATCCCTTGGCGAATGTTCCCTTTTCTTTGTAGCAGCGTTGCGGACAAAGGGGTTTACATTACGTCTACGGAGCCTTTCCTTCTTTACATAGAGGTTCTTTGGTTGAGACTCCATGGACGTCAACTTTGATATTTCATCCCAATCCGTTGTACACGGAATTCCACTCCAGTGATTGCGAGCGATCGACGATCGACCAAAATTAGCTTCGCGATTGACCGGTCGATCGCGATCGACTTGTTGGCCACCCCTGATGTAAAGGATGGGCGCAAGACAGTAGAGCACTCTTGTAGTGACGATGTTTGAAAGTAGACATTTCCTGGACTGACACTAAAAGTTTCGTTGGTAAGGAAGGAATTGAGGAGAATAATTTTTCGTCTAAAGTTCATCTTGAGCAGTTTTAGACCAACCGCTTATGCTAAAGGCGATCAAATGCTTTCGCCGTGTCTAGTGTAAGGAGTGCCGTGCATTTCTTATGGTGCAGAGCTGACTACTAGTAATTCTACTAGCCTGAATATTTGCTCTGAAGTAGACACCCAGGCAGTATGTATTCATATATTGCACGAGAAAAATACGTGCAATTTACGAATGGCCCTTCGTCTAAAAAACGTTTCATTTAATGTCAAAATATCATTAAAAGTGTCCAGGAAAAAATAGTAGATATTTAAGTATATTTTTACGTAAGTATACGTAAGTTTTACGCAAAATTTAGATATATTTATGCAAACGATTGCGGTTCATTCGTAACTTCATGTACAATATACGTCAATTTCAGGGATTTACGTATATTTTTACTAAAAATTTACCTATATTTATCGCATATACGTAAATTTCTCCAGATTTTTTTGCTTCACATATGCGCATATATTTAGTAAAAATTTAAGTAAATCTTCCCGACTTTTTACTGTACATAAAAGTATATATTTGATAGAAATTTACGTAGATCTTTCCCATATTTTACGGTACAAAAACATATATATTTGACGAAATTTCCCTATTTTTCCCCTATTTACCTAAATTTCCCTATTTTTACCAAAATTATTCGCATATGCGAATGATTTTGGTAAAAATTTAGGCCCATCAACTCTCGTCTTTACTGTGTGTAAATGCACATACTTGGTAAAAAATTTGATAAAATTTGCATAAATCTTCAGTTACGTTTTTACTGCATTTATGCGTGAATTTTTCTTAAAATGTGTATATTTTAATCTCATAATTTATACATACATGTATGCAAGCATTTTCTGAACGTTATGATTGAAAGTGAAAATAGGATTTTTATATCAAATTTTTACATATCCGCCTTTTAGGTATGCACGATAAAATGGAATATATATATAACTGGAAAATTTAAATACACTAATAAATTCAAAAACAAAAAATTCTATTTAAAAATTACGTTACTCTTAAAGGCTGAAAAATCACCTTTAATATTTTATATTTCATTTCAAAGTGAATATTTTTATATGCAATAAATTTCGTAAACTTGAATTCTATGCTGTGAATCAATTAATGCTACCGTTCATTTACCTGTCATAAGAAAATTTCTTTGGAAAAACAGATAACTTATTTTAAGTGTTATTTAGCAAAGACTTTAAATAACTGCAGCATACAGTTATTTACTAAACTACAATGCAGATAATTACCGAATTCATTAAACGACTGTTTCGCGCCAAAAAAAAAAAATCATAGATTTAGACCATTTTAATATGGTAAATCTTAAAATTTTTTAATATAGATCAGGAGGGATATTGTTAAAACTTACCTTTTCGAACAGTTAAGAAGTTTTTTTTTTTACTTACTTTCCTTGAAAATTAGTATTTAATATCTCAGATATAGCATTCATATCTTCAGATAATACGCAGATGTGTATATGTATATATATACATATATATATTTCTTTGTTAAAATTTTGTATATCAAGAACATGTGAAAGAAAATATTATTAATTAACACCTGCAAGTTAATCGAGTAACTCCTGTTTTAAAAATTTTTCGGCATATAGTTACAGACATAATTATGATATGTAAAAATTGTATATTTATTAGTCAATCTTGCAATGCATTATAATCTATTATTGTTATCCTTCTCAGTTTTAAGTCTTATAAATATATTAGATTAATGCTAAAAGTTCACCCCTACAGAAGAAATGCTTTATCGAAGTATTTTTAAACAGTTTCCTTTCACAATGCAACTAATCAATTCATAAAAATTAATAGTTCCATAAAATTACGCAAATTCAAAGTTATCTGAATATGCTCTTTATTTTATTTTATATAAAAATGCAATTTTAAAAGAATTTTTCTCTAACATAATTATAAATCTACATGTTGACGTGAACATCCCAGTTTATCTTACATCTCATAGCTATGATTTAAAACCACACAATTAGATAACACGAAGCAGTTAGAAGTTGGCTCATTTTTTATAAATTTAATAAATTAATTTGTTGTCAAATTCCCGTGCATTTTGGATTACGCTCATATGATGACAAAGAGTTATTTAAATTATAAAATTAATATGAACATATTCCATATTAATTTACAAATATCAAATTTCAGGTTATTAAGTACTATGAACTGTAATACTTGCAAAAGAAGTACATATGAAATTACTTTAAGAATTAGATATATTTTATAGGTTAACATTAAATCAGATTGAATGACGTAATTTTCTTCAATAAACAATTTTAACAGATTCCGTTGAGCTGTTTGTTCTAAAGACTTTTTTTCCTATATCTAGCTGCTTTTAGCCAAACTTTTACGTCTTGAGATATTTTTGTGAGGGAGAAATCTTTCTCATTCGATGTTTTGAGAACAGCACCTAAACAGTAAAAAGGAAAAATTGTGATAATTTCACACTTCATATATTTTCAGTTTTTAAATATAGTTGAAGTATTATAAAATGCACTGAGTACTTCATATTTAAAAATTTCAATTCAGTATGTAAAACTTTTAGTTCATACCATCATATAGTAAATTTCCATTAGATACCTTACTCAATGCCGTGAATACTGTATTATTAAATTAATTAAAAAATACGGACGTCTTTAACGAAATCTATTAATCTTATTAATTGATCAGCATATCAGCCATTACTTTTATAAATTGATCATGGACGCCCCATGCTTTTATTATTTGTGTTCTAAAGCTGTAGATGAATTGTATGAAGAGAATCAGTTAATCTCTAGCTCTTACTAAACTATGTGCTAAATTAGTTTTTATTAATTGTTTTAAAAGTTTAAATCAAAGCTCATTAAAAAATTTTTAATTTGGTTTTTTATCATTTATTCCCCTTCCGCAATGAGACTTCAGTCCAACTACTTAAAGGCAAATCTGATAAATAATACATCTCGGAACCTCACAAATTACTTTGCATCCATACACTTCAGACTCGAAAAAGATCTAAAAATTTCAGATATGGGATTATGGTAAAAATCTATTGGAGCACTGCAGTCTTTGATAAAAGGAATGCTCAGAAGAATCCAGGCATTATTGAAAGCCAAAGAACCTCATATTAAGTACTGAAATTTTTAATATTGCTTAAAATGTGACTCCTTTGGAAATACCGTTAACTGTAATTAGTGTACAAAAAATCCTTCTTCATCATAGCAATGCATACTTCAGCAATAAATATATGAGAAGTCCGTAATATTTTTCACGAAACTGTATTAGAATTCCAAATATGCGGACAAACTGGAACAAGCATTCGGACTAACGCCACAACCTTAGTATAACAAAATCCAAATAATTCTTTCGGTCACGTTTGTGTACGCTAAATAAGTTTATTCTTCAGAAGGAATTTTTTGTTTATCCTTATTTTATTTCATAAGAGATCATACAGTTTAAAATTTTTCTTTCTTGAAAACCGAATATCAAATATGCTGGTTTAGACACAAACAGTAAATTTTCATACAGTCCAGATAACTGGAGTTCTAGAGTAATAAAAAAATTATAGTAATAAAGAGCTTAAATAAATATAATTATAGAAAAGCATGAAAGTGCACGTAATTCAGATCAACTGAAATGCAACAGAAATCTTTCACGGAAGAAATCCGTTGTTGAAATGAAAAACTGATGTTCTATGGACGACCTGATTGCTGCTTTCTTTCAGCACTAGATAAAAACGCTACTAATTCGAAGAATCCAAATGAAAGAGAAATGGCCGCTCAGGGCGCTTCGAAAAGAAGTTTAGGAGAATAAAGGAAAAGATAACGTTCATGCATACCTAATGCGCATAAACTTTGATTATAATTAACGATCGGATGCATATCTCTTTGGTCTACATTAAACTATTGTTCAAGAACTTAAATAGTTTCAAGAATCTTCTGCTGTATATATTATTTTATTCCTGGAGATGAAAGATACGCTGAAATATTGCTCCAGTTTAATTGACAACACTTACTTAATAAAAATAATGCAGTAAGTACACGAACTTAATATGCAACTTATTACAGTTAAATGAGTAATGAGATTTTCACAAAAGAAATTAAATTGTGTAAATTAATGTAAGTGTTGATATGAATAAATGTAAGAACTTTGATGTATGAAAATTAATAAGTTATTTTGAAGAGAATCAAATCATCATATCAAGAAATCAAGAAAATCTTTAAATCAAGAAAATATATTTTTTTGCAAATGTATATAAAAATTTAGCTCACATGTTAAAATTCATTGAAAAATTTTAGCCTCGTATATGAATGTTAGAATGCTGGTTAAAGTAATTTTAAGTTATATGAAATATCAAGATTGTTTTTCAATTCGTAGAGGTTTTTAGCAGAGGAAAATTAATTTTAAACATAAACATAAAGATTTTAAACATAAAGATTTAAAATTAATTTTAAACATTAAAACGCAAAAGTAATTTTGATAGCACATTAAAATGCGGTTGGAAAAAAAATTGCATACCCTTTGTTTCTTGTTCGTGGAAAAAGGAAAACAAAGTAAAATACCAGAAATACACTAAATATTGTGAATCCATAAACTTCATTTTCAGTCTTTTTAGAATTCGTATAATATTAGTAAAAGTGACGAATGAAATATACCATAAAAGCGGTATTTTTTTTCCAATACATTCGGATTCTTAGGTCTTAGGTCTTCGCTTATTCAATAGGTATACGACCCTAAAGTCTTTACCTATCTATAACTGTCCTTATTAGGAATCCTAAAAGTGAAAAAACAAATTCCAAAAGTTGGAATAAACCTGTACACTTGAAGTGTTGAATGACATCCAAAGTGGAAGTGTAACATTGGGCAAAATAGCGATTTAACATCTGAAGTATAACTTTCACATCGTAAATTAAATTTATTACATCAGTAGCATAAAAACTTTGGCACAACTTTCTCCTCGTATTTGCTACGTCTGAGTGTCCTCCTTCCTCCGTGTCTTGGAGCAACAGAATAGCGTGGGCTTAATAGTTGAGGCATATCACAGTAGTGG
>KK113811.1:40408-56270 GCA_000611955.2 Stegodyphus mimosarum
TTCGAAATATAAATCCCAGAGATACTGATATATTTTATAAGATTTTTCAAATCTTCTATAATTTTACTGGCATCACTGACCAGGCTCCTTGTAGGGGTGGCAAGGGCCTCGGCGTAGCTTTTGTTAGAAATTACGCTGTCGAATTAATTTTTACAAAATGCAGATTTACCGCATTTTACAAAATAGCAAATTCCATTGTTTTAGATATATTTTACAAGGGTTTCAAGTTGTTTAAAATTACGCTGTCAGCTTAATTTCTACAATTGGGTATACCAAAGTCTGTGAGTTTAAGAAATTTCACCCAACCACGATGATTTGCAATGCATTCCTGATGACAGTTGGCGGAGAATGGTTTGTCCTCTTTTTTCTTGAGGCAATCGCTGGAAAAATGAAGTCCTGCATGTTTTACGAACCTGCGATCGTATTTACACACAGTTTGAGTACCATGACAGCGGTAGTACTGCATGGGGCAGTGATTCTCAACCTTATTTTTGTCGCTGCACACTTTTAACGATTTCAAAATTTGGCGGCACACGAATAAAAAGATAACTTTAAAAGTTATTTACTCACCAATAATATATTGTTTAAAATAGCTTATGATAATAATTTTGAATGTAAAATAAAATAATATGTACTACAAAAACAGCAGTACGTTTATTAAGGGAATAATTACAAGTTAATAATAAGAATAATTTTAATAAGAAATTTGAGCTCGATGTTTTTTGATAATCTCATTTATATTTGGTCGTAAATATGATAGTGCTAGTGTCATATCGTCTTCTACATTTAACAGTCTCGATCTTTTATTCGTTTTTATGTTGGTTAATACTAAAAATCCGAATTCACACAAAAAAGATGCATAAAATTGTAATAATATTTTTAAAGTATTTTTGACTATCATGGGATAATCGCATCTAATATTAAAAAAATGAATTAATTGATTCTTCCCAGTATATTAAAATTAAATCTCGATTATTAGGAAACGAAATTAGTTTTGAGTCTTGATTCAAAGTTAATTCAAATACAGAAGTATTCGTTATCACAAATGCATTATGAACCCACCAAATTTTTTGCCTCTAAACTTTGGAAATAATGAATAATTCTCTCCTATAATGTTGTCAAATGGTCAATAATAATTTATGAATAGTTTCATTAAAATCTTTTGTGACTGACTCAAACTTTTCCAAATTGCCTTCCTGAGCTTTATTCTTCCATAAAGTTATTCGTTTTTGGAATTCCACTAGTTTACCTATTGAGTTTAATCTATATTTTCTTTCGGTCCTTGCATACTTGAATTTATGTTATTAAAAATAACAAAAATGTCTGGAAAGGAAGCTAGTCTCCCATCTGCACCAATCAGAACTTCTCAATTTAAATTATATACTGAACGTGCGCGAAAATGCTCTGAAATGCGTTCCCCTCTAGAGCACCAAAATTGGCTTAGATACCACAATTAGCGCGCTTACTAATGTCTTCAAAACCGAATTTTGCGAATTCTCACGTGAAATCTATACTAGGATTAAACCCATTATAATTTTTACTGTATACATTTCTAAAGGCGGCCATTTCTAAAGTGCTGTAGCATAGTGGTTGAAAATCACTGGTATGGAGTCACTGCAGCCACGATATGACTAAATTTTTACTTTAAGATATTGTATTGTAGATAGATCTCGCTTTATCACTTTTAGGGAGATCAATCAGGAATAATGGTAGTTTTAACCGTTCTCCGTTTCTTCTTCAAATCAGTTGCTTATTCTTCAGTACCCTAATGAAATTATTTCCTACTGGATTTCAACTTTTTTGGTGTCTGTAATAAGTCTTCGGGTAACTGCTTTAAAGTTGCATTCTTCAGACAAGTGATATTTAACGCTCTTTGTGTCAAAGTCCTTTTACTTATACGCGGAGTCATTACTACAAAAGAGGTACTCTGGCAGTCCGTTTCGAGTGCTGAAATTCTGCATTACCTGCAACATAATTTTTCCTGATTTGTATTCATTGGGGATGTGAAACATTCTTATTAACATTTACATCATAACTGGAATAGTTTGGCGGTCAAGCTTCAGCTATTTGTTTTACAGGAGGAGGGGATGGGATGTCTCCAGCTGATTCCGACTTTTTTGACTACATAAATAGTTATTCTTTTTCAGATCTTTTGCTTTAATTTCTTTTTGTCTATCGAGATGCCAACATAAGGATTTGATACAGAAACTCAGGCATTTGTACCCAGGCATCAGGCTTCTTGGGTGTTTACTGTTGCATCATCTTCAATGCTTCTAAATTTGGCTCTTTACCTTTTTTTTATCATCGGCTTCGCTGAAAGCAGCGTCCGGAAATCAGCATGCGTTAATTCATTGTAGAAACGAATAGTCGTCTGCTCAGTAGGTATTCCAGGGAATATAGCAGGCAGCCGGCCAAATTCAGTATTAAAATCCTTTCTTTTAAATTAGTATGTCCAGTTCAGCAGATTGTTTTACGCTGAGGGACCCATTTCCCTCCTGTTGTGACTGGAATCTGTAAAGTTCCTCTGCGATTAAATCCATAATTCAAATGCAGATTCAGAACCATGGATTTTAATAGCAGACAGTAATATGATACAGTGCCAAAGCACTTTGTATTCGTAAGGCCATTTTGCACCATGCTTGAACCAACATCCAAGTGCAAACCTTTCATGAGCAAACAATATAAATACACAAGGCAGAAATAAAAATGTAGAATCACGTCTTAAGATTCTCAGGTACAAGCTAATAGAAGGCAATCAGCTGTTCCATCGCGTGTCAGAACGCTCTTCGACCCTCTGTAAGATTCAAAAACTCGCAGCTTATGTACTCTAAAAACTAATTTTATCATGCTGAGAAATACGGAAGGAAAATTCATAGTAAAAAATCCAAATCGTAAAAACGTAATTAACATAAAGCATACGACAAGATTCAAAATTATTAATGTTCACTTTTAATCTTTCTCACTTACTTATTATTATTTTAATTTATTTTAGTGATTTAATTTTACTTCTTCTTATTTTAACTTTTAAAACACTACACAGATGATATAATATTTTTGCTTTGGTTTAAAACTGGTATTTGGCTTTGGTGTTCAGTTTAACTTAATTCTCTCATCCTTATTAGCCCAGATGGGCTCTTAGCCTGGAAAAACGATTTTGCGTTGTTTCACTTTTCGTTTGGGAAAAACATAAGATATTCTTATTTCATACTGAATTTGTGTATTATTAATTAACAAACTCAAACTAAACTATTTAAAATAATAGATGTAGTTCGTAAGAATATTATTTCTTCTGTCTTTAACCTGATTGATTTAAATAAAAAGTTATTTAATTCATAATTTACCTAATTAAAAACATACTCTAAAATAGATTACAAAAAAAGAAACATAGAAAAGATTCTTTTATATAATAGCATTACAAATGTTTTCACTTTTTAAATAAACAGAAGATATATAACTTTCCCATGCCAGTCTAAATGCATATCCATCTAAAATCCTATGAAATGTTTTGCTATTTCACCTGCGCCTGGGCTATCTCTATCGATAATCTCAAATACAAGTCTGATAAAAATCTAATATGTAAAATGAAGGGTTTAATATGAAAAACCTTTTAAGGTTTAATATGATGAACCATAGTAAACCTTAAAAGAGCCCGTTTGGGTGTAAATCCGAACTCTTTCAGATTTTATTTTATTTTTTTACATATTTGATTTTTTTCATTTTATTTTATTTTTATTACATACTTTTGAAAAAAAAATAGATGAAATAACATTTAGGTTTAGATAGAAGAAAGCGCATATTTTAAAGCACATCATCATCAAAAATATGAATGGCAGTTTTCGTAAATTCAATAAAATTTGTACGCTTTATTTAATAGTGAAACATAAATTTTTGAAATATTAATAATGTTTATAAACCCTATAGAAAAAGGAATTAATGTAACATTTGCTCACCTATCAACTTAGAATCCATTTAAAAATTCGTTTTTTACTCTTCGACACCTGTTTGGAGCTCACATTTGTTCAGATTGTAAGCTTTTATTACAGGTTACTTTTCAAAAAACAAAGTTTTTACAACCTTTAACTACGAAACTTCGGACAGGTACGAAACTTCTTGCAACACTTAGGGATGACTACAGTGTACTGATATGTAGATCGAAACATTTTCTTTAATAATTGCCAATCCTGTTGTTTACTAATTCACAACCCTCTCTCATGAATCATACAGTTTTACGAAATCCGCCCAACTGCTTATATCAGTATTACACAAATACTCTTCTTTAATTTTGTATTTGGAGTAGCTTTAGATACAATTTTCTTAAATTTATTTTCCTGTCCTAAGATGACACAGTACTTTATCCACTAAACTACAGTCTGTTTTTGCCCGATGTAAATTTATACATGAAAAGCCACTACTTGTTAATTTACCTACATTCTGAAATATTTATACTGAAAGTTACTGAAAATTCTGTTAGATTTCACAATTCATAGATAGATTTGTTATATTTTTTATTTTTATCGTTATTGAAGGAATAAAATCTGTTTGCGAAGAGCTTGAACTCTTGTTCGTGTAACGGTAGATTACGTATAAACGTAGTGCACATTTTTTTGTACTAGCAGTAACATAATTTTTGGCGGTATAATTTCTATTATTTAACAATTTCAATCTATTTTCATTCATTTCCCAAAGACGCATCTTCTTTTCAACAGAATTTCATCTTCCCCACTTGATAAGATATTAAAATTTTCGCAGTTATATTTTTATCGGCATGCTTTAATTTTAACCATAACAAAAGATAATTTTGGGTTTATAATTTTTTGGTTGTTTATTTTGGAAAATTAAGGGTAACTACCCAGGCAGTATACATTCGTATATTCCACGAGAAAAATACGGGAAATTTACGAATGGCGGTTCGTCAAAAAAAGTTTCGTTTAACGTCAAAATATCATGAAAAGTGTCCATGAAAAAATAGCAGATATTTACGTATATTTTTACGTAAGTATACGTAAGTTTTAAGTAAAATTTAGGTATATTTATGTGAATGATTGCGGCTCATTCGTAAATTCTACGTAATATATACGTAAATTTCAGGGATTTACGTATATTTTTACTAAACATTTACCTATATTTATCGCATATACGTAAATTCCTCCAGTTTTTTTGCTTCACATATGCGTATATATTTAGTAAAAATTTACTTAAATCTTCCCGACATTTTACTCTACATAAACGCATATATTTGATAGAAATTTACGTAGCTCTTCCCCGTATTTTACGGTACAAAAATGTATATATTTGATAGAAATTTACATAAATCTTTCCTATTTTTTCTTTACGTATGCGAATAATTTGGGTAAAAATTTAGGTCCATCAACTCTCGTGTTTACTGTGTGTAAACGCACATTCTTGGTAAAAAATTTCTGTAAAACTTCAATTACATTTTTACTGCATTTATGCGGTCATTTTTCGTAAAATGTACATATTTTAATCTCATAATTTTCATATAAATCTATGCAAACAGTTTCTGTACGTTATGATTAAAAGTGAAAATATGATTTTTATATCAAGTTTTCACATATCCGCCTTTTAGGCATGCACGGCAAAATGGAATATATATGTAGCTAGAAAATGTAAATATATTATAATTGAAAAAAAATTATTTAAAAATTACATTATACTTAAAGGCTGAAAAATCACCTTTAATATTTCATTTCAAAGTGAATATTTTTAGATGCAATAAATTTCGTAAACTTGAATTCTATGTTGTGAATCAATTAATGCTACCGTTCATTTACCTAGCATAAGAAAATGTCCTTTGGAAAAACAGATAATTTATTTTAAAGTGTTATTTAGCAAAACTGACTTTAGTAAATAACTGCAGCATACAGTTATTTACTAAAGTACAATGCAGATAATTACCGAATTCATTAAACGAATATACAGCAGAACAAAACATCATACATTTAGATTATTTTAATATGCTAAATCTTAAAATTTTTTAATGTAGACCAGGAGGGATATTGTACCTTTCCCAATAGTTACGAAGTTGTTTTTTTACTTACTTTCCTTCGAAATGAATTTTTAATATCTCAAATATTGCATTCATATCTTCAGAAAATATGCATATATATATATAAATATATTCCTTTGTTAAAATTTTGTCTACCAAGAACATGTGAAAGAAAATATTGTTAATTAGCACCTGCAAGTTAATCGAGTAACTTCTGTTTTAGAAATTTTCGGCATATAGGTACAGACATAATTATGATATGCAAAAATTGTACATTTATCAGTCAGTCTTGCAATGCATTATAATCTATTACTGTTACCTTTCTCAGTTTTAAGTCTTATATATTAGATCATTGCTAAAAGTTCACCTCTTTCAAATGCTTTATCGAGGTATTTTTAAAAAGTTCCCTTTCACAATGTAACTAATCAATTCATAAAAAATTAATAGTTTCATAAAATTATGCAAATTCAAAATTATCTGAATATGCTCTTTATTTTATTTTATATAAACATGGAATTTTAAAACGTTAATTTGTTTAGGAATAATCTGAAGTTTTTAAATATTTATTCCATGTGAATTTTCCTCTAACTGGTTTAAAAGGACACAATTGGATAACACGAAGCAGTTACACGTACGCTACCTAGCATAAGCAATACCTAGCTAATATTGCTTAAAATTTAATAAATTAATTTGTTGTCAAATGCCGGGCATTTTGGATTACACGCATATGATAACAATGAGTTATTTAAATTACAAAATTAATATGAACATATTCCACGTTAATTTACAAATAACAAATTTTAGGTTATTAAGTATTATGAACTGTAGTATAAACTATTGCAAAAGAAATACGCATGAAATTAATTTAAGAATTAGATCTATTTTATAGGTTTTCATTAAATCAGATTTAATGGAGTAATTCAACAGATTTCGTTAAGCTGTTTGTTCTCCAGACTTTTTTTTTTATATATCTAGCTGATTTTAGCCAATCTTTTGTAAAGAAGAAATCCTTCTCATTCGATATTTTGAGAACAGCACCTAAACAGTGAAAAAGAAAAATTATAATAATTTCACACTTCATATATTTTCAGTTTTTAAATATAGTTGAAGTATTATAAAATGCACTGAGTACTTCATATTTAAAAATTTCAATTCAGTATGTAAAACTTTTAGTTCATACCATCATATAGTAAATTTCCATTACAAACCTTACTCAATGCCGTGAATACTGTATTATTAAATTAATTGAAAAATACGGGCGTCTTTAACGAAATCTATTAATCTTATTAATTGATCAGCATATCAGCAAATATCAGCCACTTTTATAAATTGATCATGGACGCCTCATGCTTTTATTATTTGTGTTCTAAAGCTGTAGATGAATTGTATGAAGAGAATTAATTAATCTCTAGCTCTTACTAAACTATGTGCTAAATTAGTTTTTATTAATTGTTTTAAAAGTTTAAATCAAAGCTCATTAAAAAATTTTTAATTTGGTTTTTTATCATTTATTCCCCTTCCGCAATGAGACTTCAGTCCAACTACTTAAAGGCAAATCTGATAAATAATACATCTCGGAACCTCACAAATTTCTTTGCATCCATACACTTCAGACTCGAAAAAGATCTAAAAATTTCAGATATGGGATTATGGTAAAAATCTATTGGAGCACTGCAGTCTTTGATAAAAGGAACGCTCAGAAGAATCCAAGCATTATTGAAATCCAAAGAACCTCATATTAAGTATTGAAATTTTTAATATTGCTTAAAATTTGACTCATTTGGAAATACCATTAACTGTAATTAGTGTACAAAAGTTCTTTCTTCATCATAGCAATACATACTTCAGCAATAAATATATCAGAAACCCGCAATATTTTGTACGAAACTGTATTAGAATTCCAAATATGCGGACAAATTGGAACAAGCATTCGGATTAACGCCACAACCTTAGTATAACAATATCTAAATAATTCTTTCAGTCACTTTTGTGTACGCTAAATACGTTTATTCTTCAGAAGAAATTTTTTACTTATCCGTTTTTTATTTCATGAGAGATCATAAAGTTTAAAATTTTTCTTTCTTTAAAACCGAATATTAAAACAAAAATTACAATAATAAAGAACTTAAATAAGTATAATTACAGAAAAGTATGAGCGTGCACTTACTTCAGATCAACTGCAATGTAGCAGAAATCTTTCACGGAAGAAATCCGTTGTTGAAATGAAAAACATGTTCTATGGACGACCTGATTGCTGTTTTCTTTCAGCAGTGGTTGAAAACGCTCCTGATTCCGAGAAGCCAAATGAAAGAGAAATGACCGTAGGACACATCTGGGAAAAATTTGTTTTGACGTAAACACAGTGACCACAGGCGAGCCTCTGCCCCCACAATGTCTCTAAGAGCCAAAGAACCAAAATGTTTGCCAAAAGCTATTTTGAGCAAGGTCACAAATACATGGGAAATTCCAGCATTTGGAATCGCATGCAAGCTGAACTTAGAATTTCCGAAAATGAGTGATTTGCTTTCTGAAAAGTAAAATTTTGAGGACAGAAAAAAAAATTGCTCTCAGGGCGCTTCGAAAATAAGTTTAGGAAAATAATTGAAAAAATTACGTTCATGCATACCTAATGCGCATAAACTTTGAGCATAATTAAAGATCCGATGCATGTATCTTTGGTGCACATTAAACTATTGTTCAAGAATTTAAATATTTTCAAGCATCTTCTGCTCTATATGTTATTTTATTCTTCGAGATGAAAGATTCACTGAAGTCTTGTTCCAGTTTAATTGACAACACTTACTTATTAAAATAATGCAGGAAGTACACAATCTTAATATACAACTTATTACAGTTAAATGAGTAATGAGATTTTCATAGAAGAAATTAAATTGTGCAAATTAATGTAAGTGTTGATATGAATAAAAATAAGAATTTTGATGTAAGAAAATAAATAAGTTATTTTGAAGAGAATCAAATCATAAAATCAAAAAATCAAGAAAATCTTTAAATCAAGAAAATATATTTTTTTGCAAATGTATATAAAATTTTAGCTCACATGTTAAAATTCATTGAAAAATTTTAGCCTCATGTATGAATTTTAGACTACTGATTAAAGTAATTTTAAAGTATATGAAATATCAAGATTGCTTTTCAATTCGGAGAAGTTTTTACCAGAGGAAAATTAATTTTAAACATAAAGACGATTAAAACGCAAAAATAATTTTGATAGCACATTAAAATGCTGTTGGGAAAAAAATTGCATACCCTTTGTTTCATGTTCATGGAAAATGGAAAACAAAGTAAAATGCCAGAAATAGACTAAATATTATGAATTCATAAACTTCATTTTCAGTCTTTTTAGAATTTTTATAATATTCGTAAAAGTGACGAATGAAATATACCACAAAAGAGGTAGTTTTTTTTCCAGTACATTCGGATTCGTATAATTTTCGTAAAAATAACATGTGGAAAAAACGATAAAGCGTCAATAATATCTTCAGCCTTTTTTATTCGTATAAATTTCGTAAAAGTAACGTGCAAAAAATACCATACCCTTATTTCACCAAAATTATACGTATATTTTTGGAGGCGTGCTGCCTGGGTACTGCCTAGTTGTATTATGTAATAATTCTTACGAAGGAGTAATTTTCTCTTTCCGAAGTGTTATTCTTACTGTTATCCACTAAAATTTCACTTGACAAATTCATAAGTGATTTCTAGTTTATAAAAATCTAGCATTTCTTTCTTCATATTTTAAAGAAAATACTGTTGTAGTGTAACGCTGTGTGAGAAGTTTACTTTTTTTTCGGGGGGGAAGGAAGTTGTTGTTTAAAACCTTAATAATTTATACATCCTACTGCAATTCACTAATACTCGTATGGCTATTTTTTACTGCTTATGTAGAATGTGCTTTAAAGTTGGCCTCATACTGATTAATAGAGGTTCAAATCTCGCGAACGGGCTGCTGGCTACATGAGTGTTTTCGTGGTTTCCCCCATATGTAACCTGTATACGACCCAAATTTCTTTAGAAAGTCCTCGACGAAGGCAACCCTTCCCTTAGACAGATAGCCCTCGCGATCTTTACTATAATCAAATAAACTAAAACTATACCGTACAGATTAATAATCAATTTCCAGAATACATGATAAATCGCCAAGATAGTGTTAAGACGAGGCTTAAGGATCAGACATGACTTTTATTTAGATCAATTAAAAGTTTCGATTACGACGAAAACGAGTGCTAATAGAAAGAATTCTTCACGGTCAGAATCTGATTACTGCTTGCGCTCACAAGGTTGGACTTAGAAACTGATGTTTTAAAGGGGCTCCTGAAATTCTTTCGTAACTCCTCATAACCTTGCCTTTGTCTTATGGAAACAAACGAATTGACTATTGAGATCCAATGAAATGATACTGAGATTAGCGTCCAGACTATCCTAATGGAATCGTGATGACGGCTGAAGTCAGACTGGTTATACTGTTTTCAAAGAAGTATTCTTAAATGGCAGCATCCACCGGGACCTGTGTGTTGTACGTAACAGCCATCGTTACGATGAAGTTCCATAAAATTCAGTATGGGACTTATGATCCACCTATATATCTAAATAATAAAAAAAATTCTGAAAACGTTATGTACTTATTCAATAAAAGGTACCCAATATCTTTGTCTTAACCTTATTCCTTGCACAACACGATATACCTGATGGATAGCTGAAAGATAACGTTAAGTTTATCAGGTTTCTAAGAATCACGTTTTCACATTTCTATAAAAAAAAAAAGAAAAAAGTAGTTGCTTAAGAAAAATAAAAAATAAAAAAAGCGAAGAAAGCAAATTTGCGATAAACTAAACAGAATCATGTTTCAGGGTTTCAATTTCTATATAAGTGTAATACTGCGAAAAAAAGATAACAACTGATCAAACATACTAATCGTTTCGGCACAACAACCCGGAAATTATTGCTTTCTTGCGCAAGATATACCGCACTCAGTGAGCCCCCATTTTTATCATTTGGAGTCTAAGACTCATAGACGTTCCGAGTTGAAAACACTTGTTATTTTTCGGGTGTCTTAAAATCAAAGCAAATATGTATCTCTGTTATCAGATAAAAGACTGTTCTGGTAGACCGCTTCTTAAGGTCTATGGTGATTTGAAAAATCAACAGTAGTCGAAAACACGTTTTCACCTAGCAAATAAAAACAAGTGCAGTTCTAAAACTGTTTCTCACACAAACAGAATTTTTTACAAAAAGCAAATACTAATTCTAAACAGTATTTGCTGATTAGAATTAATAATAGTGGCCAGATTACTTTCTTTCGAAGCAAATTCTCGAAATTTGACTTTTTTTTCCACAGCTGGAGTCAAAGAATTCATCTAGCTCTTTGGTCTTTTCCTCACTGTTTTACTTACTGAAATAATTTGCCTGAATTATCATACTCAATTTTTTTTTATCATATATATAAAATCTTTTCTTGAAAGCATAGTTTCTTAAATCTTCTATTTAGTAAATTACATGTGAAGCAATTATGCGTTCAGTTTGAAACAGTAATTAATTTTTTATCTCTGACAAGTCTGAATATTCATAATCATACAAAGACTTTATGGACTTACTCAGCACTCATCAAATTATACATCACAATGAATCATCATTCAACTGGTTTCGTTTTTTTTTTTTTTTTTTTTTTTTTTTTTTTACCTTCTAAAATTATCATAGTCAAGAGCGCTTTTCTGTTGCACTGTCAGCTAATGAAAAATAAGAATATAAGATGTAAGAATCGTCTTGATATTTCACAGTACGCCTCTACGGCTGTGTCATAAACACTTAAAATTTAATGTTACATAATGATTCACTTAACGTTATTAAGTACCGTTAGAATAATTCTTTTCATTTAAGTACTTTCATCTATTTCTTATGAGTATTACTAAACGTTTTTGTTCAGCAAAATGATTTTAAGCTGAAAAAAAAATTTCCTGCCAGTAATTGTTTTTAATTAAAACTGTCTGAAGAAAAATGTAGCAGTTAAAATATCTTTCTTCGACAATATCCTACGTTTTCAATACGTTTTTTCTTGTGTTTATTATAATGTTCTCGATAATTTTAAGGATCGGTTTAGCAATTAATAAATTAGTTTATGAGGGGAAAAATTAAAAAATATATTTATATGGAAATGTTTGAAAAAAAAATATGCTTACAGCTACATTTTCATTTCCAATCATTTTTCTTCCCAACCCCATCTTTTGCAAAACGCATCCTTCTTTCTGTTAAACATATTATAATAAAAGTGCCTTAAAATATTAAGTAATTTATCCCGTATTTTTATGAGTTTTAGGACTTTGAGTAAACGAATTTATTGAAAAAATGCAAACTGAGGGAATGCAGTTTTAAGAATGCAATTTTTTAAAATGTTCATTAAAATATTTAACAATTTATAAATATTTTTCTATATATATAATTAAAACTATTATTATTCAGTTGGTAAATGTAAACATAAATTATAAGCTTATATGTGAAACCTAAACTGACGGGAAATATTGCAAAAAAAAGTCGTAAAATGGAAGTAGAATTTTTTAAATCTGTTTTTGCTTTGAAAACACTCTCAGAACAATTTTAATATATAAGCTGATTATAATATTTTTTTCGAAAGCAATTTTAATCCATGTTAATAATATTTGATGTGTTGCTTAATTCATTTTTTCAAAAAGCGTAATTTGAAATTTGAGCAGACATAGAAACTTTTTATTTAAAACTGCCAGCAGCATACGTGATTTCTTCTCTTCTTTTAACCATTTGTTCCAGTATATAAATTTTCTTTTTAAAAAATTTATGAATATTTAAATTAATTAAATAATTTAATACTTGCCACCACGATTTTCAATAATGCTACAGTCAGGAACCTTATCACTCTCATTATACCACCTCATTTTCTTCAGTTTATCGCAATTAATTTCCGTTTCCGAAAAGATGAAACAAAATTCGTTGAAAATACATACAGAAATATTTGCTGAGATGAGTAAGAAAAGGAAAGAAAGGAAAAAAAAAGTTCAAAAGTGATGTTTCTCTCCCTTTTTTTTTAACCAACTTCACTCAACATTTAAAATCAACCAGATTACGCATTATAAACTGAGTTTGCTGATAACTGCAGTCACAACTAATCATGTTCCTTCTTTTACAGTGATTTTTAGCTAATAACTGAGGCAATTAAGAAGTAAAGGAATATAAACACTGAAGATACTTTCGTACAATCGCAATTACCTTAGTAGAAGTTGGCAGATTTTCAGAATATGCTAAACTCTGGCAACTATTCTCATAACCAATCATCCGGCGACCATGCTCATAATAATTCTTCAGTCAAGCAACCTCGCCATTTTCGCTTGCGTTTTCATCATTCTATTCCGAGTTAGAGCGCTTTTTTAAATATATCGTGCTATTTTGTCTTAAACTCAATTTTAAAATACCACTTCCGGGGTTTACCAGCAAAAAAAAGACTGAGGTAAAACTTTCGCAGGAATACTAAAACAGCATTTTGCTGCAAAATCCCTAAAGCGAACAATGCCAAGTTTGTGCAAATTTCTGTTTTTTTTTTTTTTTTTTTAAATCGAAAACAGATCGCTGTGTACATAAAGATTAAAGCTAAAAAATTATGGAAATATTTCGCGAAAAATATGCTTAACTTGTTTTCTATGTATCATATAGCTCATATATAATAATTAAAATTTGCATTTTAAATTTTTAAAATGTGTTTTATTTTGATGCATTGATAATGTTTGCCAATTTGGGATAAATACCAATAGTTTGGGATTTCTTTAAGAAAGGTCATTAAAATCGTCAGATTGAACCCGAAAAGCAACTTTTACCTTTTCATCTATAAAAATCGGCGAATTGTGCCAAGGTGAAGAAGTAAGAACCAGACTGAGACGTGGCATTTAAAGGACTCTCAAAAATTTTAAAAACTTTATTAAGCTATTTGTTTTAGTCAGATCGTTTCAAAATTTCTTAGTGTAGCCAAAACATTAAAAATATCTATTTAAAAAACTTAATTAAAAACTTAGTAATTTCATCAAGTTTTGAGAACCAAGCGCCCTTAGTTATAACTCTGTCGTAAAAGCTTAAAATTTAATATTATGTAATGAATTCACTTAATTGTTGTAAAGTGTTTTTTCTTGTTGACACCAGTGACGCCAGATCGAGCTATATTTTGCAAATTTGCTACTTTTAATAAACCTGTGCTACTAAAATTCACGTCCATTTGCTATTCTGCCATTTCTTGTGTTGGTGTAAATATTTTAATGCATCAGAAAGTGCATAAATGTTCAAATAATGTGTCTACTAAAATTAATTTATAATAAAAATTAATAATTTATTTAGACCTAAACAAAAGTGAAATGTATGAGAATCTAGGAAATCTGTGAGATTCAGCATCCATCTGTGCCAGCAATGAAAGAAGTAATCAAAGAAATCCGGAGACGAGGAAATTTTAGAGATATCTAAAAGATCCCGCGAGCAGTTGCGCGAGAAGATGGAAGCCAGAAACTTGAGAACCAGTAAACAGCATGGCTCAGCTTTACGGAGGAAAAGGCAAAGATAACCGAAACCTATCGAAGTCAGCGTAGATCTAACAAATTGCGCAAGCCAGAAGAGGGCAAAAAAAGGAAACGATCGCACGGTAATGAGCCGGAACAGCTGTCAAAATGCAGGATGCGCATTTACATGTTGAAGTGCCAACCAGGAACGAGCTTGTGGCCAAACAAATCTCTTATTACAAAGGTGGGATTTAGAACAACTATAAACCAAAGAAAGGTACAAATTTTTTTATTTCTGTTCAAGTGAAACTCTATTTTTATGCATATAGTCAAAGTTGCTAAACTACATTCTCTTTCGAGCACGGATTTTGCAGTTTTAAGTAATGTCTTGAGCGCTTTTTCTGTACGAATTTCAGTGTTCTGTAAAATTTATTTCTGTACGTTACCACAAAGTTTGGAGGACACAGTCATGATTATTTCGTGGTTTAATAAGAGTGTAAACAGTCAGAAATTTTACAAGTGCGATTAGTATAGCTACTTATTTTACATATTTATACATTTTATACGTGAAATTAAAAATTAAGTGAATGTGATGAAAAACTTGGTGGAATGGAAATAAATTATAAGGCTGTTTAAATGAAAATAGAAATTTAGTGTTATTGTAAATGAATATGTATTAAGAATTTAGTGGAATCCTCTCTAGAAATTGGTTATTATTTCATTAAATTAAATTAGCTTAGATTTTTAAGTAGTGTGTGTATGTAGAAATTAGTTTAGATTTTGAAGTAGTGTTTGTTTGAGATTCAGCACATCAAACATACTAATCAGGTAGAATTTGTGACAGAAGTTGCTTTGATGTAATATAAGACATATTCATGTTCATTCAGCACATACCAGAAGCGCAGAAATGGTCGATTAACACAAATTACAAAGGTAAATTTTACATTATAAGGATATGTACGGAATAAAACGTTACCTCCAGCGCGATAGATTGTCTGTCGGAAATCTAAACACACGCTTTTAAATATTTTTTGACTTTGGTATTGAATTGAATTTTATGTGGCGTTGCTAAGTGCAAAAATGGTGATATTTGATAAATGAAGTTAACACTCAAAACTTAAATAATAAAAAGACAAACAAAGTTTTGTAAGCTCAGAAATCTGAGCATCGATATGATAAACTGAAAAAAAAGATTTTTTTTCCCCTTGTGCCGACACTTAACACTGCATCGGAAGTTCTATAATCATATGCTGCTATGCTTTTTTTGAAATATTTGTGATTTTGCTCTTGAATTGTATATGGCATAAGTGATAAGAAAGGGGGGGTAGCAGCA
>KK113811.1:56314-69355 GCA_000611955.2 Stegodyphus mimosarum
TAGCGATAATAAAAACCTTAACCTTTTGGACGATTAAAATTTGAAACCTTTCAGATTTTTTTATTGCTTCTATTAAAAAACGTTGTAGGTTAGCAATCATGAATGCAGTAGCAGAATAGATTGCGAGCTTAGCGAGAGTATAAAAAACCTTACTCTTCTGGACGATTAAAGTTTGAAACTTTCAAATTTTTTTGAAAATGTTGCTATAAGGTATTTCTGCCGTCTTCTTAGCATGCCTTCGTGGTATAGTTGTCAGCACACTCGGGGCGTATTCGAGTCCCGGAGAGGGATTGCTCATTTTTCACGTTTCCTACTTCAAAAAACCATAATGATTCTACAGTGGCGCCCGAACTAAAAAAGGTGGTGGATGATGATTCTCCACCACCAGGATTTGGCGATTGAGTCCCCTAATCCCCAATCGCCCTTTAAAATGTATTTCTCCCGCTTTCTTAGCATGCCTTCGTGGTGTAGTGGTCAGCACGCTCGACGCGTATTCGAGAGGTCTGTGGTTCGTGTCCCGGGGAGGGCATTGCTTCTTTTTCATCTCTCCTGCTTCCAAAAAGTACCTAATGTCTCTACACTGCTATTAAAAATGTTGCTCCTTTTAAAACTCCAGTATTATTTTTATAATAACGATTTGGATTTAGGTAAATGGAGTGCATCTAATACTTGCATGACTAAAACTCCACAATCACGAATTTTCTATTGGGCTTAACATTTAGAAGTAATTACGTAAAATTAATTACACAATCTGATGCATAATAATAAGTGTATTGAGTTGACATTGTGTCGACATAGTAACAAACAGGTCCACTTAAATCACACTTACAGTTTATCTATATTGATACATACCTTGGATAGCAGCTAACTTCTTATCTTCACTGAGTGGGTCTTTATTTGTACAATTTAAATTTTTTACTATTTATTTTACTTTTTAAGCTTTGAATATTTTTTTCTCTCTAGATTATCTAAATTTACTCAATGAATAAGTATATTCATCCTATGAATTTCATTCGATATTATTTAAGCCTTTAATAGGCATTACTTATATTAATACACCATTAGAAGATTGCTTATAATAAGACATCTTTATATAGAAAAAGAATGTAATAGTACAATCTCAAATTCATATACCATCAAAATAACTAAATAATAAAGGTCTGTAGAACAAAATACAAGAACAAAAACAAAAATAAATTAATTAAAATTAAATAAAAATAAATCCAAAACTAACAATTCAGAATAAAAGTAGTTACTGAAGGGAACTAAAATACAACGACACTTTTAAAGAAAGAGATCATGATAATCGAATTAAGATCTTACATTTCTCGTAATATCTTCTTCAAGGAGTTAATCTCCAAAAAATGCAATCATGACCTTTCTGAACTAACCAATGTAAAATTTAGTAAGGTCACAATTGTATTTAACTAAAAAATAATAATAATTAGATTAAATAACTCATTAAGTTTGGAACCTCGACAAGGCTATAAGCGAAAGCGTAACACTTGGCTAAAATTCATGCGTGAAATTAAAAATAGAAATAAAATTGAAATGCATAATGAATTGTCAAAAAGTTTTCTAATCAAATGCTGACAATTCTGCAAACTAAATTAAGCATTTTTGAATTTGCAAAAAATAATAATATATTATCAATTAGGAAGGAATACATAAATTATAGAAAAAAGGAAGAGCTAAAAATTTTGTGTGAAAAATTTAACAATGTGAAAAGTATCAATCGACATCACAAACCAAGAACTGGCTTTGCATATGACCAGAATCTTTGTGAAATCAGAACAGAGCCTGAATTTTTTTTAAAGATCAAAAATAATATAAATTATAAATGTCAAAACAGGTTGAAAAATAAATGAAGATTCAGGACAAAACAAATAGTAAAGACGTAGATACATAAAATTTCAGATGTTTGGCACCATGAAAAATCAGCTTTGTTTTTTGGAATTAAATTATACTAGGAGATAGAAGAGTAAGACCAAGTAGTGAGATGAAGCCGGGTATTTTGATTCTGGTGAAATTAATTCTACTTTCTAACGAACAGATTCTGAAATACACTCCACTAGTCAAGAAGAAGCGGCCAAATTGGCGTGTTGTTGTAGCTGAATTCACAGCGTTTGTTTATTGACGCCAACTTTCTAATGTTCTTTTGTTTTTAAACTATCCTTGGTTAATAATGATTACAGTTAGAAAAACTATCTTTAATTCAGCTCGTTATATGTTTATAAAGGAGTTATACCCTAATAAACAATAAGGATTTAGTCGAATAAAAGAGTGATTCTGGTTCGTTTATGTAACCTGTGCAATGGGACCTGGTACCCGAGGGAGGCAAAACCGTGTACTACATGATATTTCCCATGATTTAAGGCTAAATTATATTTTTTACTATTTAAATTAACCATATATTCTCTATGTCGCACATGTTAAAATGTGGATTTTTAGGTAAACACAAAAAATAAATTATTCAAAATAGATCAATGAATATTTTAGCATTTGAATTTTATATATTTTTTCTATCAATTAAATAGAAGGTTTGTTCCGAAAGCAATGCGCCCCATTTTCTTCTGCCGCGACTGTCCGTCGCACAGCGTTGCCGCTTGCACGCAAGGGTGGGTGGAGTCTTGGGAATACAGCGCAACCAGCGCCAGTTGCCTCCGAGCTTCTGAAGAGTCACACTGCCTGTTTCAGTGAACCCATGTGTGACTGCGCGGTTGAACTGAAGATGGAAAATCTCCGGAGCAGCGATACGCAACGTTTTGTTTCAGTCTTAAGAAAACGCCGTCGAGGACTTATGCTTTGCTTCCGCCCTGATTTGTCCCTGCCCGACATTTGTTTCCGAAGATTAAAAAATCCCTCATAGGACAGCATTTCTGGACCCTAAAGAACATCAAGGCAGCTACGACGAGGTTACTAAAGGACATCCCTGTGACGGACTTCCAGGATGCATATAAAGCACGATAATTGCGTTCGAACAAGAGTGTTAAAGAAAGGATTTATTTTGAAGAATATTGATTAATTGTACGAATCGGTTCAATAAATTTCTTAAAGAAAATGGGTGCATTACTGTCGTTACAGACCTTGCATAATTTTACCTTCGTATGCCTCAACAAACATAAGAATAAGGTTTCCCTGCAATTTCCAGAAACACTTCAATATCAAGGGCCATGGGTTTCGATACATATGGGTGTTTTATTCCATGCAGCTTTTAACTTTGTGCCAGAATTCATCAATCGCGGAGGCTGGCCAGTAGTGGCGCGCCAGTCTCTTGACAACACATGAATAGAGGTTCTCAGTGAGGGAGCTATCTGGGCAATGTAGTGTCCAGGGCAATAGTCGAAAACCCTCTATGTCGTGGAAGGTCAGAACAGCACGGGCAGCATGCAGTGGCGCCTTATTTTGTGGAAAGATGGCGTCAGCATGCATCGGAGATAGGGCACAGTCAAGGGCATCAATACACGTCATAAATGTAACGGTGGATTATGGCTGTAAATTACTGGCTGTGTGAGCAAGGGGTAACCGAGATGTGTACCCAAGGGCACCTTATACAACACACCGTGTTCTGGGACTTTATGACAATGACGAATGCAAGCTAGCAAAGTTCGTTTTCGATTTTCGGTGCTTTAACACACGAATATGGACATCATGATTCTGTACGCAGAGCTGAAATTTGCTGGAAAAGACCACGTGGTACCCTCTGTGTCCAGTGTCATCATTCGTAGCGCCGTTGTTGAAACGTCTGTCTCTGCTGCTGCGTCAAGGGAAGCCGCAACTATGTTCGCCGCGCTCACAGTTCATGGTGCTGCAGAAGTCGTCGCACTGTCCGTGCAGATACTTGTCATCCTGCAGACGATCCAAGTTCCTGACTCATGGTGCGTGACGTTATAAGGTATTTTTCCCGCCTTAGCATGCTTTCGTGGAGTAATGGTCAGCACGCTTGGCGCGTAGGCCATTGGATCCTGTAATCCCCAAGCGCCCTTTAAAAGGGGGAGTATATAGGTATTTCTCCCGCCTCCTTAGCATGCTTTCGCGGTGTAATGGTCAGCACGTTCGGCGCGTACACGAGAGGTCCGAGGTTCGTGTCCCGGCGAGGCATTGCTCATTTTTCATCTCTCCTGTTTGTAAATAGTCTGATGTCTCAACAACGTGACTGTACTATCCCGTAACACCGAGAGGACATGTCTGTCCTCTTGGGCGTTAGTGGCCCTCAGATGCTGTACGGCGGTCAGTATGATTCTCTTGGACATACCGATTCCATATTCCCCTAGCAATCCTAGGATCCCACCCAAAGCGAGCAACTATGTTGCAGGACGATAAACCGCAGTCCCGATAAGCCCCAATCGCATCATGTTGAATTTCGACATAGTTGGTTTTTCTTCGCCTTACACTAGACACAACGCGGCCTTTACATAAACAACCAGCATTTAAATGTGATTTCCAGCGGAAAAACCCCTTGTCTATTTCCCTATTTAGACATGATGCAGGTCGCTTTATAGGCAGGCAATGAGTTTTAAATAAAAGTTTATTTTGAAAAAAAATAGTTTTCTTATTCTTTAAACAGCTATAAAACAGAAAATTCTTATTCTAGTTTTAAATACATTCCCTTTTTAATAATAATTTTAAATAATTATAATTTTAAAAAATAACTTTCTAGTTGCTATAGAAGTGTTTTTCAGGTTAAGGCTCTTATTGCACAAGATAAATATTTCTTTCCTCGCTAATGAGTGTCATTACCGTTTGTTGTCAATGTTCCGTGGACAACAACCCGTAGATAACTGATAAGTAGAAGAAAGAGAAATATCTAGGCTAGCCGATTTTCGCATAACTTTTCCTTCTAACAAAGTACGGAACGTCCTGTATTCGATGGTATGTCTAACAGTTATCTCTAATGGTCCATTCAAGAACTTGTATAGAAGGGCGAGATAATCCTGGGATAACCTTTGAAGGGTAAATGACATTCTTAGAAACTCTAATACAGTTATGATTTTGGAAAAATTATTAATTTGTTTTTTTTTTAAATTAAATGGTCAAATTGATTTCAATATGTTAAATTTAACTGGAAATAAAGCAGAAAGGAAGATAAATCTAAGTAAAAAAAAAAAGAATGTAAAACAGGATGAGGCTATGTTTTTACAGCATTGAATTTTAATTTTACGCCAACTTTGGAAACATCACCAAATAATTTTAATATTTGAATTTACACATTTATGCTCAATTTTTGAACAAAATGTCGAATTATTTAGAAATACACTAAAAATATTTAGGTACTTAAGTACTGTTGCGAAAAATTCGGCGGTTGCGACCAAGGCAGGAACTTCACTTCGGCTCTGTTCAAAGAAAACCATTTCTTGTTTAAACTCTTGCTAAACGTAACAGTCGAACCTGTCCAAACCAACTTCGACATTCAGCTTCGAGCTTTGGCGCTTTTTGGTGACAGATATTTCACGCATGCGCAGTTGTTTCCCTTTTCGTTGGAAGGGAGCCACTTCTGCTTCAGCGAAGTTTTCCTTCTTAACAGTATATATTCTTTGCCTACACAGTCCTCAACAGACTGAATGACGTCGTACTACGGATCCGTAAGTCTCCCAATTCCAAACCTAAGATTGTACATTATGATGGGTTAGCTCCATACTATGGCCATAGTAATTAGTGATAGTTATTTTTGTTATGGGTACTCCGTATTTCGTAATGGTTGATTTTTTTATTATTCTTGTATTAATTTTATGTTTAATTGTATGATTTATGCATGGTTGCTTGTACATAGATCTTTGTAATTAGTGTAAATGTTTATTTCTTTGTTGTTTGTAAATACTGTAAATATTTGCAAATATTGTTATTATTGTAATTTATTTGCTATTATTGTAATTTATTTATTTGTTTTGTAGCTTTTTCGATTATTTCTTTTTGGCTCCCAGCCAGGGATTGTACTGCCCGGGACGTGCAGTCCTTGGGAGGGGGCAGTGTTGCGCAAAATTCGGCGGTTGCGCCTGTATGTAAGCTTTCCGACATAGCACTAGGGTTGCCATAAAATAGTGTATGGTAGGGTTGCCAGATTGGCGACTTTATCGCCCATTTGGCGACCAAATTGGCGATATCCCATGGTCCAATCGGGAAGCTTCTAGAATAATTTCCTGTGGAGATATTTCTCGAAACCTGTGGAACCTAATGAAAAGCTATATAAACCCTTGCGTTTCTTAGAGCCGTTGTTGTGAGAGTTGTGAGAATAGCTGCTTACTGTCAGTGCTAAGCTATGCGAGAGTTTTGTGAACGGAAAGCGATCGAGATAGTGCTTTGCCGTGAAACTACCTTTACAGTATAACCTGACAGTGTATGGGTGATTGTTCCACGGTGTTTATTATAAGTTTAGTGTTGCCGTGAAGCTAACTTTACAGTTACAGCCTGAAGCTGTGTTGGTGATTGTTTCAGCGTATTTATTGTAGATTTTCGACGCTTTTAAAGGTTATTTTGGAACTGTGCTGTAAATAGTGATTCTTGTAAATAAATTGTGCTTTTTATTGTTCTGCATCGTGTTTTCATCGGATACTCTCAAATCCACGAACCCGTATAACGCAACAGTACTATTCTGTCGACTGTGAAACTGTAGCAAAGCAGATCGATTTAGGACCAATTATGCATACGCGTGACGTAATAGTACGCTCATAACAACTACGCTTTCAACCATGATTGATTCTTCGACAAGCCACCTTTTGCTTTTATCAACAAGGATATAAATTAACTGTTATTGCTGTATTTTGTCCTGCATTTTGGAAAAAAAATATATAATTTTTTTCTTTTGGAAAATTTAGAACCTGCTTTCAGCAAGTAGTGCATTATTTTCAAAGTTATGGGATTTAACCATAAAAAAGTTTGCATAAAATGGGCATGGTAAAATACATTATTTGAAAACGGGTAAGCAATGGCGAGAAAACATTCGTGACTGCATTCCGGTTCATTTACAGCTGATTTACAAAATAGTGGTAATCGATAACTAATAGAGCTAACAAAATATTAGAAATCGGCAAATACCTTCTCACGAAGCAGAAAAACGAAGCGCGTCGAATACTAGTTGTTTCTTAAGAGACATTTCCCAGGAATGAGTGGCGCAACTTGTCTTGAGTTAGTTCAACTCGCGAGAGCCAACTTTGATGGTCGATGGGATACATGTACCGATATTTAATAATTTTGAAAGGTTAAAATTAAATTTTTTGAAAATAATTTATAAAAATACTTTAAAATAATTGTTTTAAAAATAAGCCAAAGAAATTAATTTTATTTGGATTATAGCTAAATTTCAGATTATGAAAGTAATTAAGAATGTATAACGAAAAAGCGCTATTATTAAATGCATACTAAATTCAAGTAACAACTAGCTATAATTTTGGGAATCAATTTTAAAAACCTGCTTATGCAATTTTGAAAAATTTTGTGCTTTGGCACCGGCCCGTTGTGAACCCTATAAATTGACACTTTCATGTCTCTTTTACTCGATTGTGCACAAGGTAATGTCTCAGAAGTACTACACTAATTCACTACAAACCCGCACACAAACTACATCAGTCTAGTAGTCCCTTCTGAATGACTATTTTAGGAAAATAAATAAGAAGAGCCCTGGTCTTGACAAATTCACCAATAAATGATAAAGAACTTTCCACAGAAAACAGTCTTTCTGCTGACGAAAATGTTCAATGTAATTCTGAAACATGACTACTTCCCTTCACACTGGAAAAAAAGCGGTCATCTCACCTATAATTAAACATAACAAGCCTCCTTTCGCTAAAAAGCTACCATCCAATCAGCCCGGCAATACTGGCAAGTTCAAGGCCTTCATCGACACTAACAGAACACAAGATTTCACAACATGTTGGCTGTCATCAAAACTTACCAACTACTCACCAGCTGTGTAGAGTTTCCTAAGAGCTACAGAAAAGGGAATTCACTTTTCGTCTTTTGCTTAACATAGCCAAAACGTCTGATAGGATCTGGCTGAACAGCCTCATTTCACAAATTACTCTGCCTAGGATTTCGGAACTACATCACAAGCATCATTAAATCGTGCGTAACAAGTAGAAATTTTGTTCTTCGCCTTTTAGACACATACTCCTCTAGCACTGGTATTCTAGCCGGCATGCCCAAGACTCCTTTCTGGGGCCTAAAATATTCATTATATATGTGAACGACGTGTCATAAACACTAAACACCCCACTAACACATTGTGCTAATAATACTGCGGTCCTCTCACAAAAAGCTTTTCTTTCGTCCAGCATTACAAGCACTGCAAAATCACATTCATGCATTTAAGACCTGGATTGTGAGCTGGAAAACTGAAATTAATGTGAAAATTTCCACAGCTGTTATCTTCACTAAGAAAAAGAACATCAGTGGCAATCTTAACAGGTATAAAACCACATTGCCTTGGTCTAAACGAGTCACTCTTATCCTCGACTGTAATCTTTCATGATTGCCACACATACACCCTATTATCCAGAGATTCCGGGCACGTAAGGCCCGGATCGGTTTTGCACAATTATCTTGATTTCTTTCCTACATAATAGGCCCTTTTCTCTCAGGCACTATAATGCTTTTTAAAAGAAGTTAACCGTATTTAGCAATATTTGTTGCCCTTGAAAACAGTAAGTTATACTTGTACAGTTAAAAAAAATAGTACTTGAATTAAATCTTTGTGTTATGGTTTCTATTTATGAAAGAAGTTAAAGAAGTTAATCTACGAATTGTTGATACCAAATAAAAAAGTGAACTGAATGTTAGTTACCACTAACAAAATCGCATATGAAGAAATAACATTTAGCTCATATTTTAATTGGTTAGAAATAATCACTTATATTTTTAGACAATCGAACTTCATTTTGCAGAAGATTTAAACAGATATAAATACAATTCCACTAACACATTTTAACCCCTTCAGGAAAAAAAGTGTCTTAATTGCAATTACTTTAAATGCATGATATAAATTAAATTCTTAAATTTACATGCAAAGTTTGTACGTGCAAAACTTTATTTGTTAAAATTAGAAACCATGTTATAAATTCATTTACCTTTCACCTCAAACTACAAAGAAACATGATTTTGCAGCATTATCAGAGGGGTTAAGAGACCATTATTTTTGTCATTTCGGTTATTAAAAATACTATCAGTTTGGCAAAATCACAAGATCTTGAGAAATTCAACAAATTAACATCGTATCTGCAAAAGTACAGATTAGGATACAGTATGAATATAAGTAAAACAAAAATTTACTCCCAGTTTGGCAGAGAAAATGCACAGAAATTCTTGAATTCCAACTTTTGTGGCAGTTTGATCAGTATCTAGAAGAAACTCTATAAATTTTTGCCATTTTTCTTGAACCTTGGTGCAGCAATCATAACAGTGTGCATAATAAACACAACTGTTCAAGCTCAATATATATTATTATATGAGATAAAGAAAAACAAAAATTTTAAATACTAAGTTTGACCAAATAACCATGCATTCAAACAGAATATTTGACAAGAAGGCTAAATAACAAAAATTCAATGCATCTTTATCAAAAAAATTCTTCTCATAAAAAGGAAAGTTTAGATAATATTTCAAAATGGTTTCAATCAAACAATAAGATTTAATAAACAAAAGTTATCACAAAGCAATAAAAAAACTTGTTACTTCAACAAAATATTTCAAATGCCTTTTTAAAGTTAATCGACTACTTTTATTTTTGCTGGAATCCTAAGTGAAAGTTTTCATAATGAGCATATTCTTTGAAATCATCAGCGCATTTTCGCAGAGAAAGAAAAGCTTGGATATTAAGCGTACTTCGTAACAGTAAGCTGATCATAATCCGAAATTTCTGACTTCCAACAATGACTGACACTGTGCCAAGATTTTCATCTATAGAAAAATTAAACTATAAATTTAGTTTTAACAACAATATTTAAATTTTCACGTCAAAAATGTTTTGTAAACGTTTTAGATGAATTATGTGTTCCTTGTTTCTCATGTTCACAAACACCGAAACAACAACTATTCCAATATTGATGCTGACAGAAATTTTACTTAGGCTTCCGTTTATCATTTGCATTCTTATACAAACAACACTTTTTAAAAGTTACATTCACAAAAATATAGTTTTATTATTACTTTACAATACACATTATACAAACTAGTATTATTTGGAATAAAAAATTTTTATGCTTGTAAATTTTCCTACTTTTTCGACTGCTAACTCTAAAATCGATGACTATATACACTCTATAACAAAACAAAAAAAAAATCAACGCATCATGAAGGAGTTTTCCGATGGAGAAAAAAATTGGTGGATAAGAAGATTATGTACAGAATAGAGAATGACTAAAATTTCAGAACAATTGAATGATTTGTTTCAGAGTTCCCTAGTTACAAAATAGCCAGCTCAATAAGGTGTTGACCCACCTCTAGCCTGGATGCAAGCTGCCACACGGCGTAGCATAGACTGATAAAGCTCCCGGATCGTCTCCTGTGGTATTTCTTGCCAAATTTGCTCTAGTTGTCGGGCTAGGTTATCAACATTCCCTGGTAGATGAAGTCGCCTTCCCATAATATCCCGGACATGCTCAATGGGAGAGAGATCTGATTATCTGGCTGGCCAAGGAAGTGTTTGACAAGCTGTAAGACAGTTTGCTAGGACTGACTGTTCGATGCATACTCTTGGCGAATATATTCGTGAAGTAAACAAAGCCCTGATCTTGAACAGGGAGCTGAATGCAGCTATGTTCTGAGGTAGAATACTGTGACTAAGTGGTAGAATGACTGCACGTAAGAAGGATTTAAAATCCTCTTTTATTAAACCACAATTATATACAGCCACTTCCCAACTCGGGAAAGATACATAATGACCGCACTTGGGTCTAAACTGAACAATCAAATAATTTAAACTAAAGTTAAATAGAAATTAAGTAATCGTTGCACACAGAGCTATAAACGCGAGGTTGGCCTCTATGCTAAATGGTGCGTAGCAAGATTTAACTAGTACCAACGCACTTAGATTATTTCAATAAGTAATAGCGTAACAGCGTTAAGGCTTAGAATTTAAATACTAGCTAGTCAGGCGAACGTCGAACAGAGCAGCAGTGATGTGAGAGCCGTATTCTCCTAGCGTGAGAAAAGATCTCGATAGAGAGTGACGTAGCAAGCGACATCTTCTCGTTCGACTGCCACGAACGATTGATCGAAAACTGGAATTCTCTAGCGCCTCTACCGTTCGAATCGTTAAGGCTTTTGCCGATCGAAATGGGTAGAAGCTCCTCCTTCGCACCGCCCATATTTTGACGTAAAACGATGGTACAACAACCAATGAGACGACTTCTTGAAAAATAATCGTAATTTTATTAGTCCAAAGGGATTTAGTCCCGAAGGACTATTACTTTCGTTTTGCGATTTTGCGTCGGAAACACAAAAACAGACGGGCGGCTAAAACCCGCCGGGAACTGAAGAAATTCAACCAATCAGAATAAGCCACGGCCGGAGACCGTTTTTGGCGACCAATTTTCAATGTTAAGAATTAAAGGATTTGTTTTTGAGTCATTTTCCGCTGGTACGCAACTTTTCGTACGTCTGCTGATTGTATATTTTTTGTTTGGATTTGTAATGATTTTTTAACTTTTACCTATATTGCAAGGCAACAGAGTGAATATGTAAAATTCGTAGGATTCTCATGTGAACTGTGTTAAGCTAAAAAAAAAAGTGTACTAATGAATCACCGCGTCTTTTTACCATGTTGTATCTTAACAACCAAAAATTATTCTCTGGTATGAATCTTCGAATGTTCCACTTCATACTGTAACACTGAAAATTACAGAGAGCATTTATTTTCTGATCATCAAGTAACAAATGCACATGTAAAAGTCTTTCTCAACTTTTACTGTGTGGAAGATACATTGCTTTACTTTTTTTTAATATTAGGGACCGAAATTTAGTGAACCAAAGCCCTCAAGCTTATATTTTTTTCAGAAAGTTCCTAAATACTAACAAAATATAATTTGATTTAAAAAAAATTTTTTTAAATGTATTGCATTTTGATATTTGGTTTTGAAGAAATTTAACACATTGAATAAATTTGATTCTAAAAATCTCAAGTATATTGTATTTTTTAAAAGATTAATATATAATTTAAAAATTATTTATTTAGTTAATAACATTTGGAATTCTCTCCCAGTTTCAACACATGAGAAATGTACATAATATGTTAGAAAAGCCTTCCAATTTTTATATTTGAAACTTAGTGTAATTAAAGTAATGAATTTATATTTGATTTCCTTAATAATGTTTTGTCAGAAAAGACTATATGCAATACTTTTACAAACATCAAAAGTGTGTAAAGGATTAATCCACGTAACAAATAGATTTTTAGAAAAAATATCAGTAGCATAACATGAGGCATGTACAATGTGAAAATCTTCTTTACAATGTATTACATATAATATATATATATATGCAGTTCATAATCATTTGAAAAAGAGGCCTATGAGTGATAAGACTGCTGAATGCTGATAGTTAGGTTTAAATCCAAGCATGTGCTTTTTGACACATTTTACTGAGTTTATCTAGTCTGATGATCGCCATAAAATATTAAATGAAGAACATTTGCTGTTGTATTTGTGTCATAACCATGTAATATTATACCTGATCTGCAAAACAAAATTGCCATGGCTCTAGAGATCATCATGCTAGTGAAATTGTTCTGTGTCTTGTAGGTATTACAAAAGCAGCTCAACTAGAGTACTCTATCAAGTAGTATGGAGATAGGTATCATATAACCAAATATGCACATATCAAAACATTTGTAGGTACATATTGTAAAGTGACTTCCAATATTATTAGAATTTATAGCTTTAAACTTAAATCTACTTCCAAAATACTTTATTTTGATATACTCTGTGGTCTGAAAAAAATTAATATTGCTGACATTCAAGAGCAGATAAAAGTATGTCATACTTAAATAAAAAAATATAAAATTAATATAAGGCAAAAATAGCAGCTTAGCATGAAATCTTGTGTCAGTTTTAA
>KK113811.1:74309-105232 GCA_000611955.2 Stegodyphus mimosarum
TCATTTGTCATAAAGCCAATTTTGACTCTTTTACATACATACTCCTATAAACAATGGTATAATAAACTGAATGATGTTTATTAATTGGATGAATGATGTTAATTTATTAATTGGAGAATAACAATTATAAACAGAGTCCTTTTTATACAGTTATTATGCCACTATGAATAATTATTCCAAATGAAAAAAAAAAAAAGTAGTTGCCAAATCAGTTTTGTATGAAGAAATAATGATGATACATCATATAATGGTAACTTTATCCAAAATTTCAGCAACAAAATAAAGTGAGAAACCTTCGATAAAATGGGCAAAAAGCTTTCACACAGAGATAAATTATGATTTCTTTTATCTATCTTAGTATTCATCAGCAGCCGAGTAGTGGAGCAATGGTAGTTTGAACCCTAGTGGACAGGCTAGCTTCATAGGAATTTTTTCATATGTTACATGAACAGGAGTCAAATAATCAATGAAGCAAATAAGACAACATCCTCATTTACTACCATCAGTATAAAACTCAAGCAAAAAATTTGTGCATTCGTTTATCAACTGAAGTATTTTTATAGATGTTCTAGTTTAAGAGTACGAAAAATTTATTTACCAAAAAACAACAAATTTAGTTTTTCATGTTTACATTTTTATTGAAAAAATACAGAATTGTGAAAACTCATCACAGTTCCACAGTCAGTGATAGCAAATTAAAAGAACATAAGCAGTAGATGTGTATGTTGCAGGATAAAATTTGTTGCTTCTTAGAAAATAGAAATTATAAGAATCCAATGGTGGGAGCTGTTTTTATTATAATGTTTTATTGATACAAATAAATAAATAAAATAAAATAAAAAATATGGAATCTCAAGAAAACTTTTCTGCTAGGGATTACAGTATGCCACTGAAATCATAAACATTTACAGCAATCGTAAACAAACTAAATTTTAAATTGCAGATTAAAGACGTATGATCCTGTAATTATAAACTGTGAACACTAGTAAAGCTGATAAATTAGAGCATATCACTCAGAAAAGTCTTGATAATAATAATAATAATAAAAAAAAAGATAGATATAGCAACATACACAAGGTAATATAGAGTGTAAAATGTTCCACAGATTTGCAGTGAATAAATACCTATTGATTGTGCTAATGCTGCATTTTTGCAAGACTTGAAAAATTATATCTTTATTTTTATGTAACACAACGAAATGAAACAGAATTATTTAGGTAGAAAATAATGCATAAAACAAGTTTCATGTTAATTTCTCAATTATTTTTTCTTTTGGGAGTTAATGGGTTAGCTGAAATTTTATGAGCTATCCAATGTTTGCATTTTAATACACAGATTCTCTGAATTTCTATATTTCAGTAGGAGCTTCTGTTAGTAAAATTTTGCATTACAGAAAAACACTTCCAATAAAAAAAAGAGATTTCTAATATCTGCTAGTTAAAATATGTATTTTTATTACAATGCAGTACATGAAATAATGAGAACCTGGACATCACAAAGCCATTTCAAATATACGAGTGAAGACATTTCACACTACAGTAATTTTTATCAATAGTAAATAAAGGGTATGAGGAAATCAAAAGGTTATTCTGTAAGGACAGAGCAAATTGAGTGAGATAGAAAGCTTTGTTTTTTTAAAATATTGTACATTCTTGACTTATCACCCCTATAGTAATTTTAGTTATTTGAGTACCTCAAAATAATAATCAAAACAAAATGAAGTGCTGCTACCTAAGAAACGCTTATGATTTCCATAACGTAACGAGATAGTTACCATTACATTAACAAGTCTGGTATACTATCTCGTATACCAGTTTTGCACAAAAATTGCGTTTGGCGAACAGAAAATAATGCGAAAAGTCCATCGCAACGGCCCTTTCTGATTGGTAGAATTTCCTCAGTTCCCGGCGGGTTTTAGCCGCCCGTAACATCGTCTCGAAAGACATGAGCAGCCGGTCTTCTGCTGTGACGTCACGCCGTCGTGCTCAGGCCTTTTCTTTCGAGACGGTGTTGGTTGTGAACAGAAAACATTTCACCACTCATTCTACTCTAGGCATATGAGGATTAGCCAAGTTCCCGGAGTCAACCAAAGCAAATTTCAACACATGAGCACGAAAACTGCTCTTAGCCTCTATGGCACACAGATTCAGGAAGGGTCTGTGGTATGATGTAGCACGAGTGTGTTTGCAGGCATGCATTAAGGTTAGTTTACATTTCTCGGAGTGACTTTCGGCAAGACCCTCGTAACGGCGTCTCGAACCGAGTGAATGGACCTGTAATATGATAGATTGTTTACAACAGTTAGTCAGATTGATAATTTGTCTCCGTTTGTTTGCAAAATGGATACCAACATAGCAGTTGCAGTACTTGAAGTTTGCGAAATAGTTTCCAACGAATTAATTTCTATTCTGGGGAAGGGGAAGGAGAAAAGGAAATCAATACGTGACTGGGTAGCTCGCTGTGATGAACTGGGCCTTTAAATAAACTTTTCAACGAACTTCGGGGCGAGGACATACAAAGTTACAAAAACGTCATCAGAATGGATGAAGGATAGTTTGAAACTTTATTGGAAATGGCCACTCTACTTATTCAGAAAAAAGAAATACGTTCTTTCAAGATGTTCTGCCAGCAAAATTAAAACGCAGATAGCGCTTCGGCTTCTGGGGACGAGTTACTCTTAGTTCTCTGCAATATTTATTTCACGTGAAAAAATGAAGAATCAGCATATTTATTCTAGTTTATTATTAACTATTTGAGGCAATAACGGCATATTTATTAACTATTTAAGGCCATTTTCTGTGTATGAGGTTGAGTAAAAATTATTAATCTTTTGCTTGAACTCTGCAACACCCTCAAATTTTAACATGTTAATAATATCCTCAGACTTCTGTTGGAGATTTTCATTTTAATACTTCCAACTGATCGTTTGTAAATAAAATCTAATTTAGTGTTCAGATATAAAGGAAAGTCTATAAACAAAATTTTAGATTATATTTTATTAGGTCTGGCCCTGAGTGAAAACTGCTTTTTCAAAATTTATATCAATAAAATCAAATGTCTGTCCTTTCATTCAATTTTTTAATTGAAAACTGTTATTTTATTGGGTAGTCGAATAACATGTAATTGTCTTTTGATTAAAAATTCAGAAATAAATATGTTTAAATTAATATTTTGAATCCGTTAACCTAATTTAATTTTTTTTTCTACAACCTTAGTTCCCAAAGTGGTCCAGGTGGACCCCCAGGGGTACACGGGAGACTCGACGAGCGTCTACGTTGGCGTGACAAAAAAAATGGAAGTTTACAATTCGTAAGCGGGGGTCCAAGAAAATATTTTGCTTCCAATAGTCAAGAACTAAAATGTTGGCTTGCCTATCAATGTAGGTAGATAATATTTTAAGAAGCTCAACGACTGGTCTTTGTACCACGTGTCGAGACTTGCAAAGGGACGAAATACGACTTTCGGTGTGTGTGCTTTCAATCTTGCATAAACTTGTTTGATTCTTCACCAATATAAATACGAATGCCAAGGATAAACGTTACTCATTTGTTTCCGGAATTTCGAAAAGAAAAATAAGGTGAATCGATGTTAGTGTTTGACAGTGTCGGAAAAAGTATTTACTTGCCTATTTGTTGTAGAACATACTTTTATTTTATGTTGTAATAAGTATATTTGTAATGTTTGCGTGTGGTAGGTACGCATTAAAAATTGTATACAGAACATTATTAATGAGTCATTATTAGATACTTCCATAAAAAAACAAAAGTGGAAAAAGGTTGAACTTTTTGTCCCTACTTTATTATTTTTTTTTACCCAACTGTGTGGTGGTTCACTAAAGGAGAGATATGACTGACCTGCATAACTGTAAATATTTCAGGTTCCTAATGCTAAATGACTTAATATATTTTCACGAATTTTACACGTCTTTACGTACCCGTAACATGCATCAAAGTAATAAATAAATAAAATCGCGGAGTTTTGATATCAAAGTATTATTTAAAAGTATTTTGTATCGAATTTACAGAAATTATCAAAATGCATTTATGAAAAAATGTTTTACATTACATTAAAATCGGTTCAGCCATATTCATAAAACTCTATTATGGATTAAGATCCATAACAGAGTTTTATGAAGCGATTTATTGCTTTTAATAATTAGAATCAGTTTGCCGTCGGTACTTTGTATATTTCATTGAAATAATAAATTAGGTAATCCTATTCTGTTAAAATAGCCATATCTTGTTGAGTAAGACCGCCTTATGATTACTAAAACAAAGGTTTTTTTTATTTACAGGTAGGTAACTGATATGAAACATGACTGAATCTAAGAAGAAATGCCGACAGTATAGTGTTGATTATTCAAAATTTGGTTCTCTTTCTTTTAAGGCAGACAAGCGATTGCCCATATGCCTTTTATGCAACAAAGTTTTGAGCAATGACTATATGAAGCTATCAAAGCTCGAAGATCATCTAAGAAGGTGTCAGTCTGATAAAATAGGTAAAGATCTGAAATATTTTCAAGCATTGAAGAAAAAAATGAAAAGAGACCCACCGTACACCGTATGTTCGTTTTAACGTCTGAAAGTAACAATGATGGCTTGTGGGCATCTTACAGTATCTCATTACTAATAGCAAAATCTGAAAAACCGCACACCATTGGAGAACAGTTAATTTTACCCGCTGTTGAAGAGGTTTTAAAAACAGTTCTGCACAAATCTCCATTTGACATACTCAAAAAATTCCTTTGAGTAACAACACTGTGCAAAGACATATTGATGAAATAGGCTGATATCGAAAGTTTCTTGTGCAATTATCTGCAAACAACTCATTTTCCTATCAACTGGACGAAACAACTTTACTTGGTAATAAAGCATTATTATTGGCATATGTCCGAAGAAATTCATGAAAAACTATTATTCGCGAAAACTTTGGAGAAGGACACTAAAGATGAATCAACATTTAATGTCCTGAGTGATTTTTTTAAGGAAAAATCGATTCCATTCACAAACGTTTTCTCGGTGGCAACAGATGGAGCTCCTGCCATGGTCAGGCGATATCTTGGGTTTAAAAGAATTATACCAGAGGTAACTGCAATTCACTGTGTCATCCCCGGACAACCACCTAGTAACGAAAAATTTGAATGATAGATTGTACCACTCGCTTCAATCTGTGATTAATGCAGTTAACAAAATAAGAAACAATGCATTGAATACGCACAATTGCGAGATGAAAATGATGAAGACTTCCAACGATCGCTCTTACATACTGAAGTACGCTGGTTGTCGAAAGGTGCATGTTTAACAAGATTTTACTCACTTTTCGAATCAGTTTTATAGTTTCTGGAAAATAAAGATTCAGATTTAAAAGAAAACCTGATCAATTTGAAAGGAGATATCGCGCATTTGACAATTTGTTCAAAAATTATAATGACATAGACTTACAACTACAAGGGGACAGCTTCAATTTAATAAAAAACAAGAATGCAATTTCAGCTTTTCTTGGAAAATTGAAATTTATGAAGCAAAATCTTAGTCGGTGTGAATTAATCCATCAAGTAGTATATCCCTGCAATTAAAATTATTTTGTGGTTGTCATTGTAGAAGTTACGTTATGTTATTAATGTTTAATTTTAGTTATATTACGACTGTTATAAGAATAATCACATATTTGAATAAATACAACACAAAAATATACTATTTTTCTTCTTGTTTTTACCACTCCGAATTGGGACTTTTTTAAATTAAGTGAGTGAGAACTGATTAGTTGCTTGTGCTGTGAGTAGATGTCAAAAAAGTAAAGTTGGATGGAACCACTTTTTTGATTGGCCAACTTTAGTTTTTTCCATCCACTCACAGCACAATCAATTAATTAACCAACGAAACAATTCCATCTTTTTTTTCGAAAACTATTAATTCGTGGTTGGAACTCAGCCGTAACGCAAATTCCCATATTTAGAGCTAAGCTTCACATTTTTTGTCAAGTTTTGGGAATATGGTAGAAATGTAACTGCAGGAGGTCCATCGAAACCACCTAAATTTTAAAAGTGGTCTATGAGAAAAAAGTCTGGGAACCTCTGTTTTACAATATCAAAAACCTAAATTCATTTAGATCAGTAGTTATATCCACAATATATTTAGGTATTAGTAAACAATGGTCTTAATACTGGGTAGTGAAGTGTCCCATATTTCACAAAATGCATATGCATTACAATATGCCATAGTAAGTAATAGCGGCATTATCGCTTCATCTCGGCATTTCTGACATGACGGAAAAATTGGGCACGACATCCCTGCGAACACTGCTCGGAGTTATAGCCCACAAAGATTTTCAACTGGTTCAAAGTAGAAACGAAATCGCTGACTCATCTCCCCTACGTTTCTATTTGGACGAAGTTAGCGTTTACATTTTGTTTTTTCTTTTCAAGACCATTAAAAACTTTGTTTTGAATATTTCACATTTTTAAACATTATTTTGAAAGAGGAACCTAGACAGATTTTTTGTCATTTTTATTCCTCGTGGTTTTGATAGTTACTCACCATAATGAATGGACTGAAAACAAAAAGAAAGGTAAATTTTTGGAGGTTTGGAGTTTGAAATACATTTTTGTGGAGCAAGATAACAGTATTACATGCTTGATATGTAATTTTACGATTAGAGTTTGCAAAGAGGGACAGTACGACACAAAACGCTCAACACTTTCAAAGCTTGAGGGAGAGGATCGAAATTGTCTCTTTTCCATTGTCTTATTACACAAAGGAATGCATTTACAAAGGCATCTTCACAATTAGATAAGTGTGTTGAAGTTACTTTCGGAATCGCAACCTTAATTGCTAAAAGTGGCTGCCCATTTAATGATAGCAATTTTGCAAAGGTATGTATATTGTTGGTGTTCGAGAAAGTATGCCCTGAAGCTACAAAGAAATTTAACAGTGTGAGTCTTAGCAGAATGACAATTGAAAGAATTTATGTGTTGCTGTTGAGGAACAATTAGATTGCTGCCACCAAATTTAAGTACTTTTCTCAAGCAGCTGATGAGTCAACAAACATTGCTTCAACAGCTCAGCTGCTTTTGTTAGAGGAATTCCTAAAAATTTTGAAGTAATTGAAGAATTTGTTGGAATGAGTAATGAAAGGGCAAACAAATGGAGCTGATATTTATTATTATTAGCTCCATTTTAAATTTGTGTTTTGTAGATAATTTTGATACTAACAAATTTGTTATTTACAGTTGCATAAGGTTAAATTTAAACTGTTTTGGAATCCATTTCCTGCTGCAGGTGAAGAAGCTCCAGATGTTCAAATGGAATTTATTGATTTACAAACTTCTGACTCTTGCAAATCCAGATCCCATGATTTAGACATTGACTTTTAGAAAACTCTGCCTGCCGGATTTTTGCGCTATAATGAAAGTAGATGTGCTACCATATTTGGTAGAACTTTTAGATATGTGAATGAACATTTTGTCTTATGAATCTAAGTAAGTCAAAATTAAAAAAAAAAAAAAACTGAGAGTTCAACACTTGTAGTCTTGAAAATAGCAACAACTAGCTTTCAACCAAATATACCAAAAATTGATAAAATTCAATCTGAACCATCACACTAATGTATTCAACTATAGCTAACTTGCACACATTTTTATTAAAATATTTATATATTAAATTATCATGCACAAACACAAACTATTTTTTTTTCAAGCTGAACTGGGTATATTGGCCCCAGTAGCACATACAATGGGAAAAGGAGCCCCTCCTTGCTTATATACATATGCATACTTGCCAACCTACAACACTCAAAAAGCAGATTTATTTTCAATGACAAAAAGATTTTTAAATACGAATTAACTACAAATCATTACTAATATCTGAAAGTTCCATTACTAATTCTTAAATGCAAACAGTACAAACTGAATTTGGTCCTTTGTTTCCATAAAAAAAGTAACTTTTTGTTTTTTTTTTCTTAATAGAACTTATGCTGTCCTTGTGTTTTTCTGTGCGAACATATCCGAGAACATCTGCCCTTCCACCATGAGAAATCAAAATATTGCAATAACAAACAATACACATCATTAAGTGCATTACATTTCCTTGAGAAAATAGAAGAAGAAAAGTCATCTGCATATGATTTTTGAAAAGTACATGTGCATTTTACCTTTTTCACAGACATAACAAATTACGAAATATCGTAATTTCTTAAGCCATTTCTCGAAAGTATGCACGTAGCGTATTCGGAAACTAAGTACCATTTCATTCTAGCGCCGTCGCAGACGTCCCGTTCATGTGCACTAGTCTTTTTGTTCACTGACTTTCAATTGTCGCCATTTTGGTTGCTCAATGTTATGTTTTCAGTTTGCTGTTCACATTCAAAATGTTCAAGACAATTAGTTCTCCCGCCGACTGCGAGATTCGTGCCGTGTTTAAATTTTTGAACGCGAGGAATGTTAAACCGACCGAAATTTATTGTCAAGTGACAGAAGTTTACGGTGAATACGCGATAAGTGATGGAATGGTGAGAAAGTGGGTAAGAATGTTTAATGCAGGTCGAACAAATGTCCACGCTGAGGCTCGGAGTGGTCGGCCTTCTGTTGTCACCGATGATTTGGTAAGGAAAGTTGATGAAGCAATTCATGAGAACAGACGCTTCACAATGACAACTCTTTCAGAGGCATTTCCACAAATTTCATGTACTGTTTTGTTCGAAATTGTGTCTGACCGTTTGAATTATCGCAAACTGTGTTCCCGATGGGTTCCAAAAATGCTCACTGATGTTCACAAAACAAAGCGACTTGGCAGTACCCTGACATTTCTCACGCGGCACAGTGATGAGGGAGAAAACTTTTTAAACTAAATTGTGACAGGTGATGAAACTTGGGGTGTCATTTCACACCAGAATCGAAACAACAATCGACGGAGTGGAAACATTCTCCGAAAAAACAAAAGTTCAAAGTGACAATGTCATCACAAAAAATCATGTGCAGTCTTCCGGGATAGGAAAGGCGTTTTGCTTACTGAAATTCTTCCCAGAGGTGAAACCATTAATGCGGCACGATATTGTGAGACTTTAACAAAACTAATGCGTGCCATTCAAAACAAACGAAGAGGAATGCTCAGTAAAGGAATTGTGTTGCTCCATGACAATGCTCGGCCCCATACTGCTGGTGTCACTCAATCGTTAATTCGACAATTTCATTGGGAGCAGTTCGATCACCCGCCGTACAACCCGGACTTGGCGCCGTCCAACTATCACTTGTTCCTGCACATGAAGCGCGAGCTTGGTGGCAAGCGCTTTGGATCTGACGATGACACGAAAAATGCTGTGGAGTCGTGGTTATCGAAACTGGTGGGAAGTTTCTTTGACGATGGTATACAAAAACTGGTCACCTGCTATGATAAGTGTTTGATCATTGGCGGAAACTATGTTGAAAAATAGCTTAAGACATGTATTTTCATGTAAAAATAAAATTGGATTCGAAAAACTTGTTTTACTATTTTTTTTTTCAAAACGGTACTTAGTTTCCGAATACGCCTCATATGTTCACACAGATTCGGGACAAGATGAATGAAATAACAACAGCAATCTTGATTTGTGCTCATTGGCTAATATGTGCCAGATGACACGCAGTGGCACTCAATGCTCATTGGAGAAATGGAACGTGACATTTTTCGGGCACATGCTCTCACTCATAAAGCAGAAACGCACCATTATTTCTCAGTGATGAAACTACTTTGTTTTTCTATGTCTAGAGGAAACACAGGTGTTTTCAGACACCCCAAATCACTTTTTTGGGGATGCAGATAACAAAGCCAAGCTACATAAAAATCGTGAGAAATTTTAAGAATAAGAGAAAGTTGGAAGAAACGTATTGTAAATCGGGTTGGCGGGAGAACGATCAGAAATCAGGAGTTGGAAACTTTGCATATGTCTCTAAATCAGTTTAAATTTGATATGGTACATGTCTGAATTTCAAATTAAGCAACTTATTGCATTGAGCATTGACCCCCCCTCTTTTTTTGGCATATGCTATTGGCCCTTGGCAACCAAGTCGCTTCTGTAAGTGGCCCTTGTGCTAAAAGTGTTGTGCACCCTTACCCTATCTGGTAATCGAATTTTCTATTTCAGCTTTAACTCTTTACGTAGGGGTGTGTTGTATATGCCACAGTAGCATTCAGTTCTTCTGTTCAGATGTAACATCTACATCTCAGAGGATTAGTTACTAGCTAGACAGCTGCAACATATACATGATAATCACAAGGACTGAAAGATAAATATTTTAAATTCTAACAGGTAACACCCTATGTCCATGGTACCAAGCTAAACGGAATACAATGCCTGAACTGTTTTAATCGATTTCGAAGGGTAGACAGTGGGATGTTAACAGGTGCACTGTGCATTTCTTCTGAGTATCCTGCATTAGTACAGCTTTTAGTTAGTTTCTTCTTTTCATATGTAGAGTACAGTGCCTTTTTCCCCCATTTAAGATGGCAAAATGAAAATGGTATTTACCAGGAGCTGACTAAGAGCTTTATTACAATAGCTGAGTGGCAGTGATGTCAGTGGCTTTAGCAGTAAATAAATTTACAAAATGGGAGAAACGCAATTACTACTCATTATGTATTTATAGATAATCTTTCAAATGATATAAAGAAATTATTTTCGGGGCTCCTTGACATAATGATCTACAATGCTTACATTTTATACGACGTAAAACTGGTACAAAAAGACCATTACTTCTGTTTTAATTAAAGGTAATAAATTAGAGAGGGTGTGAATTTCAGGCATTAGCTGCATCCATACCATTTCACTTTTCAAAAAGGCATTTTCCATCACTAATTCTTGAAAGACAGATAAAAAACAGAAGAGGGAGAGAATAAATTGTCTTAGATGAGAAAATAAATTGTTTTTTTTTTCTTAAACTAGGCAGACTGAGTGACTTTTGAGGAAACTATCTTACTTTGAGTGCAAAGATTTTAATGCAGGACTCCGTGTGAACTCACGAATATATCGCACGAAAAACAATTTTTAGATTTCATTTGTAAGTTTGTTGCTTTATATTATGTATTTTAATCGTAGTTTAACAAATGCTGAAATTTATTTTAAAATTCCTCTTCCATCGTCTATATATATATATATGATTACTGCCGCAAAAGTTCATATATGTATTTAATTCTACTACAATTCACCAAGTATAAAGATAAATGCAATTTCTGTAATTTGAAAAAAAAAAAAAAATTGAGTTAATTAGATTATAAATGTACTTTTGGTGAAACTTTTTACCACAATTAGGCTTACCAAGTGAGCACCTGCTATCCCTTGGAGACCTAACAGAAACTCAGCACTCTCATTGCGACACACTGGGGTGCCATTTGGAAGGGGTTAAAAATAACATGGTTTTAGCTAAAATACTCAACCGATGTGGCTTATACTCTCTTCATGAAAAATGAAACCCCTGCAAAAATTTCGAGATTTAATTACTTACCTCTAACTTTGGTACTTCATATTAACCCTCTCGGCGTTACGACCGGAAAGGCTGCCTTCTATATTCGCTACACATGAAAATTTCTGCTATTTTTTTTAAATATCTGATTTCGGTTTGGATTTATATTGGAAGAAAAGAAATCAAGGTACAAAATGAAAGAGTCATTTTTTAATTAAAATCAAGAAAATAACACTTGCTCATGACATTTTGAGGAACTTTGAAATTTCAAGGCTAAACCCATAACGCTCGGAGGGTTAATCAATGATTTTCCAAGATGGAAATTTAAAAAAGTACACTAGCGTTGAAAATTATAGGAATTTTCAACATATGGTTAGTTATCTCCATAAGCAATAACATTTTAGAGAAATTTGCTTTTGGGTATCAAGTTTATGTAATCAAAAAGGCTCACCAACACAGGAAAACTTAAAACAAGAGCCTAAAAAGGAGGCCAGTTCCTTTAACAGCCATTCATCTTGCATAAAACTTCATGGTGGAAACAAGATAGTTTTTTTGTGGCAGCGAGTTAGAAATGGCCTCCCAAGAGTATTTTAGACATGCTCGACATGGTTTAGGTCTGAAGATCTAGCTGACCAATACATTCACTTATTACCATACTGCACTCCTAAAACTGCATACATCTTATACCTCACAGAGTCACAGAATTTCTGTCAAAGATCAATGTTTTCTACACCATGCTAAAAAGTCTCTCTTATGCAGATAATTAAGCAAACTAAATGCTGGACAATATCCTTTAAAAAGGCACAGTTGCCATTGAATTAACTTTTAATGACTATTTACATAAAACTCTTTAGGGAATTTTATGGAAAATGAGGAATTAACTAGATACAGTGGACACACAGGACACCTAGGTTGACAACTGCAACTCACCAGAAATTTCCATGGCCTGAAAGGAGTTATGGCTTCATGGCCTACTGCAGGAGTTATTGAGGAAAGTGAAAATTCTATTAATTTTAAACAGCAGTGAATGTACAGAAACAGAAAATATGCTAATACTATAAAAATATTGTAGAATGGAGATATACTTCCTAACAGAAATGAATCAATAATTAAAAACACAAACCACTAAAATCCAGTTTTTGAAATATTTTATTTCGAAAACTATACACAGCATTATCAACAGCAAGTTTAAAACTGGATCATTTGTCCCTGAAACATAATACAATAGAAAGATTAGAACATAATACACTAGAAACATTAGAACATAACACATTAGAAATTCTAGTAGTTTCAGCAAAAAATAAATTACTCAGAATGCAAAATTAGACAAGTCAACTGGAATTTGCATTATATAATGTGCAATAACTATTTGCATTGATAAATTTGAAAACTTACTTCTGCTCTGTTATGACAAGCATTTTTTAATAAATGAATTATACATATCATATACATTTACTTTCTGCCCATACAAAGCAATCCCCTGTATGTTTTTGTGCATAAGTAAGAAGGAAAAATGGTCAATCTATTTATAAAAAGATTTCATGCAAATCATGGAGTATATAGAGGAGGTGAAACTCGCGTAACAGTTTTCCCAAAAACGGCCTAATTTTTGTCAAATTATTTATACAAGGAGCTGTATTCATCACCTGCTCACCTTACTATAGTATTTTACACAGGCAATAATAGTGGAAATACCGATTTAATATCTATTTTCATTACAAATAAGGCATCAAATGGAACTGTTTTCGTCGCTGGATACAACAGTGGATATATAGAACTGTTACGGCGCAAGAATAAATAATCTATTTAGAACTCAAAAGATAAGCATCATCTATATTATGCTTGATCATAATAAGATGGCGTAGAACTTGTCAGAACATCTGGATTGTCAGTAAACAAAAAGGGATATTTAACTGTATGCTTATAAAAAGGAGTAAATTGGAAATTAATTAAATATTGCATATAACATTTGCGAATTTAGAGTGCATCAGCCTTTCATGTTAATCTTTAGGTCCTTATATGTATCATTTGATGTAAAATTCTCCCCCTCCAACATTACACCTCACTACAAATTACAATTAAATGATTTTTTAAAATAATTTTCAAGACATCCAAATGAGTTTGAACTATTAATCATACAGGCGTATATACATCCAGCAGCAGCACCTTCTAACTACAACCAAAAACAACAAGGGGTTTGGTTTATTTAAACATGGGAAAACATTATCTGGCTATCTGCCTACAGGGAAGGATACAATTATAGAAGACTTTTACGGGAAACTGGCTCATATACGCCTTACACATGGGGAAAACTACAAAAAACCTTATGCAGCCATCCTGTTCACCGGAATTTGAATCTCGGACCAAACTACCAGTGCTCAGCGACTTTTAGTCGCTAATTTGCTGAAGACCAAGGTGCTTGCAAATTGAACACAAATTGAACAAAGGGGTCATTCCAACCTCCTATAGCTCACTACTGCATGTAAAAATGTAAAACAATACTGTTAAGATTCTTCCAGGATTATTTATGTAATTATTGTTACATTTCTTATTAAATTTTAGGAAAAAATAAATAAAATTTGAACATTACAAGTCTTGTGTAAAATTTGAACATTACAAGTTGACAAAGAGAGATTAAACTGAAAATAAAAAAGTAAATAGTTACTGCAGGAGAAAATGGAGTTTCACATAGGTAATGATATTTTTTAAATGAAGCAGTAAGCATACATTAGGTATTCTGATATTAAGCTGGCAATTTTGTAACAAATGTATTAGACTCTCTGTAAGTAAATAATCAGTTCAACAGGGTTGCCACTCAAACAGGAGAATGAAATTCTCTGACTTTTCAAGGTGTGTTTTAAGAAAATTCCAGTCTATCTGCGTAATGCACTTTGGCTGTGCTAAGAGGCAAATTAATTATGGTACCACTTGAAAACACAAAAATTTGCCACATAGATATGACTTATATATTATCCACAAAGATTGCTATTATAACTATAATAGGAGTTTCTCCACTGAAGAATTGAGATTAGAATCTGCTCAATGTGGATAAAAAATATTTTCTTTTCTGACATTTTGCAGCTAAATGAAAGAAAGAAATCTATTTAATGATATTTTTAAATAAATTTAGGTATTTTATATTTATTTAGCTTAATATATAAGCAAAAAATATGTGCATTGAATTGCGTGATGTTATGTCATCATACTGCTAGAATTAGTTTCAGGATTATGCCAGAGAAAATTTCCGGAAATTTGAAAGTATTATTTACTAATAATAAATAAATTTAAGGGGAATATGCAACATTAAATGATATGAATAACATTAAAATAATTAAAAAACTGAATGACAATAATCAACGATATTTTGGGGAATATAGTTATATTAAATGAATATAGTTATATAAATATATTAATCAGCCTAGATGACTGATTACTAGTTTTTTATTTTACTGCAAAATGACAAATAAAGCATTTCTTAAAAAGAAAAAAAAAGTATTTAAAAGATTTTGCGGTAAAATCCTACTATACGCTACGGTCTTGGCTAGATTTTGAAAATTGCTGCCAGCACCAAAATGGCCTGTTTGCTGCTTTATCATAATGTCGCCAAATCCCGTGTGTACCGTACACCGAGGTTATTCTAACCTCCATTCTAACCATAACTATACTAGGATTAAACCAATTTTGTTTGATACAAGAATACCTTCAACATGCACTGCACATGTGTGCATGCGAGTATTTCAATTCTCAAGGTAACTGGGAACCAAAGTTACTGGAAACTTGCTTTGCCTTTCTAAAAGACAACCTGTTTGGAGCTACAAAATTTGGCTCTATGCCAGCTGCTCGAGTGACACTAACATGCGCCAATAAAGTGATCGGCCTCCAATGTTGGCGCAAAACTTGCTTTTTGGGGGGATCGCTGTATGAAATTCCCTGACTTTTCCAGATTTACACTAAAATATTCGAATTCCCTAACTTTTTTGTCCAATTTTCGAATTCCGACTTTTTCCGGTTTTCCAGGTAGCGTGGCAACCCTGGTTCAATAAATGAAAATAAAAAATGAAGATCTTAACACAAACAATTTTTTCGAAAATGTACGTCTCATTTTGAAACTTAACAGTGGGAAAACAGCTCATTATAACTAGAAATGCATTAGAAATACATCTGTTAGATTCTTGAATGAAATAGAATGATTTACTTACATCTTACTTCGAAAAATGTATCGAACACTTAATTTGGGAGGTGCAGAGTATTGTCATAGGCATACTTGCCAACCTCCGACGTTCAAAAATCGGGAGATTTATTTTCAATGACCAAAAGATTTTTAAATGATGAAAATATAATTTTTAATAATGAATTAACTTCAAATTGCCACTAATTAATATCTGAAAGTTCAGTTACTAATTCTTAAATACAAACAGTACATACTGCATTAATAACTTTCTGGTCTTTTTTGTTTCCGTAGAAAAAATTAACTTTTCATTTTCATCAATACAACTCATGTTGTCCTTGTTTTAGTGTACGAATATGTTTGAGAACACTGGCCCTCCACCATGCGAACTCGAAAAATCGCAATGACCAACGATACACGTCGCAAATTCATTACATTTCCTTGAGGAAATATTAGAAGGAAAGTCATCTGCCTACGATTTTTGAAAAGCACCTGAGTATTTTATCTTTTTCGCAGACATAACCAATACAAAATACTGTAATTTCTTAAAAGCACGTACGTTCACACAGATTAGCGACAAGATGAACGAAATAACAACCTTGATGCTGCTTTGTTCTCATTGGCTAGTATGTGCCAGATGACACTCGATGCTCTTTGGAGAAATGGAACATGACGTTTTCGGACGCGTGCTCTCATTCACAAAGCAGAAGCGTGCCCTAATTTCTCACTGGTGAAATTGCTTTGGCTTTCTATGAAGCCGAGAGAAAAAGAAGGTGCTTTCGGGCACCCCAAATCACTTTTTCGAGGATGCAAATAACGAAGCCAAGCTACATAAAAAGCATGAGAAATTTTAAGAATAAGAGAAACATATTGTAAATCGGGTTAGTGGGAGAACGGTCGAAAATCGGGAGAGTTGGCAACTCTGCATGGGTAACAAGAATAATACATAATCTAAATGTCTGCCAACATATCTTTTGGGAGGAAAAGAGTTTGGCACATGTAGTTTAAAAATACAAAAGATCTAGTATTTTTTAGTTTAAATGTTGCATTTATTCATCAGAAGACTGTTCAAAACACAGGTCAATAATTAAAGAAATACTGAATTAGTTTGAATATATTTTTTGTACTGCCTCTATTCTTTAACTATGAACGATATAAACAGAGTTCAGAGTAACCCAGTATCCAGAATACTTAACTGAATTTAAATCCGAGCTATTTAAGAATCTTATTATACCAATTTGAATCATAATTCAGTCCTTCCAAAATAACAAAGATCTGGAAAATTTTAACGGAAAATGATCAAAAATATCCTGACATTTCATTCATAAATAAGAATAACTCATTAGGACATGAAAGAAAATTTGCTGAGTCAAGCACAACATTAATTAAATTTTGCCACAATGTGTCGAATTGTGTTAAGATATAAGCATTTTACAAAATGAGAGAGGGGAAGAACCTAATTAAATTTAACGTATATACATTAAGTATTATTAAAAGTAATTGCTTTTTTTTTCTAAGGGCTACTGAATAAAGATCTTTGAATTATTCATTCATAAAATGTACTACAATCCCTTAACAATGAAAGCCATAAATCATATTTAATAATTTGAAGAATAAAAAATCAGTGAACAGAAAACAAACTGTAGTTAACAGAACATTATCCCAAACTTAAAAATTTGTACATAAAGTTATAAGCATAATCCAATGCATAAAAACGTAAACATTTCCTCTTCCGTTACGAAGTTTAGCTTCCTGGCAAAGCATATTAATTTTTACATTTGGAATAGCCAAGACAACCACAGTGCGATCTAATCATCGTAACATTTTTGGACCTGTTTTTCTACTATGCTGTTTCACCTCCTTCTTTGTAGTCCATGATGCAAATGTACCAATTTCTGTATTTACAGGAGACTTCTTTAAGTCTTCAGACATTCTTTTTCTCTCATACAATGTGAATCACTTTCTCAGCATGCGTCCAACATAACCTCATGGGCAAATAGGACTGAATTTCGTTTAAAAAGCTTCTTCATATCTCACAAAAGTAACCATGGCAATAATCAACGTTTAAAAAACTGGTAAGTTCAATAATTTAATTAAAGTTTTGTATTTTCAAACATATTTCATATGGGTTATTAGCTAATGAAAAATGGGAAAGCTACAAATTTTTTATATATGTGCAGCACATACTATATAACAACAAGCATGACTACATTAGTTTGGATTCTATTTTTTACTTCTATACAGCTAATGTTTCATTTTTAACAATCAAGAATGGTTGAGTATCTTTTTATCTCTTTGAAGAATTAGCAGTCATTTCCTTATTCACAATGTTTAATATATACTTAATGCAAAATATACAAACATTGTTTGGAATGCCACATCTTCCAGATTGTCTTGAAATTGCTCATTTTTCAGTTAAATCATTAATATAAGGTACTACTGAAAATATTTAATCTAGTACATCTAGTTAAATGGCATATCAAGTATGAAGATTTTAATGATTCAAAATTTGATAACTATCTTATCCAACATCTTGTCCCACACATATATTCTACTAGATACTACTTTGCAATATTGTCTTTTTATGCTTTGGAACTAATAATTTATGCAGTTTTCAAGAATCAGATGTATGTTCATTCTTAAAAGTTACAATGGCAAATACATTTCAATGCACAAGGAAGCCCAAAATTAGTTGAGTTTAATGTTATTATAAACCAAAATTAAACCATCAAATGCCATTCAAATACAACTAAAATCTGTATGTCAAACCATTTTATACCGCAGTGTACGTTCAGTTCTTTTCCTGAACACAGATCATCTTTCACAATTTTGACCAAAGTCAAGACATTGTTTTTTGGATTCGCTCTCGATGGTCTGAGGTTGATTTTACACTCATGTCCATAAATTAAGAATAATGCAAAATCAGGCAAAGGAAGAGTTAGAAGCAAAACAAATTTGACTTATTTGTAAAGCTTATTTATTAAACAAAAGGTAAAGAGCAAAAAAAGATGCTATATGTTTGACATTATTAAAAAAAAATGCAATTTTTTCTCCCTGGAGCAAATTACAAAAAAAAACTTTACAAAAAACCAATATTACAGGGTTGGTATGATTGTTAATACATTGTATGTCTTCCAGATGATGCAATACAGTCCGTACACCGCCTAGGCATGCTGAATATCAAATTATCGATCTGATCTTGGGGGATATTACACCACTCAAAAAGCACTGCTCTCCGAAGTTCCGGTAGACATGTAGGAGGAGGTTGACGGGCTGCAACTCATCGGCCAAGCATGTCCCACACGTGCTCTACTGGATTCAAGTCCAGTGAGAATGCTGGCTAGTCCATATGGGTGATATCCTCCGATTGAAGGCATTTGCTTACGATGTTTGCACGGTGAGGACGGACGTTGTCATCCATAAACACAAATTGTGCGTCCATTGCGTCCCGACACAAACATACATGTTGTTCCAGAATGACGTCCCGATAGATTTGGCTTGTTATGGTTCCAATTTGAACATGCAGGTCAGTTCTGGAGCGCAGAATAATTCCACCCCAAACGAGCACTCATGCACCACCGTAACGGTGTCGTTCAATGATGTTTTCTTGGTGGTAACGGGTACCTGGAGTTCTTCATATGAAAGTTCGGCGAGAATAAGACTGCATGCTAAACCTGGACTTGTCGGAAAACATCACACAAGCCCACTGTTGTGGTGTCCACTGTTGTGGTCTCCAGGCTAACCACAGGCGACAGTGAGTTGCAGTAAGTGGAATGCATCTGACAGGTCTACGAGCATATAGACCAATCTGCCCTAAACGTCTGTACACGGTCTGCCTTGAAATTGTCGTACCACTGGCTGAAGAGACAGGTCTGAGGCTGTGCTCCTCCTGTTTCTTTTGGCAGTAACTGCCAAACATCAGTCCTCATTCGGCGTTGTAACTCTGGGGCGACCTGTGCTGTAACGTCTACTCACATTACCATCATCTTGGAATCGTTGCCAAAGCCTGGAGATGACAGTCTGATACTTCCAGTTGGGTACACCCACATTCCAGACGGCCGATAATTCTACCACGTAAAAAATCATCCAAATGCGTCCTTTGTGTTGGTTATTGCACTGAAATGCTTATAAAGCACTTACGAACAATTTTACTTCTTTGCCTGTATTCCTTATACATCACTCTCTTACACTCTCGTCGTTGTGACGTACCATCAGTGTCATCTGGCTACTTCCTGAAATTTGCATATGATTCTTCAAGATGTGTGTAGTGATTTTGCAGGTGATATATTTATTTTAGAGTTCGATTTCCACATGACTCCGAATTATCCTTAATTTATGGACATGAGTGTAGTTCATCCAATATCTATGGCTTGCTATACCCCCTCCCCCCACACAAAATAAAACAAGGTAATTTTTGGGCCATACTGTACATATACAGCTTGTATAATCACAACATCATGCAATTTATTCACTTTCAGGCTGTATATTTATAAAATATTTAATAATCATACCTTTCTCTTCTTATCACCTCCAATTTCAAAGTGTTTGCACCGCTTGATTGGAAGTTGCTTTCTGTATTTGCATGCTGAACATTCCATTCTTAATACAATTTTTTTAGTTGTTTTAGCCTAAAATCAAAACACATTATTCACAAATGACTACTGAAAAATCTAATACTGCTTTTTAATGGCAGGATGAAGTTTAGTCAGTAAACTATAAAAGAAAATGTCTCAATTCAAAAGCCCTTCAGATTTAGGCAGCTAAAAATGCAATGAATATAAATGTAAAGAATGCTATAAAATTCCTAAATATAAGCAACATAGATTAAATAGCTGTTTTAAGAATAACTTATATTTCTCTTTTGATTCATTAACAATGCTTGCACTAAAATAAAATTTAAATATATTGACTCGAAAATAAAACTTCCTTGCATTTTAGGATACATTTAAAGAAATTATAATGTAGGTGAATATTTGATGAGAGCGTGATTCTGATTTGAATTAATTTTTTTCTGATTAGAATGAAGGCAAGCTACCTAATTAAATAAAATATTTTACTATGGTGTAAAAAGAAAAATTACAAAGAATTAGTGATATCTATAATTACCTATTTGTTTCCAGGTATATTAGTGACCAGTATAGCATATTATAATTAGTAGTAATTATGCAATGTATATTGTAGTTACCTGCTTGGTTTGTTTATAATTTAGGCAGTGTTATCATTCAATTCAGTATGATCAAAACATTGCAAAAATAGGTCTTATTTTCAAGAAAATATAATAAATACATTTTGACTGTAATAGCACAATTACCCAAAGTATGCATTATTGCACAACTTTAGCTTGGAGTACTACCATATTAATTTACTTTCTTTTGTCAAGTGATCTGTAACAAAATAACAAATCACTTAAAGATAAGAAAGACAAAATTCTTAATTTTAAAATACAGGGTCAAACAATTTTTTTTAACCTTCTGATCTGCATAGGGTTTCGCTAAGAAAACGCAATTTCTCCAAAACTACGAGAAAGTTTTTTTTTTTTTTTTTAATTTCAACACCACAAGGCCTCTGGTACTTAATACATGGATTTACGGTCCTTTACTATACTGCCTAAATTTCCTCATATACTTCAAGATGCACATATAGAAGGCCTTGCCAGTCAGAGAGTTAAAAAAATTCTGCCAAGATGTATTACATATAACCCCCACCACAACATAAGGGAACTTGGAAAACATTCTTTGACACTTAACATCAGTTCTAACTAATAAGGTACTAGATACTTATTAACTTTCATATAAAACTAACTAATTAAATACAAAAAAGGAAACAAAATTGTTATAAATATGCTGGTGGTATAAAAAAGTATAAAAATTCAGTAGATTAAAAAATATCCAGAATATTTCCAATAAATATTATGCTAAGCATGATTAGTTATTAGAATGTAAATTATAATTAATACAAACTGTCTACCAAGAAATTTCACACATTTTCTGCAAATGAAATGCTTTGTTCTTGCACACTTTTTAAAATCATTATTACCGTCATATTTTTCCTTAAAAGAAAATTAATACCTTCTACAAATAACAACAACTGAATGTTAAGATGTATTTGCTTGCTAAACTGGATGATATCAGATGGGATAGTAGAGATTACCACAGTGGTACATATATATACTTCCAAGTTGTAGATTCAGCTGTATTTATATGGTACTGATAAAGAATGCAACATTATTAAACTTTTACTTACAGCAGCAATTATCATGATTAGTGAATTATTTAAGTTTCCTCTTACATTTGCTAACATTTTAAATACACACAATTTTGCTCAAAACAGCAAAAAAAAATTTTTTTTTTTAAGAATAATACTGAGAAACATTTTTGGTGCTTAATATTATCCCATCAGCTGTTGATAGAAATTTCACAGACGATTGTCCATTGTTGACAGAAGAATTCTAAATGATACGGTCATCCATAATTGGCATTACTTGGCCAATCAACAGGATATGTAAAAACCTTATTTTCTTCTAAATTTTTTAATTCACTTGAATTAATATTAATGAATTGAGACAAAACAAAAATGCATATTATTTCTTTAAATTTTCCTAGCATTTCTATTTCTACTGTGCCTGTAAACAAGTACATAAAAACAAAATACTAACTTTCTTCCGAAAAATAGGTTTTGTCTGTCCACCATAACCTTGTTGTTTTCTATCATATCTCCTCTTTCCTGAAAGACAATAAAAAATAAATACGTAATTTCATGTTTCTCACCTGCTAAAAAGTTACAAAATATTTTTCTATACCATAAAACTATTTTACAATAATAAGTCATTTCCAATGTTACCATAAACTGAGATTAAATATTAAAAACATGGAAATTAGAAATACACAGCATAAAATCCAAGATCCAAAACATTTGAAGGTTAAAAGTTGACTAGTTAAATCCTAGAATCAGAGTTCTCTAATGGGTTTTTCATCCAAGTTTCTTTTTAACAGTGAAACACGAAAACAAATATACAGTGGATAAAAAAAGTATTGGCAATTGCCTAAAAATGATCATATTTGCTAACAAAGTATGTTTACAAATTTTATTTTAATATAGCGATTACAGAGGGAGAAAAGACTAACAAAATTTTCATTTAAATATTTTTTTAATCAAAATCTACGAGAAAATCCAAAATTTACATGATAAAAAAAGTATTGGCAAAATTATGAGTAAAAACAAAATCAGTATATGCTTAGTACTTTGTATGCATACCTTTTACATCTATAACAGCTTGTAATCTATTTCTCATAGAGGAAACTAAGGTCTTCGTTGTGCTGTTGGAAATTTTGTGCCACTCTTGCAAGAGTAAATGTTTCAAGTCGTCTTTACTTGAAATTTTACGTTTCCTGATTTCTAGATCCAGCAGGTGCCATAAATTTTCAATTGGATTGATGTCAGTCAATTGAGGTGGGGTTTTTAACTGGTGAGAAGCATTGGTAGAGTAGCCATTTACGGGTGAGATTTGCTGTATGCTTGGGGTCATTGTCTTGTTGAAAAACGAATGATGTTCCCAAGCCAAGATTTTGGGCACTGATTTTTTAAGTTATGGCTCAAAATGTCAATGTATGTACGTGCTGTCACAATACCATCAAAAAAATACAGGTTGCCAACTTGATTAGCTGCCATACAGCCCCACACTAAGACGCTGCCACCACCATGTTTTACAGTAGCAGTTAAATGTTGCTTTTCCAATTCAGTATTTGGCCTCCTCCACACATATCGTCGTCCATCACTGCCGAAAATGTTAAACTTTGGTTCGTCGGAAAAAACAACTGTGTTCCAAAACTCTTCGGATAAATCAACGTGAGATTTTGTGAAATCTGACCTCTTCCTCCTATTTATTTCCGAGATGAATGGTTTCTTTCTAGCTGCCCTTCCCTAATAACTTCTCTCGTGTAAAACATTCCGTACAGTCTGTACGACGAAAGTCTTTTGCGAAGTGAAAGCAACATCTCTAGCTATCTGGGGTGCACTTATTTTCGGGTTTTTCTTAATAATGACACGTTCTTCTCTTGTAGAAAATATTCAAGGTCGTCTACTTCTAGTCTTTCAGTTGATCCTGTTTCCTTGAACGTTTTTACAACACTTCTGACAGTAAATAAACTTATATTCAACGGCACTCCTATAGCACGATAAGTTAAACCTTCCTTTCAGAGCCTGTCGTGTTTTTAACACTAACGTCCAACTCCTTCGATTTCGAAGTCATTTTACTGCAGTAATCGCAAAATAATGCATAGACACTTTTGGAGTAGTTTGGGAGACTTTATGCCGGTAGAGTTTCTTATCAATTGAAACACATGACTTCAATTTCACAGAATTTGCATAGCAGTTAAAACTTTGCCAATACATTTTTGGCATGCAAATTTTCGTTTTCAAAAGAAAAAATCGTAGAAAATGCAAATTAAAATAAAATTTTTACTATTTTTATAGATCTAAGATGTCTTGTATAACAGCTAAAATTGCATAACATTTTATTTATTTGTCAATATGAATAAATTAAGGCGATTGCCAATACTTTTTTTACCCACTGTAGCACCATTAATGTATGTTTGTATAGGAATTCGACAGAATTCCTGTACAGTATTTTCTGTTCATACAGAACTTTGGTGCTTATGGCCATCACTTTAAATCTAGTAATATGCAAGCTCAATGTAATCAAAATTTTCTAAAAATAAATAAGTAAAATAAAACTCAATATTTATTTATCTGCTTTATTAAACATTTCGTTCAAAGTAAGTTGTTTAATTTGCTTCAATTTTTGTGCAAATAGTTTACCTTTAATTCTGCAGATTACCATAACTTTGTAACTAAGTACGGTTACAAAGTACGAAACTTTGTAACCATACTCAGTTACAAAATTCCATTGCTCAAGTACAAACTTGGGCAGCGTTTCAAAAATCATTAATTCATTGTTAACAGAGAAGAATTTAACTTTAGATGCCAGTTGCCATACAATTTTATATAATGGATATCTAAATTACACAAAAATTAAAATTTTTGCTGGCATTTGAATTGAATATTAACAATGCTAAAATGTAGGGTCGGGAAAAGTTTGTCATGTCTTGAAAATATTACCAACACCTTTTTTTCATAGTTTTTCTTTGAGAAGGGCAATGTATTCAGGAGATGTATGTTCCAATTAGACATTTTTTTCTCAAAAGAGATCACCATTAATGTTTACACATTAAATTTTAATTGAAATAAAATGGAACTTTCTATAAAAAAATCAACTGTAATTCGAAAAGGAAGTTTAAGCTGTTGCTCCATGAACGTCTGCAGCTTCACAGATAAAGCATATATCAGCAAGCTCCATGGTCATACCACGATACATACCGCTAGAAATCCGCACAGGAAGTTTTTAACAGTTTATGTCAGGAATGGTTTTACCAACCACTCAGTATGATCTTAATGTGCCATTTTCATACACACTTTCCATTATAAAATCTGCTTCTTTCAATCTCCACAATCTGCCTTTACAATGTCAAATTTTTTAACCACCCTGTATATACTACGCATATAATATAATGTTTAAAGAGCAGCTTAAAACATTATTTGACAGCAATGTGTTTCTTTCATACCCTTATTTTTTATCACAAAGCTCATAAAATACTTTACACGATATTAGTACCAATGCTTCAATATGTGTTTAATCAGCCTATTGCTTCAATGTGTGTTTTCTAATCTGTACCTGGAATGTTCTTTGAGGAAACTTGAAAGCAAAATTATCTAAAACATCTACCTGTCGATGATATTACATGCATTAAAAAATACAAAACTGCTGTAAAACAGGTAGACAAAAATGTAACAAGGTATATCTTTTTCTAAACTTTTTGTTTTATTTCTTACTTATTAGATTAACTTCAAAAAGTTGCATAAGCATGGGTTAAATTCAGTAAATAGCTTTAGGCTCCATTAATTTTTGCCTTACATATTAGCTTCACCATAACAGTTTTGATCTTGCATATAATTTAAATTCATTCCAAAACTACTAAGTTCTGAACTAAAAAATTTGAATTCTATTTTCTTATTTCAATTAAGATTTTTTATAAATTACAAAAAGTATCCATGTAGTTTTTAGATTGTTAAATAAAATATCAAACAATGCAGCCTGATTAATGTTCCAAGGCTCCAAGTTGAACCTTCAGCCCATGTTTTAGACAGCTCCGAATTTCTCATGACTGCTTTTGTCTCGCAAAAAAGTAACTGAACGTCATGGCACCCTGAAAGCACACTGTACTTCGGACTATGTTAATCACACTCCATAAACAATAACTGACATTTATTCTGACTAACTTGGCTAATCCCAAGCTCTGATTTGCATTACACCTTCCATAGTTATGGATAGAAAGTTACAAGTGTCTCCCCATCTGCTTTAAAAAAAATCTGAAGTGGACACCACATAACTTCTATGTACAGCCTATTAAATTATACATATTTTTTGCTACATTTCATTTAAACTTACTCTTTGAACTTCATTAAGGAAAAGCAAGCAACTTGGCCAGGGAGCAAGAAGGTGAATTTTTTGGTGCATAAAACTGAAAGTTTATTTTTGGTCCCACTAGGAAAAAGCACTGAAGGTGCAGAAACTGACTTAATTTACTATTCTACTCGAGTTTCAAATGTAAACAAATGGCAGCTACCTTAGGCTCAGTAGGACTTAAAGAAACCTTTAAATTGTTGATCATTCTACAATTATTGCATGCAGATTAACTAACGGCATAAAAATCTTAAACTGGAACATAATAACATAATTCAATCACTTTTAAAGCAAAAAAATAAGCAATTTTTAATATATCAGGGTTGGAACTTTAATAATGGCAACACAGCTGAAAAAACGCTACGCAACAAAACTAAAGAGTCTCGCGTATACCACACGTGAACTACATACCTACCTTACCTCTCAGCAAAAAGACTCATCCTGCCTACGTCACGCGCATGCGGAGTGATGCGAAGAACGGATCCTTGTATTAACTCGCAGTCTATAAGTTTGTCAGGATGTTTTCAAAACAAGAATAACGATGTTGGATAAAAATTGAATGTGCCAGAGGTTGTACAGCACGACAGTGTCATAAAGGGCTTCAAGAAGCTTGCGGGGAATCTGCATTGCCTTACAGAACCGTAGCAAGATGGGTGAAAGCATTCAATGAAGGACGCCAAAATGTAGCAGACATGATGCGGCCAGGTCGTCCGAGTGTCAGCGATGCAGACGTGCAAGCTGTTGCAGTCTGCATCAATGGACAGTGATCGCCGCCAAACGATTCATCAGCTGGCCGGACAAACAGGATTAGTGCATACGATTGTGCTACACATTCTGAAGGAACGCCTGCCCATGAGAAAAATTGCTTCACGATGGGTTCCACATCAATTGACGGAAATGCAGAAATGGCTACGATACGATGCTGCCCAAACCCACCTGGAGCGCTATGAGCGCGAAGGAGATGCTTTTTTACGCCGTATTCTTACGCTGGATGAGACTTGGGCCTGATCGTACCAGCCAGAACTGAAACGCCATCAAACGAATGGCATCATCACGAGTCACCACGACATTCGAAATTTCGTCAGAATCCCAACAATGTGAATGTTATGGTGATTCTCCAATACGACTGTGATGGTGTCATCCTAATGCATACTGTTCCCCCACAGCAGACCGTCACTGCGCAGTATTACTGCTCATTTATGGAGCATAATCTCCGGCCACCTTTGAGAAAAAAACGGCGACACTTTCTGCAGAACTCTACTTTCATTTTGCATGACAATGCTCGGCCGCATGCAGCACAAGCTGTGACTGATTTGTTCAAGCAATGGGGCTGAGAAGTGCTTTACCATCCACCATACTCCCCAGATTTAAGCCCTTGTGACTATGACTTAATTCCTAAGATGAAGGAACCACTTTGTGGACTCGCTTCCAAACTGTTCCTGAGATTCTTGCGGCAGTAGACAGGTTCATTCAAACTATCAACAAAACAGGCGCTGCTACAGGTATTCTGCGACTTCCACATCGTTGGAAACGGGTTGTACACAATGTTGGCGACTATATTGAAAGGCTGTAAAACATAGTGACATGAATCACTTTTGTATTACTTGTAAATAGTTGTCACTATTAAAGTTCCAACCCTCGTATAATAAAAAAACTGAGCCAGGTAAGACAGCATATATTTATATACTTTTAGTACTACCAACTGCAACCAAAAAGGAAGGTGCACAACTACATGTTATAACAGCCCCATGTATACTGCACACACACACAAAACTCAAATTGTGTTTTTCATGTCTCGAAAGCACAACTTAGGATACATATTAGATTTATATATAGTAGTGTTCTAATACAGGTATTTTGAAACAAAATAAGACTTTTTCGGAAATAGCATACTAATTTTTTTTCCATATTTCGATTCTATGACTCAAATTAGATCAAAGTCCCAAGTTTTGTAAAAATTGTACAAAAAGTTTTAAAAAAATTAGGTCCTCAATGTTAATTTGATTTGATATATATTTATTAATATCCATTTTTTACTTGATTCCTTCTTGCTAAATTTGAAATTTGGGCTTAATCCAAAAAAATTTGAACATTTTCTATGATTTACTTTTAAAAATTATATTTTTAAATAATTTTTATAAATTTTTTAAACATTTTTTTGTATTATAACCTATAAAATTTTTAACATTATCTTAAAGTAGATGTATTTCTATGCACACTTGCAAAAAATTAGTTTTTATTCAAAATTTCTTAAAATATTATACACTGGCGTGTTTTGAAATTTGGCATATTTGTTACAAGTGATAAATGCCAAATGTGATTTATGAACTTAGCTAAAATTATTTGAATATAATGAACATGACCTCTTCCCCCGCTCGTATACAATAAAAAAATCTGATGTGTAAACTACATGACTTCCTTGTACGGAATATTAAATTATATGCACTTTGCATTTCATTTAAACTTATTGGATTGAATTAAATCTACTTCATCGATAGCGCATAAACCACAATAGAATAAATGCACTTCTTGAAATTCACTATATTTGTTTACCACAGCGACACTGACGCTAGCTTCACTTAACAGCGTTGCATCTCATTCATTTTAAACCTCATCAAGAATGAAAAAAATTATGTATATCTGGAGAATTACCTAATTGTTGCTACATGTTCTATTCAAATACTAAAATAAATCTAAAACGATGTTTAAAAGAAATTTAAAAAAAAAAGAGACAGACAGAAACAGTTTTTCGCAGACAATTCAGTATTTCTCATTTCAATTAGTTCAGCTTTCATTCTGTGACAAGGCAAAAATACATAAATATTACAAAGTAAATCTTAAATATTTCCTCGAATAAATTCCGGAGTGCATTAAGCATGATTTAATTCACAATAATAAAAGAAGGCATTATCTTTGTTGTTGCGAAGCTTAGTTTCAATAGATTGGCAAGAAATCCAATATTCTCCTAGGTTTCAAATGTAAACAAATATCGACCACGAGAAAAATAATTACGCTTAGCCGCACTCAAACAACTTTTAAATTGCTGATAATTCTATAATCCTTGCATGCAGTTTACTAAAGGCATAAAAACCTTAACAGGAAGATAAGAACAACATAATTCAATCATTTTTAAAGCAAAACATGCACAATTTACAAACTTGTAAGAATAAACTGTACTCACTAAGCTGAGTAACAGAGTGGATATATATATACTTTTGGTGCGGCCGATTGCAACCAAAGTGTGAGGTGCACATCTACATGTTTTAGCAGCCCTATATACAAAATTTCAACATTCTGAGGCTCCTTGTTTTTGAGTTACATACATGCATAGATACATACACAGATGCTACGAAAAAAACTCTCCAGAATCCATTTTAAATCAGATTTACAATTATTTGGGGGAAAAAAGTCTTTTATTCTGTTCTTACATACAGATGCCACTCAAAAACATTGCATTCGATATCGGTCAAAATAGACTTCCTTTTTTCTTTGTACAAGGAAGTAAAAAAGGAAAGAAACACAGGTTGCCATAAATTATTCTTGCTGCAAATTGAAAAAATACACCAATGGAAATTTTTTAATTTTGCACCAAATTTCATAAAATTTAATATTTAGGCATAATCTGAATCATAGAACCAAAATATGGAAAAACATTGACATGTTATTTTAGAAAAAGCCAGATTTTGTATCAAAATACCTATATTAAAACAATGTTATATATAAATCTAATATATATTTTAAGTCATGCTTTTGAGACATGAAAAATACAAATTGAATTTCGTCAATCGGCCCAGCAGAATGGGAGATACAGAACTGTCTTTTTTTTTTGTGGGTGTGTTCAATGTTCTGAAGCTATTTGTTTTTGAGTTACGAGAGATGCATCCACACATACACATGTCACAGAAAAAATCTTTTCCGATTCCATTTTGGGAAATGTTTGCACGTACAAATATCATGCAAAACTATCGCTCAAATGGATATTTTTGTTGAACCTGAAAATATTCTGTTGCAATATGATGCTCAAGATTTTTCACGATTACAATCCTTCCTTTACTTCATACAAGGAAGTAAACAAAGTTCAGGTAATTAGAATTTACTCTATAACCTGTTATCTGGTCTAATGACAGAGAAGCAGGTCAAGGATAATGAAAGTTATAAATTTTCATGGATATTATATGCATTTATTTCTTTAAAAAATCAGTAATTACTTTCTTTTGAGAATATCTACATCTGTCAGATTTGAATGCATATTTTTCAAATGTTTTCGGAACTGATATAATAAAATGTCAGGATCTTTTTTGCTTGTATTTTCAGCATCACATTCTGTCTTCTGTTCTTGTGACGATTGAAATGATATCCACATCACTCGAGCATTGACAGTCTGGCCCAGATGAGCAGCTATCACACCAGTCCTCGATTTTTCTTGATCAACATTTTCAAAGAACTTAAAAATTTTTTGGTATATAACCGAAGTTGTACGCCAGAATCTTCTTTTAAAAATAGGTTACAGTAATAACTTTAGTTGTTAACTCAACTTCTTTACAATTAGATACATAACTAATATTTATATGAAGAAAAATATTTCTCCTCTCAAATTTGAGTGTTTTATATACACTCAAATACTTTTATACACACAATTGTGTGCACTGCCTAGAGCGTGTGAGCGTGGTAACCACCACATATGGATAATCTACACCCGGATAAGCAAGAGTTTTACCATAATAAGATACAAAAATTTATCCCTAGAAATATCTCCTATATCCACCACATCAAATACAATGTTAAAAATCATTAATTACTGCTCT
>KK113812.1:0-14367 GCA_000611955.2 Stegodyphus mimosarum
GCTTTTTGACGTTTGACAACTAATTTGAAGTCTTTCAGTGAAATTAATAACCAGATTATCGGTGCCAAAATAACTTTCATTACCTCACAAAATTAACAGTTCTTTCTTAATGTACTCTACAAATCTCTTTGCTCTGGTTCACGATTTCGCACAGCCATAGAACAGCGGAGCTTCCTTTCTGGCGTGGTGTTTAACTAAACCAAGAAACAAATTAACGCCAAATATGCTCGCCACAGCTGCCAGAAAAAAACAGTGGAGCTTCCTTCATTTAATGCAGGCCCTTTTTCTTCTCTTGTAACTGCTTCTTATAATTTACTCTATAGAGTAAAAATTTCACTTTAGAATTTCACTTAGAAAATGTTCCAACTATATTTAAAATGCAGAAGTGTTTTGAAAAAGAAATCTCCAATTACTCAAAATATATTAGCATAGTCTGATTCTTTTAAACTCATGCACAGTGACACACACAGCGATTACACAGTGAAAAGAATAGAGGTCATATCAGGCATATCAGAAGAAAACCTTATGGTCTCATCAGTAATATTTCTTAATATCAATATTAAAGAGATATCAATAAATAAATGAAATTTGACATGCATGAGAGGCCGGATGATTAGTGGGATATTTATGGCAATATATTTCGATCCGCAACCGCAAAAGATGGTGGGAGGTGGATGATGTTTAAGCGTATAATTTAAATTTGAATCTTAATTAATTTAAAAATATGAAAAAAATCTAGATTGCATTGAAGTGCAGTTATTAAATTTTTCAATTCGATATTAAATTTTCTATTTTTTAAAGTATGTAATTTAGTTTTTATTAATTTATTGACAATTTACACATAAGCAATGTAAAGTGAAAGTGATTAACTTTATCTCGCGAAACTAGATTAGAAGCGATATTCATGTAATAACTTCTGTGTTAATAAAAGAATGGCCCTTCTTTTCACACATCTAATCTAAAGTAAAACTATTCTCAAAATTTAGTTTATTGGAAAAGTGTAATGTTCATTTTCTGTCATAGTTAAATTAATGGCTTAATTTTTTTAAAAAAAATTTGTTTTAGTTTAATTTTTTGCTTTAAATTGTAGCTGATAATAACTAAGTATTTCTTTTGGGGAACTATTTTAATCACAGATATTTCATTTCCTGTATTCCGGTGCTTGTTGTTCAGTTAATTGACTTTGTTTAAAGCTTCAAAACACTTTTCCCTTGACAAGTTCTGTTTGGAGCTTTAAATAAAAAAGGATTAACTTTGGTTTTCACTGTTTTTGTTTTTTCAACTTTTTTACTTTTTCTGTTCCAAATGTATATTATAAAATTTGTAAATTCATAAAAATGAAAATAGACATGGGGTCATGGTTCTTACAATCCTTAAGTAATTTCATTTCCCATATTAGATGGTATAAAAAATTTTTGTGGCACGACGTGCAGATTTTTGTACTAGTTTTTCTAGTTTTTTTCTCTCAACAACAAATAGAAAATATGTCAACTTTCTCAGTATATATATATATATGTGTGTGTATGTGTCTGTGTGTGTAATTAACAAACTTTTCTCATTACCCAAACCTTACTCATCATGTATTATTTGTTATCTTTCATCAAATATTTGTATAGAGTAATTAAAGTACTTTAAATAATTGGAAATTTTTTTTTTAAAGGAGTGCATTATTTTAATTTATTGTGTAAAAATTCCAGAATGTTTTTAAATGTTGTAATTTTACTCGTGTAGTGATTTCTCTGTATTTACAAATAGACTTCTGCTGATAACGTTAATATCTATGTGTTATTTCTGGTCATTCCTTATCTGAAATGTTTAGCTGTAAATTTGCTTAATATGTCTGGTGAGATAGTATGAATATGGTTGGAAGCTGTAATAACATATGTAATTAAGACTTTCATTATAGAATTCATATTATAATCCCTATATTGTATTTTTTTCCTCTTAAATTAGATTATGGTTAGTAACAGTTTCTAGATTATGATTAGTAACAGTAGTTATGTCTCTTAAATTAGATTATGATTAGTATGATAATGGCCTAGAGTGAGGAACACATTAATCCTACAAAATCAGCAGTCAAGTAGCTAAAGTTAGTTAATGGTAGTAAATGTAAGTAACAACTCAGTTTTAATTCTTAGCTGGAATTTCTAACCTTTTCCCCCTCCCTTATTATATGCAGTATAAATATGAGCTCTTCAAAGCCATTTTTTTAAAAGCATAGCTTCCAAATAGCTCTTAAATGTTCTAATGCAAGCATTTGTGGTAGTTTCCTATTTGTTACCAAAATGTAAATTGTTATTCTTTCAAAGAAGACATTTTAAATATTTTAAGGCCAAAAATTGTATGAATAAATTTTTGATAAGTGATCTGCATGGCAAATGAATAAACATTTGAATGCATCTGGTATTAACTTTATAATATATGAATGCTGCATTGAATGATTAAATAGTGTATGCAGTATAAGGTGCGTTTAAATATAAAGGCTGCTGCAGGTAAATTTTATATGTGCTATACATAATGAAGTTTGTATGGTTAAATATGTATAGAATGTGATGAAATGTTAAGGCATATGGTTTAGTTATATTGTTTTTTAATTAGATGTAAAAAGTAAACATGTTTGAGTATCAAATAACTAGGCCTGGCTGCAGAACTGGTTAAACTGGCATGGTCACCCTAGCCACCGAATTTAAAGGCAGCAAAATGTTTTTAATTTAGAGAAATGTTGAGCAGTAAAATTTAAGGATGGCAAAATTTTTTAATTTAGGGCAGATACTGAGCAGCAGAATTTAAGGGGGAACAAATTTTTAGAATTCAGGCAGGCATCAGTCAGCAGAATTTAGTACCTGCAGAGATTGCGCTGGGTGGCAAAATGCCTAGCTCCGTCCCTGCAAGTAACACAAGTTATTTGAATGGTATTGGCAAAGCATTTAGCACAGGTGTTTGATATGTTTCTGAAATCATGCTATTCTATTTATAATAGCATCATAAGTAATTGTTAAATCAGAAAAATTATAAAGTTAATAGAACACAACAAAAAAGTCTGATAAAAGAATTCTTCCAAATATTCTCAAAACTGCCAGTTGAATAATGTGGTACATGAAAGCAAATTGACACTTACTTGTAATGCAAACTTTGAATGCTCAATATTTTTTTCTACAAAGCTGTCTCTATAAACATATAGAAAATTTGTCAACTTTCTCAGTAATTGCTTTCCTTGACGTAGGACTTGATGGTTTTGTACTTGAATGCAGTTAATTTTTTTTTAATGTGACTTCTGCATAATAATTTAATGTGCCACTGATGTTGATTCTGTAAATGATGAGAGTATATTAAATGTATTTTTGTTATAATGACCACGTTTTGTGTTGTGCTTTTGCTTTCAGATGTGATGAGTCATTAAAATGAGATTGACTGAGTTAAATTATCTATTTCCTAGAATGTTTTACTTAAATAATTATGGGAAGGCAGATTATTAGTCCAGAAGGGTTATTAATTTCATTTTGGCATTTCACTATAAACAGCTTTTCACTTTTCAAATTGTTGCCACCAGATATTATCATCCTGTATTATATTTAAAGAAATTAAATAATGAAAAATCTTCATAAATGTATGTATATATGTTTCTTGCATTGTGATAAAACAATGGTACGTAGAGCCATCAAATTTTGAATGTATGCCTCTACTTGAATATGGGCATCTGGAAGACCAAATTTCGAATTTGTTTTATTATGTATTTCATATTTTGTAAAGCATTTACAAGTTTTTGATTAAGAAACTCGATGGTTTCAAAGCGAGCAATGACAAACTGTACGAAAAAAAAATTATCAGCCCGCGAGACTGTGTATCGGAAAAGATAATGATCTTTTAAAATTTTTTTGTGATATTGCTGTTGGATTGAATTTTATGATTCAAGTGCAAATAACATTATATTTAATAAATAAAGGTAACACATAAAATGTTAAAAAAAAAGCCCCTTTGGGCATAATATAAAATCTGAAAGCCTTCAGATTTTTTTTTCTATTTCTTGGTCTAATTTCTTGTAAAATTGTAAATATTTGTAAAGACACGAATGTTAACATCCATGCATCAGACAATTGTTTCATAGGAGATTAACACCCCAAGCAGAGTCACTTTTTAGACCTACTGATGAAGAGCTGCATTTAAACATTTATTAGCTAAATTTATGTAATTGCTTATTTTATTGTTTGTTTTTATAACCTTCTATTCACTACGATGATATGTGGATTGTTAAAAAATATAAGGAAGCAAAGTAATTTAAATAATAAGTTAATATTTACTAAAGATAGAAAATCCCTTGACTAATTAAAAGCATCGTGCCACTTAGAAGATTAAAAAGCAAACAGAAATATGCAACATACTACTCTAAGGAAGAAAAAATAAGTTTGCTGTCAAAAGTCATTGAAAAATATTTAGAGGCATAAATCTACATTTTGCACAAGAACTAGATAAGTTATTGGAAAGAATATGAGGGTGATCTACACAAATGCATTCATTTTCAGGTGGAATGCATTGTCATTCACCAGCAGCAGTTGTTATGTGATAATGTAGTAACTTTCCAGATAATAATGAAAAGAAAGCAGTTATTTACCAAAAGGTGAAATGTTGGTATTTATGTTTTAATGCAATCACCTTAGTGCAATTTGATGATTCTTTACAAATGAAAAGTAAAAGTTACACTACACGACATTGGAAATGCAACACCAAGAAGCAGTGGCTAGAAAATGATAAAACTTGGCAAACAAAGAGAGACAGCAACAAGCAATGTGATCTTTATTTTGAAATAATATACATAATATAAAGTGAGAACAGCATCAGTTCAGTAGGTTGTAGGACCACCTTGGATGGCAATACACGAAGCATCATGTCTAGGTAGAGTTAATGAGACTACAGATGATGTCTTGAGAAATGGCTCTCTGTTCCCTGTCAGTCATTTGTCACAGTTCGTCTTCTAAACTCAACAGTGGCATCCAATCATATCCCAAATATGTTTGATTGATGAGAGATCAGGAGAGAACGGTGGCCAGGGAAGCATCTGTACACCTTACAGAGCATGTTGGCTGATGCGAGCAGCATGTGGTCAGGCGTTATCTTGCTGATAAAGGGCATTGGGTACTCTCTGAAGTTAGGGGAGTGTCACTAGCCACAGCGCATCATCCACATATTGTTGGGCCAACATAGTGCCCTGGATACTAAATAGAGGTGACTGGAATTGGTCCCCAAACCATGATGTTACGTTCCACAATTGATACTAGAGCAGACTTGTCTCCACATCGACGCCACACTCGGACTTAGCAACTATCACTGGAGAAACAGAAGCGTGACGCATCAGAGAACATGACCTTGTGCCATTCCACCATCTACATCACTCGAACACCGCACCATTGCAGGTGTTGGTGTCTTCTTAATGGATGTCATCAGGGCAGGCCACTAGCCACCCATTGAGGCAAATGGTTCTGGTCGATATGGGAACTTGAAATTAATTGTTGATCCCCTTGCACTGACTGTTTTCTTGAAAGTTTTTCACTTGTATAAGTTTGCAGTGCGAATATTCCAAAGACTTTTTCTTTTATTTGGTAGTTTTTTGTTTATTTATTTGACTCATGACTTCTTTTAATATATCCTTATTTAACAGTCAAACCAGTCATCACAAAATTTCAGTCTTTATGTCCGTTGGATCGACTGAAAAATAATCTTCAGATGAAGCTTTTTCCCAATTTCTAAATCTGGTGAATTATGAGGATTTTTCACTTTTTTAATGCTAAAAAGTATGTTTGTGATGAATGTCATCATAAAGTTTGTTTGTAAATTTTCTTTAAAATAAATGACGTAATGAAGAATTATCAGCAATGCTTGAATGTCAGAATATTGTCTGTATCTTAATAAAGTTTTTTCTTATATTTAATCAAAGTAAACATATTATTTTTATAAGTGCTGTTGTGTAAAAAAAGTGTTTCATTTCATATTTATTTACATATGCACTGAATTTTTAAATAGGCATTATTTTCATGCAGATTTTTAGAAATATGAGTAACGGAGACAATTCTACTCCTTGTACAAGCACATCTTATCCTATTTTCAAAGAATTTCTTCTTCAATCAAATTTATTGGAGCGCATTCCAGCACGTGCTCAAAAAGGGCTTTCTACATTTGACATAGAGTTCACTTCTTTAGATGCCAATGGACCATATCTAGCTATAGGCACAAATATTGGCATTGTGTATTTGTTTGATAGAAAGGAAAACTGTTTATTAAAATTGAAAGATCCTGTAAGTATCATATGCCCTATCCTTTTTTATCAGTTACTGTAGTCTTTTAAAATTAGATTATTTAAAAATCAAACTTAGATTGGCATAGGTTTTCTTTATAGTTATATTATAGGGTTTTTTGTTTGTTTGTTTGTTTAGAAGCAAAATAATTTTTGCTTGAAGGTGATTCATTTATGTCAGATCACCTCTGAAATTGAAAGAGTTTGTGCGATAATGTGCCGTGATGTAGACTAGATATAAAGAAAAATTATAATATTCTCTAAAATGACCAACCACAGCCAGTGTGGTAGTCATCTTAAAAAGTGAAATACAGTGTTAATGTTTATTTATGCTTTCAGAAACACTGGTCATTTTGAGAAATGGTTATCTCAATGAGTGGCCTTATGACAGTTTAATATATTTTGAATAAATTAATGATGATTGATTAATAGATGCATAATATGCTCTAATGTCAAATAATACATATATGCTGTGATAAATTTTTTAAATTTAAGGTTAAGAAAGAATTTAGAGTGACCATACAGTTATAATTAAACAGTTTTTAAATCTTACAGATGTCATAAAATTTAAATAAATAGTTAAAAATATATTTATCACAAGAACACAAAACTAACAATGGAGTTTACTTCTTAGTTTGTGTATTGTTAATTATTTTGAAACTGTGTAATAATCATTTTGTAATGACAGATTTGTTTTCTTATTTGTACAAATGAAAAGAGAATAAATCTACCATGTGTAATTATTTTTTCTTTCTTTTGAAAATAATTAACTCAAAAAATGGTAGATAAGCTTTCGAGACCACAGTATTGTAATATTAATAGTTGATCAGCGAGTGCATTGTCATAAAGTGGTTTCAAAAGTTGCGTGCATGAACTTTGCAGTGATATCTTGTATATAGAATTTTGAACCACTTCTTTCTTCGTAGTTTAAACTCAGAATTACTGCATCACTTCTCTTTGATGTATCACAAGAATGCTATCACGTAAATGAACTAATTAAAACTAATAGCACTTACTAATTAGAAATTAAATTTAAATTAGAACTAATTAGTAATTACATTTAAATTAATTTTGCTTTAAGCATCACAAGGAAATTAAAATTTCTTATGACTTACCACCAGTAATTAACAGCAAACATAAGGCATCTAATCTTTCCTGGCATAGAACCCATGTAAGTCGAGTTTTCCTCCCATTCCCATGAAAACCAATTATACTTGAATAGTACAATTTGGAAAGAGACTGAATCCATTTTAATGCTTTTGAATATTAGATAAAAAATACACTTGAAAGTGTTAATGTCTAAAATCTTAGTGAACTAACCTAGTTCCTGTAATCCACTGACTAGTTTTATTTAAAACCTAGTCTCCTCCATCTAAGATTACTTTTTTGGTCTAATTTTAAGTTTTACGTTAGCATGCATCTCTTTAAAATTTTGCTTAAAAAAATACACATTTCCTTCTTTCATAATGCATAGTGTATTTATAACATGCACATCAAACATGTGACCCTCTACACACTGAGAAAATAGCAAAAAGTATATAATTATAAATAAAAATTGGAATTCCATTCTATTTTGAAGCATTTATACAAAGTCAAGTGTTAAAAAGAACTCTTTACTCAAATTTGTTTAAGCATATGTCTTAACTATAATACAGAGAGACAGAAATAGTTTATTAACTGATGTCGACAAAGCGCCATCTCATTTGCAGATTATATTAGCAGAAATTCAGTGCAATTCAAATGTAAAGCAAAAATTCAGTGAAGTGGGTATTTCTGAATTTTACAAATATAATACATGCCTGCATGGTTGCTAGAAAGCATTACCAAGAGTATTGACAATGTTTCAGTGCAATTGATTATCTGATTGGTGCATTCTGCAAGTACATGCTAGTCTTTAGCTAGGTGATTACTTCCATAAATGTTCTTATATAGCAAAATTTTAGAACACTCCTCAGTTATTGGTATTTCTTATATTTCCAGACTGCCATGATTTTGATGTATTTAACCATGATTAAGAATAACCTGCTTCTTTAAGAGCACCAGCAGCTGTCCATATTGTCTTTAATTTTTTTCTGTTGGAACTTCTAAAATTTTTCTATAGCTTATGCACTAAAATATCACTTTTGATCAAAATTTTAACTTCTTCAAAGTTAAAAATTTTGATAAAAGTATGTGATATTTTAATATATGAAATTATACATACATAATTTCATTGATTAAATACTGTGTTAACTCTAATCTGACCAGTGTATATTAATTCTTTCTCATAGTGTCATATGTATACTGGGATTTTTCTTTGCTTCTATGTTGTTTTAATTATTTCAGTATTGATTTTATTTTACTTAATGAAATAAATGTATAATTTATTATCATAAGCAGTTTTGTTACATAGATAAGAAATATTTGGAAGATAAGGATATTTTAAGAAAATCCATTAAATTTCTTTTTAACAATATATCTTCATCAAATCCTAAAATATGTTTAGTCTTAAATTATTTCCTCTACCGAAATATATGCAAAGGTTATGGAAAAACCATTTTAAAATATAGAACATGAGTTTTTGTAACAGATATATTAAGAATGGAAGAATGAATTTGGAATAACCGTGAAACATCCATGGACTATATAAAAACTAACATGAAGTAGAGGGATGGCAATGAATCGTATAGTTTTAGACAAGCACTAAAAATTGCAGCTTAAGAAATGGGAAATGGAAGACAAGATTTTGAAATCTTTAAGAATCAGTGAGGCATGCAAAGAATGAATAAATGTATAGGTATATTGTCTTTGATATTATGATTTATCAAACATTTAAAGTTTATTTAAAATACTTTTGGTACATGATATAATAACTAAAATAATAAACATTTTTAATGAAAAAGGGCCACATTTTTTTCCCTCGATGAAGTCAAGGTAATTGAAAAAAAGTTGTTATAATGTAAATAACATACTGTGGTTGTGGCTTGGGCAGTTATCAGATGGGAAAAATTACAGTAGCTAGAAGAAAATATGAGTAACACATGTAATTACTGTAATTTCAAAAATAAACTTTCATAAATTATTAAATTAGATCATTCAGTTTAACTTGATGAAAGTAAGATCATTTGTAAACAAAATGGTGATGTCTTAGATTTGAGCACAAAGCTAGAGAAATCATAAAACATTCAAGAAATTCGAGTAAAGAATGTGGTATGAGTGCAGTCATAGAGTAAAATTTTTATTAAAGAAACAACTCATTCTTTAATATCAAGAAATAGAGCAAGATAGGGAAGTTTTTATTCAAGTGTCTTATTACTGAACAGGTTTTAACCCAGGTGTTGGATTTTGGTGCAGCTTCATATTCAAGAAAATTCCTAGTCTTCAAGTGTTTCTAAAACTCAGATATCAATAGGCACTGTGTATGATAAGAACCTATAGAAATCATTATTATGCCATCAATGATTACTTCCATAGATTTTTGTGTATAATTATAAAATTGTTTCATTTCAACTGGAAAGGTTGTATAAATGAAATTTATATAAGGGAAGCAAAAAAGTAGATTATCTCTACATGTGAAAACTGGCTTAGGCATATCTTGAAGAGGATGTGTTCTTGCTTCAACAGGAAATGTTGTATGAGTAAAATTCATATAAGGGAAGCAAAAAAGTAGATTATCTCTGCATATAAAAATTGGCTTAGGCATATCTTGAAGAGGCTGTGTTCTTGCTTCCAAAAGAGTGAAAAAAAATGTGTGTGTGTAATTATGTCAAGATGTATTTGATAAAAAGGATGCAGCAGATTAGACTGGAAGATTACAGCTCAAGTAAGTAAATCTGGCTACGAAAATCTGTAGCAATTATTAATCTGTGATTTGCTGTTTTAAAATTGAATTACAGCAGATATCTGAAATTGCCATATTTTGGACTTCATGATACATAGGACATTCATTAGATATTATCATGGTTGGAAGGCATTAATGTCAAATAAAAATTAGACAAGAATTGCATTTGTTTATCTAAGTAGCATTTCATAATCAATTTATTAGTAACAAAAAAAGAGAGTCAATTTTTAATTAACTGTTATTCATATGTATATTATTTATTTTTCAGATTCACAAAGAGACAGTAACATGTGTGAAAGTTCTGACTTCATTAGAATGTCTGGTTGTTCTAGGCTACAGAAGTGGAGCAGTTATTGTGTTCAAAGTTCCATTTGGCTCAAAAGATGAAGTGAGCAGAATTTGATTTTATTTGTTAATATTATTAATTTAACTGACATTATAGTAGCAGTTTTTGGAGTACTTATCAAATATGGAATTATATAATTTTACTACTGAAATATTGCTTCTAGAAATATAAATGTAGTTACTGTTGGTGGTAGGTATGCAAGTTACTCTTCTGTGATTGGACTCATATTATTAAAGAACTATTTATAAATATCTATGTGTTGATATTTTAGAATGGATAGAAAATTTTTCTGACTAATTTAATTGTTATATATATGTCACGTCTCTTTCAAAAACTTGTTTCATAATGTAAATAATCTGTTAATATTTCAATAGTTGAGAAACTTATTTTTATAAAAGTTTTAGATGATTTAGAATTACGATGATGGACACATTAAAATTATATTGCATCATAAATTTTAAAGAAGCATATATGAACATGTTAAAAGTTTTAAAAATGGGACTTTTAATACAGTGTTGTCAGGAAAAAATTTTTTGTAAATCTATAAAGTTGTGGTTAGAGTTATTTTAATTTAGGTACAGCATATGAGGATTGTATACTTTAGCTTCATCCTAGTTTTTGGATGAAAGTATCCCAGATAATAAAATTCAGGAGTGTTGTCCCCTTTTTTTCCCCATTTGCTACCAGGTTTTCAGGACTTTCAGATTCGTAGCTTATTAACTACCCTCATTCTGCAGAGACATGTTTTCAAGTCTGTATTTTGGTAGCAAAAAATAATCAAATGGGAGAAAAACAGGTACTTACATATTATCTCCTCAACCATGAAAGTTGGCTACCATTAAAACATGAAAGCTGGTCGAGATTCCACCAAAGGTGTACCAGTTGTTCCTATGGAATTGTGAGCCACATTTGCATCTGCACCTCTTATAATAAAACATTCTTCAGTCCCTTTGCACAGTCCACCAAATAGCCACTGCTCTGGAAATATTTTACCCACTTTGTTTTTGCACTTCATAAAAAGCTTATCATTGATTTCTACTATTTTGTTAGGCCTGCCAGTTTTACTGGAAGTTCTGTTTAGAATGTTGTGAATGCAAACTTCCTGCAGGGGATTGTTCTAATCTATTCGTATTTTGTGAATTAACACATCACTCAGTAAGACCCGACACTAAATAAGAAAACAAAATTTGTTTCACAAAATTCATGTTTATTCATCAACATAATCACCATCAACAGCTATACAATCATTCCAACACTTTTCTAACTTTTCAATACCATACTTGTAAAATGATTTGTCCTTATCCGCAAAATAAGCTTCAGTGGCAGTGATTGACTTCCTCATTCAAGCCAAATCTTTTTCCTTGGAGCATCTTTTTGCGATCAGCAAACAGTCAGTAGTCGCTGGGGGTCTGGAGCCAGTATTTTGGAGAGTATGGTGGGTGGGAAAGCAGAGTAAAGCCTAACTCGTTCAATGGAACCAGTATTTGCGTTGACTTGTGGCACAGGACATTGTCTTGATGGAAGATGAGTTCTTCTTCATCATGTGCGATCTTTTTTTTGTGATTTCGATCTTGAAATGCACCAATAACTCACTGTAATAGGCGCTATTAATAGATTTTCCCTTTTCAAGGTAGTCGATGTAAATTATACCTTGTGCATCCCAAAACACTGACACCATGACTTTGCCAGCTGACTGTTGCATTTTTTGGAAGCATCGAACGGCTTTCACCAGCTGCACGCCACTCAGCTGATGCTGCTTCGACTGCGGAGTGAAATGGTGGATCCGTGTTTTGCCCATTGTCATATACCGAGTAAACAGTGACAAACAGCTCTGCGAATTGCTGACTCATTGCTGCTTTTGTTCCATTGTGAGCACACGCGGCACCCATTTGGAAAACACTTTTTTCATGCCCAACTTTTCATGTAAAATCGTACACGCACTTCCAGGTAATATGTTTACCATCTCAGCAATCTCACGAACTTTCACTTTGTGATCATTCATCACTTGTTTCACATTTTCTGGAGTGACTTCTTCATTTGGCTTACCCGAGCGTGCCGCATGATTTGCGTCTGTGCGACCGTGCTTGAAATCAGCATATTACTGGCAGATAACTGTTTTTGATGGAGCAGAGTCTGGATAATGTTTTTCAAGCCATTGCTGAGCTTGCTCAGTATTTTTTCCCATTAAATAGCAATGTTTGATCAACACTCAAAATTTGTTTTTGTCCATTTGTCCACAAATGCACAAGTAGCGTCACTTTCACCACAGTAGTTTTGCTGTTTTTGGTTTGATTGCCATGAAAATCAGACGCATTTCATTTAAAGGTTAGTTCTTTTGAACAATGAAGTCAAGTTGTTATTACTAATGCCATTTGTGAGTTAGTCCCGGGACTTATTGAATGATGTGTTATATCCAGCTGCTCTAATCTGTATTTAGTAGGTATTAATTCTCTTGACCAGCTGTAAATGAACCAAACTGCATTTACATGGGGTTCTTACAGCCTTTGAACTCATTACAGTAATAGCAGTTAATTTATATCCTTGTTTATAAAAGTAAAAAGTAGCTTGTCAAGAATCAATTGAGATTACATCAAACAAAAGCTCAGATGTTATGGGTGTCTTGCAACTTCGTGCTTATCCATTATTAAATTGTACTGCTTGGCGATATGTAAGTATGCTGAGAAACGTACCAGCTCTCATCTGTCAATGAAATTTTTTTTTCAGTTCTTCAAGCATCTCATCTCTGATCTTAATCCTTGAACTGGAAGGCCATGTATATAATGGCATGGAATATTTCTTGTTACATCTTTAAGAAAATATGTGTATATTATCTTGAAATAAGTTCAAGAAATTAAGGCAATATATTAAAAGTTCATGAATACTGGTATAAAATAGTGGGGCATTTTGACATTAAAATCAAGAAAATCTCTCTTTCTATGGCAATTTTGGGAAATTTGTGATTGCTTAGTGAAACCATCTGTCGATTGGAGGGCTTGGGGAATTTATTGCGTATCTTCTCAGTATGCCTTGTCATATATCATCCAAACTCAAAGAACATTAAAATTTTGCATTGAGGAACATGCTCAAGAAAGAGGACTAGAAAAAATCTTTGACAGTTAATCATAGTTGTATTCTTGATGACAGTTTTGACTTTGCAAAAATTATCTGTAAGTTGTGAATCGGATTTCTTTGAAGCTGTTTTACATTCAAAAAAATTTTTCTTTTTTTAGTTGATGACATTAATTCCAAGTCAGGGCTTCCTAATGCTTTCGGAATTCTAATTTGTTAATTTTTCACGTTTCATTATTTTTTTTCTTAATAGGTGGCTTTATATATGAGCTTTGCTTTACCCATTGCTTTCAATATAAAGCAGTCATCACGCCTCTCACTTTGCAAAAATTTTTTTTTGCTCCTAGAAGAAGAGAGATCTATGTTGGATTGCCTCATAATTAAAGTTTTATTCAAACCCTATGCCAAAATAAGGTTGAAATTAAAAAAAAAAAAGAGAAGAATTTAGGGAATACATACAAAATAAAGAACATATACATAAATTCTTCATTATTTTGTAATAGAGATTTAGTTGAATAGATCACTTTAGGAAATACTTTTCAGAATGGGTTGCAGTGCGTATAATCCTAATGTGCTTTTTTGTATTTTTGCAATTATGGCACACTAATGCTTGATTGAATTTTGTGATTTAAAATAACTTCAAGCATTTATAAAATATTTGACTCCAAATTTAGATTGATTTAGTTTTTAAGCTAAATTTTATTGTTTTGATTTTTTTTTATTAATATATGTAACAGAAATTAAATCTTCCAAGAACATAGCTGCTCAGTATTAAAGCATTACTACTACTACTACTACTACTACTACTACTACTACTACTACTAATAATAATAATAATAATAATAA
>KK113812.1:14411-75057 GCA_000611955.2 Stegodyphus mimosarum
AATAGCTTCTTTGATGATTTATAGTATGTTTTCTGAGTACAAATTTATTTTTTCAGTGGGAAAAATTTACTGTTGAAGGACTTCATTCTTCTGAAATTACTTCATTGGAATGGTCAAAAAATGGAATAAAATTCTTTAGTGGTGATGTTAATGGTATAGTTGTGTGCACTGAAATAGATCATTTGGAGGTACTGCTTTCTTTCATCCACTTACCTTGAAATTTCATTGACTTTAATTTCCTATGAATATTTATTTGCATTGCATAGATTATATAATCTAAATTTTTTTAAAAATTGTTATAGCATCAAAGCAGATCTCGGATATTACTGAATGAACAAAGTCAAATAGTCCAACTGAGTTATAACAGAATGCACCTTGTTGTGTCCACACTTTTACAGTCTGTGATATATTCCTTTGTACATAATAGTGTTGTGAAAATTGGGCAAAAAGATCGGAAAAGGTATTTAAAAATGCTTGCATTGATATGATATTTAAATAAAATGTAGGAAACTTAAGTGATATTCTGTTTCTATTTTCATTTTATATAAAAAGTTATGAACCTTTTTTGCTTGTGACATGTCTACAGGTTAGACAATGAAACAAAGATTTGATGTTCTGTTGTTTTCTATCATTATATTTAGACATGCCAATTTCATTCTGAGAATATTTTAGAAAGAGAATTTTAATTGGGTGATAGGAGAGATATTTTGACGCACACAACTTTTACCAACGATTGTTAAAGGGAGGACATTTTAAAAGTAATCCTGTATACTGTGTTCTTATTCTGCTGGCACCTGCTGATGCATTCTCAAAAATATCGCCCCTTACCCTGATTTCTGTGAGCAATTCTAGAAGCTGTTATGAATTTCTCTAGAATGAAAAGATTGTTATTTCTTTTCATATTAATATTCTGTACCCATTTTTACTTCCTTATACGAAGTAAAACTAGATTTGCTGAGAAATGAAGTAAAAGCAATCCATTATATTCTAACTATATATAATTCTATTATATGCTCTATCCTCCTAATCTATAAATTGGATAGATTTTAAAGTATTTATTTATTTTTTAATTTTAATATTTTCTTGCCATTCTGTGTTCACATTTAACCTACTGGTATCTAAAGTAACACTGAAAATGCTTAACATCAGATAAATTCTGAAAGAATTGTGATAAATTTTGATATTTCTTTCTGAAGAATTTATCAAAATTCTTTCAGAATTTATCTGATGTTAAGCATTTTCAGTGTTACTTTAGATACCAGTAGGTTAAATGTGAACACAGAATGGCAAGAAAATATTAAAATTAAAAAATAAATAAATAAATATTTATTTATCAAAATATTTTAAGCAGTCATTATTTATAGAGCTTGGAAGAAAGGTTTTCTAGTACATTTTAAATTTATTTAATCATAAATTTGTAATTAAAGTACATTTTTTGGCTCTAGTGGGGGCCCTTTCGATTGGTGAAAAATTTTGGTCAGTTTTGGCGATGAAACCCCATTTCTTGTTACCATGAGAGTTTTAACTTGGTTTTAACTTCTTGATTTTTTGAAGTGAAAATAAGTCGATGTGCACATGGACAAAGTGGAGGCAATATGCAATGACTAGTTTGTGCAATTCCCTGATATTTTATAAAATGAAAATAGGTCGGTGTGTACATGGACACAGAGTTTGTCAAATTCTCTGACTTATTTTGGTTTTGTGAAGCGGCCATCTTGAAATTGTGCCTTCCTGGTGCTGATCTTGGCATCAAAAAAGAATTGCCAAAAAACAAGGGGCACCCAATTGTAAACTTTTACCCATTTTTTAAATTTCAGTATTTTCTTGCAATTCTGTATTCAGAGTTAACTTACTGGTATCTAAAGTAGCATTAACATCAGTTATTTTTTTAAAGAATTTGTCACATTATTTTAAGCAATCATTATGTATAGAGAGCTTGGGGGATTTTCAATTCAAAATAATTGTATTTTTTCATTACTCTTTGTTCAGTTCATAATTTTTTTTTTATTTTAAAAAAATGTTTAACAACATATGCTAAAGTTCAAACATGTGGTGAAAGCCATTTAATGAAATTTAAGTAATTGAATTTCTTGCATTAGATTTGAATTTATTCTTGGTTTTGTCTTTGAAGCTCTGCTGCTAGATTTTTCATGACTAAATTATGTTAGGAATCATGCTGTTATAAACATCCCTACTGTATTGAAAATTTGTCATTAACTTCGTTTAAATTTTGAAAAAGATATCCAAACACTTATTTTGCAGTAAATTTATTCCTTACATCAAGCTATTCGAGTTTTACTGTATGTGCATTTTTTTTTTTTAATTAAGAAGGAGAAGGTAGTTGTTAATATGTCATACATATTCAAACTTTAAATGCTGCTTTCAAACTCTGATTTATTATTCTATTCAACTAATTGCCATCTTATCACTGTTTCAGGTAAATTATGTTTACGAATATTAAAATTTTTTATATTGAAATTGGATTTAGTATGCGATGATATATCAATGCAATGATATAATTTAGGGAAGTATGAATTTATATTATTGTACTTAATATAGAAATTAGATTTATTTCTTGTAAATTAAAAAAAGGTGTTCTTTGTATTAATTATAAATAGTGGTTTTCAGTTTCACCTTATTTAGTTATTAAACATTAATTCTGATGAACAATGCATAATAATAATTGTTTACTAATTATTTGTGTTATATATTGTTGTAATTATGTATTAATGCAATCACCTTAGTACACTCTCTTTCAAAAGTTAAACACAAAGATGTAAAATGCAAAAAAATCAACAAATACTGCTTTGATTGACACAAAATTCGGCAGGAAAGTAGCATATATATTTATGCATGAAACAAAATCAATAATTATATACAGAAATGAAAACAATATTAAATTTTTGCAAGTTATCAGATAATGTTTTGTAAGTTATCAGATAATGACATATTGGAGACTTAAACAGAATTATGTATAAAGTGAAAATAAACAGCATAAAATAAAAAAAAGGACATTAATAGGGTATGTGATCCCCCCTCATCTGTATACAAAGTATACACCTTGTGACCATGCTTTCAATTAGGTGGTCAACCACCACAGAATTAAGCAATCGCCATCCTTCTTGTAGAGCAGTTTCTAGCTCAGTAAGAGTGGCTGGAGGTGGGAAACGTGAAGATACAGCACGGCTGAGAGCATTCCAAAGATTTTCAATGGGATTAAGGTCGGGCGAATATGCTAGCCACGCCATACGCGCAATCCCTTCACTTTCCAGGTAGTCATCGATGATGTCAGCTCTATGGGGACGTGCATTATCATCAATTAAAATAAAAGTAAAGCCAACGGCTGCAGCGTACAATCTCACAATGGGTTCTAGGACTTCATCTCGATACCGGACAGCCATCAAAGAACCCCGTTTGAAGATGTGCAGGTTGGTGCGGTATCCTAATGAAATCCCTGCCCACACTATAATGCTTCCGCCTTGGAATGCGTGATGTTTTGGGACTGATTGCATGTTCGTTGTTCACGCCATATCCTTATACGCTTGCCATCTGGCTCCAGAGCAAATCTTGACTCATCAGTAAACATGACATTGCCCCAGTCAGACACATTCCAAATGACATGTTCCTGGCACCACTGTAATCGTGCTCCTCTTGATTAAACGGATAAAGGAACACAAAGTTGAGGTACCTGGGCATACAGTCCACTCATATGTAATCTTTGGCATACAGTAGCTGCAGATATCGCCTTACCAATGAATGCTGTAACCATAGATGTCACACGTGTGGAGGTCGCTCTGCGATTCCGCTTGGCTATAATAGCAATACATCGATCTTCTGCGGGGGTTGTAACCCTTGGGCAACCGGCTATGGGCCTTCGGACAACGGTCTGTGTGGTTTGGAATTGTTTCCATATACGTGAAATTACAGAATGATGAACGCCGAAGAAAAGAGCAACATCTGTGATTGACTGTCCTGCTTCAATGGGCCCCACAGCATGCCAGCGCTCAGAATTTTCCATTCGTTTTCTGGAAGCCATAGAAACACATATGTCTTGAAAACAAATTGTACGAAAGTTTTTAAACACCTTCTATTAGCACTTGCAATCAACTTCTGTAACCCTTAATAAAGCTGGCTTCTTATAAGATTGCCTTTTTTGCATATTTCTTGATATGAAAGCGTGATTGGCGGTTACCTAACATATTTGCATACTTCCATCTACCTCTGCAGCGAATTTCAACCTCTTCAATTCTGATTGGCTTCCGGAAATTAGCATTTTCCTCTCTCTGCTTAATTTTTGGAAGTGAGTGTAGAAATCGCTAAATTTTCAGAATGTGCCAAACTTTGACAACTGTCCTCATAATTGTCCTTCAGTCAAGCAACACTGCCATTTTTGTATGAGTTCTTTTTTGATGTATTCCAAGTTTCAACAGTTTTTATTAACAAATTGCGATATTTTTTGCCTTAAGTGTTAAGTTTTAAAATATGAGGTTGTGGAATTTACCAGCAATGAAGGAAACTATGGTAAAATTTCTGAAAGAATGTAGAATTTTGCTGAAAATTTTCTGAAGAGAACAACGAGGAAATGCCTTTCCACAATCTGTTGCTGTGTTTGCACTAACGATTTTTTTTTTAAGCAAAAACAGATTACTGTGTATATCAGAAGAAGAATATTGCAAAAAAATTACAGGAAGATTTGATGAAGAATGTGTTATTTTTTTAATGTTTCATATAATCCGTAAAATTCAAATTTGTATTTTAAATTGCTGAAGTGTTTTCTTTTTGTATGTTGATGAATGTTTACTGACTTACTGTGATTATTGATAATTTGGAAATCTTTCTAAAACAAAAGGTGAATATATAAAACTTTTTTCAATGTGCCTATATGATATTGTTTATGTACTTAGAATTGATGTTTTGTGTTTTTAAAATTCTTATGCAGTATAACCTATTTTAACCAAGCCTGTATCACTCAGGGTTTCTGTTAATCGAGCCAAGAATCATTCTGATGAGATGAATGGGGTAATGTAAAGCAAAATTAGAAAAGGGATGAAGGGAAAATTAGAAAGAATAAAATGAAAATCAGTAATTTTCGTGAATTCTTTTATCAGTAATTGATATTTCAGCTGTTCTTATCAGTGATTTAATGGTCATCCTACTGTGTATTATGATAAAAAATGTGATTTCTATGTATTGAAGTTGAAAGCAATGCTAATAGTTGGATTGCAACTGACAGTGAATTATAAGTATATGCACATAAGGATGTGAATTGGATAAATCTCTATTATTAAATAATGAAGAAAATGCATGTATGCTCTTTGTTTTGTGGAAAAAATAGCAAACCCTAGAACCATCAAATTTTTGATGCACAGTCATCCACCCAAACGTGTACACCTCGAAGCTAAAATTTTGAATTTGTTTTGATTTATTTCATATTTTTTTTGCAAATTTAAGGAATTTTTTTATTAAAAAATTCAGTGATTAAAAAGCAGTGTGTTGCCTATTTATGTTTCATATTCAATCAGAAAACTTACCGATTTAAAAGAAAATATTTCCACTTGATAAAGGGATATTTGTCTTTTATAAAAGAATTCAGTGATTTAAAATAAATGTGTTGTTACTGTTCAATATAATTTTTTTTTATCTCCCATGCTTCAATTTCTTGCCATTTGATGAAGCATATGATACTAATTTTTCTTCCAAATTTAATGTCTCTTATTAGTTAATAAACTGAGTAATTTAAAAGCAAAACATGTGCTTAGCTAGACATATCAAAAGCATTGCTTTATAATTATTATTATCTATAAATAATAATAACGGCCAATAAAATTGCTACACATGAAGGCAACATGCAACAAATATCAAATTTGCATGAAAGGCTCTATATGCCGGGATATGCAGACAATTAGCATTCCATCACATGTGCGTAAAGCAGGTATGGGTAATGCGATCTATATTGTGTATAAATGAGAAAATTTCAAGACAGGGTTCTCATTTGGAAATAGAATTTGAATTTTGATTGATTGTGTATGGGCCATGTTATGCCTCATGTAAGAAGAGGAAATGCTTGCCAGTCAGAATTCAGTTGTGCAACTATAGAACTGTGGTTTATTGTTACATGACATTGCTGCTTGTGTTGGTCAAGGTCCCATGACTGTCTGCCTAATGGGCCCAGGAGAGCTATACTGAGTATCAAGCAAGATCTCAGTAACACCAGTAACGCCCAACAGGATATACATGCTGTCATAGGACATAGCCATGTCACATTATCTGAGTCAGGAACATGGATCATGTGCAGGACTACAGGTATCCACATGCACAGTGTAATGACATCTGATACCATGGACTGTCAGCATGGCAACTATAGTTGTGACTTTTCTTGTCATTGCAGGAGAGACAGATGCACCTACAGTGATGTGATGAATGATGACATTGGACACATTAGTAGCACCACTTGATTCTTTGTCCCTGTTGAATCCAGGTTCTGTGTGCAATATCATGAAGGATGCATTTATTAGTTGAGGCACAAGGAAAACAAACATTGACAGTTTGCATTTATCATCATCATACAGGCCCAGCACCTGGGGTGTCATTGTGTACAATTCTCTGTCACTCCTTGTTTGCACAGCTGGTAATGTGGATGGCAACTGTTATAATTGTGATGTGTTAAGGTTCGTTCATGGTTGTGCCCTTTCATTGATGGCTTTGTGATGTGATCTTTCTACAAGTCATGCACGGCCGCATGTTGCCCATGCTTTCCTGGCCTTCATCGATACAGAGGGAGTTTGACTGTTGCTTTGGCCAGGGTATGAGTTGCTAAGAGGCTGACATACTACTTTGATTGATAAACTCTGGTATACATTTGAAGTTGCATGGTTTGAAATACTCATATTAGTCATCCAAGGTCAATTCACCTCGATGCCCAGCTGAGTATAGCCGTTGTTGCAGCCAGAGGTGCTAGCTTTGTGTACTAAATTCTGCATGCTGTATACCCCAAACTGCATAAAAACTGAATTGTATCTTCCTCCCATTATATTCTATATGTGCAATAATTAAGATTCTGCCATGTGCTTTTCTTCCTGGTAATTTTACTGACCAGCAGTGTATTTTAGGTGACTGACTGCTCCAATGGCTAGTTTAGAAAAAGCAAACATTAAGTTTTCAAGTTTTGAGTGAAGCTGAAAGTGAAGAAGAAAGAAGAAACATGCTTGCATAGATCCAGAGAACAAAAATTGCAGCAATGAGAATAATGTTGAGAATGAGGAAACAGAAACATATAATGTGAAAATTAGCATTATTGAAGCTGTTTAATTTTTAGAGCAATATCCTGATGCTACTTCCGTAGATCTTTTAGAAAGGCAATTTAAATTTTAGATTAATCGAAATGTGGCAAGATCATGCTATGCTAATAGAGTTATAGGACTATCATAAGAAAAGGTAAAGGATTTTTTAAAAAAAAAATTATTTAAGAAATATTGCAGAGTTTCAGAATTTTGTTAGAATTTGTTTATTGCATTTTTATGAATATTTTTGTCACAAATTAAAATTTTGCATGGATTATTTGTTTAATTAGAAGAATTAAATTTTATTTATAAATAAAAGAGTTTGTTAAAATGCTAATTTAATATTTGTGTGTTTATTTTTAAAATAACAACAATTATAAAAAGTCTTGTTAAAAAGCATTAAATTTAAATTTGTGTATTTAAAATTAGGTATATGTTTATCAAGTTTTCAATTATTTAAGATAATAATCAAGCTTCTACTGTATTTAAAAATATAAGATTTATTTATTGCTTCTGTAAATTCATAATTATGAATTAATAGGAAAATATTTACATAATTTAATATAAGGTGAGAATTATTTGATATATATAAATTAATCAATTTTAGCCCAGGGCACTTTGGTGCAGTTATTATAGATGGCGGCAATATGGAAGATGGAATAGTGCTTGCAGCTCGACCTGGTCAAAGGTTATGGAAATCCAACATTTCTGGTGTAATTCAAGAAACCATGATTTTCAAAGGTGCTTTATCTCAGGAACATCCTCAAGTGCAGTATCTGACAGATTCAATAAACCAAATTAATTTAGCTAATGTGCAGTTTGGTCGACTTGCGGTATATGATGACAGTTATATCCTAATTTGGTCTGATTCTATTGTGCTGCTCATTGATCCAGAACAGAAATCTGTAGTTTCTTCTTATCAGAAAACAAACATTGCTGATGTTGCCACCTTCAAGGATGAAATTTTTTTGTTGGTTGGTTTACGCCACATTGTTCGAATTGCACCTGGCCCAGAAATTTATTCATATGAAAACAGTAAGCTTTTTCCCCCTTTCTCTGAATTTTACATAAACCAATTTACTGAACCATTTACTACTTCATTTTTTGTTTTATGATTTCCATAGAATTGGGTATAAACTGCATGACTCTTATTTAGTTTGTGACTAATTTGCAGATTCTAGTAATTGGTAATAAATTTTGTAAAATGTTAGGATGTTAAAGATTTTGAATGTAAAATTTTAGTGCTTTAGCTATGATAGTATACTTTATAAGTTTAATTTTTTATAAATTTTAAATTGCTAAAAAATGACAAATCATATTCCCAAATGGAACATTTGCCATTGATATTTTTTCATTTTTTTGTTTAGCTATTTCACTGTGCTATTTCTTTTCCCTATATTATATATATATGTTAAAATTAGGTATGAAGGTTTTATGTTCAAATTAAATGAAAAAAATTTGCCATTGGAATTTTTCATTTCTCTACATAGCTGCTTTAGACCGCTGTTTCTTTTTTTTTATACCATATTCCTTTCTTATTATATATATGTACTAGATTGTGAAGAATAGCTGATTTTATAGGTACAAAATAAAACTTGCAGATAAATATAGTGTAGATGCAACGCATTTTATTCCTGGACAAACTAATTCTTTAGATGGATATTCTGACTCATTGATCATTATGGGTGATATATGCACCCCACATTTTTGGAAGCTTACATCTTAATGCAATGAATGCTAAAGAGAAATAAACTGTAATGCATCAGTAGAAGGCAAGCAAGGAAAATGTCACCATATTCAGAAGAAGCATGGGAGAAATCAAAAGGATTTGGTTTTAATTGAACTCTTATTCAGTGATTGGCTAAAAGGTGTCTGCATTTGAGCATTATAAGATCAATTAATGCAGTTCGGATTGCTATATTATAAATAGTTCCTAATTTTAGGATGGAAAGGGAAAATACTCAAATTAAAGTGAATAATATAAGGTCCTTTTATCAATTAAAATTAGAAGTTTTCTTTCATATTTTTATCTTACATATCCCTTCCCTTGAAAAGAGAGAAAGACTTAGTGAAAAGAAAACCTTTTTGCGAGAAAAACATTAGAGCAACAAAATAAGAGACCTATAACATAGTCATGAAATTTCGTATTGAATTTTTAAATAATATAGAAAGTAAATCTTGAGCACGGTATGTTTGAGAATAAATGCTACCTTTTTCTTATTTTTCAATATTCATTCTAAATAAAAAAAGTTCTTGCTTTTGGATAGTCCGTATAATGATCATGATTCTTCAGGGAAGACACAGAATATGACAAATATAAAAATTTTATTCATCCATTACTTATTTTGAATAGTCATAACAAATCTCAAAATCATAACTAATTTTCATATTTATAACTTGCATTTTAACATCATAAATATAATAACACTCTTATCAAAATTATGGTTTTGCTATTATTTTACATTTCTAATTTCTTTATTTTACACAGAACTGGAAGTCTCTACAGTTTTCCAAATACAAACATTTCCATCACTTTGGGCGCATTCACTTTAACTGACTGATGTGTTAATTTACTAGTGGTTAAGGGCTGCTTGGCAGTTACTTTTAAAGGCATCTGTTCCTTACATAATGTAACTGGCATTTGAAAACTGTACTAAAACATTATGTATTAATAATAACCCTGAAAGGCTGTTAATTTCATTGTGCCATTTCGTGGCGTTTCACTATAAATGGCGTTTCACTTTTCATTGTTGCCACCAAATATTATCGCCTGTAGTATATTTAAAGAAATTAAATAATGAAGAATTTGCATAAATGTATGACTGTTTCTCACATTGTGATAAAACAACGGTAGCTAAAGCCATCAAATTTTGAATAATGTAATCCTCCACCCGAATGTAGGCATCTGGAGGCCCAAATTTGAAACTGGGAATTTTCTTTAGTATCTATTTCATATTTTGTAAAGTATTTAGAAGTTTTTGATTAAGAAATTCAATGATTTCAAAGCGAGCAATGGCAACACTTTATGGGAGGGGGGGGAAAAGAGAGGGAAAAAAATCATCTCTAGCCTGTGAGACTGTGTATCGGAAATTCTAAAGATATGCTCTTTTAAAATTATTTTGTGATATTGCTGTTGAAACAAAACGTTAAAAAATGCCCCTTTGGACACAATATAAAATCTGAAGGCTTTCAGAAAAGCAGGGGGAAAGCCACGAAAACGCCCATGCAGCCAGCCTGTTCAAAGAATTCAAACCTCGAATCGAACTACTAGCATTCAGCGACTTTAACGCTTGGCCGTTGGTGGGCTTATTAGCAGAATTACACTATGTTACTATTATATTATGTTATAAAGTAACAATGCTATAAGATTGAGGGTTTCTTCATAAAATAGTACTTTTGTAATTTATTAGTATTAAAAAATAATTGTTTCTTTGCAAACTTAAAAAAAAAAAAAAAGAACATAAGAATTAACTGTGTATAGCAGAGTTCTCATTTTTATATTGTAAAAGAGATACTGATTATTATTACAGCTTTCTATTTAATGTGTGTTAAGTGTTAAAACGCTGATTTGACGAGGACTTCTTCAACTGTAGGAGAACTACATTGATTATTTTTCCTTTAGTACTTCCGTTGTGAAAATAATATTAGTATTTTTTAATTATTTTCACAGAATAAAATCTTTTGAGAAGGAAGAATATTTAAAATAAGCAGTTCTTATATGTATAAGAAATTAAAATAACAGTAAAGTAATATTAAAAAAAATATTACTAATATAGGTATGAAAAAATTGAAATACGAATTAATCACACACAGAATAGATGATTATAATTTTGGTTATGTATTTTATATTGAAAAATTATTTTCTGTAATGTTAATTATAGGATAACTTATTTAAAATAAAATATTTTGATACACATGTGGTAACTGAATGCAGCAGCAATCAGTCATACTGTAATAATGGAAAGAATTTTATTTCTTTTCCTTAAAGAAATAATTATCATAAAAAAGAATTAAATAAGAAAATTAAATGTAAAATAAATTGTGGGAAGACACAGTTTAAATGTGAGCATGAAATAAATAAATAAATAAATAAAAATAAAAATTAAAAAAACTTTGCAATTAAATTGCAATGCAAATTAATCATATTATAAATTTAAATATTTAAAATTGTTTATTTCTAAAAAGATTTTAAGTAAGCTTAATTCATTTACTAATATCTATTTATCGTTGCTTTCATGATATTCCACATCTCTCTTTATTTCTTAGCCCTAAATTCCTATGTTAACTTGTCCCTAAAAAGCGTAATTTTTCTCCACATAACACAGCAGCATATTCTGCTACATTTTGGTCATAATACTGTTTTGTGCCATTTTTTCAAACTACAAATGCAGCGTGTGAAATAGTGAAATAATGGGAATATTCCTAGAACTCCAGCCAGCATGTGCTATCAATTTCATCACTCATCTGTACTGTGATTGGTCTAAAGCTCCTGGAAGCCTTCTCCCCTGTTAGTAAAGTAAAATGTACCCACCCGCTAACTGAGGATCACAGAATGGCTTTGTCCGTTAAGTTGAAGACGGCTGTCCATACCAGTTTTTTTTAATCAATATTGTTCTCTCAAATAGTAGGTGGGCCCAGTTATCGTAGAATAGGCATCCTGGATGTAAGCTGCGACACAATGTGGCATAGACTGATAAAGCTCCCAAATGGTCTCCTGCAGTATTTCTTGCCAAATTTGTTCCAGTTGTCGAGCTAGATCTTCAACCTTCCCTGGTAGATGCACCTTCCCATCATATCCCAGACATGCTCAATAGGAGAGAGATCTGGCGATTTGGCTGGCCAAGGAAGTGTTTGACAAGCTGTAAGACAGTTCATATTAACATGTGCCGTATGTGATCTGACATTATCTTGCTGAAAAATAAGGTCATACTGCAAAAGGAACGGTAGCAAAACAGGTCTCAGAATGTCGTTGACATACCGCTGTGCTGTAAGTGTGCCTTTAATTGATGACCAAAGGAGTCCGGCTATCAAAGGAAATGGCAACCGAGACCAAAACTGATGGTTGAGAGCCTGTATGAAGTGCAGTAGTAAAAGCAGGATCAGCACGCTGCTCTGGCCGTCTCCAGACACATTTTCGATGATTTTCACAACACAGTTGGACGCGGATTTATAGCTAAAGACTATACGTCTCCAATCAGCATCATTCCAATCTGATCGAGCCAAGCACCACTGTAATCTGGATTAACAGTGTGCAGGTGTGAGTGGCAGGTGGCGTAAGAGTCGGTATGATTGTAGATTTCACTCTATCAGACGTCTGGTGGACACTCGTGTGCGCATGGCACGTCTGGTGATTGATAGCAATGAATCAGGCTCTGTGACAGCTGATCTAACAATCACTCTGTCCCCCCGATCTGTTGTGGTCCTAGGTCGACTGCTACCATCATGACATTGAAATCTGCCATTGTCCACCCATTCTTGCCAGCATCGCCATATTGCTTCAATTCATATTGTTGCGTTCTTTACGGGTTCGTAGATTTGAGAGTATCCGATGAAAACACGATGTAGAACAATAAAAAGCACAATTTATTTACAGGAATCACTATTTACAGCACAGTTCCAAAATTACCTTTAAAAGCGTCGAAAATCTACAATAAATACGCTGAAACAATCAGCAACACAGCTTCAGGCTGTAACTGTAAAGGCAGCTTCACGGCAACACTAATCTTATAATAAAACACCGTGGAACAATCACCAATCCACTGTCAAGCTATACTGTAAAGATAGCTTCACGGCAAAGCACTATCTCGATTGCTTTCCGTTCACAGAACTCTCGAATAGCAGCTATTCTCACAACTAATCACACTGCTCGCAACACTTCACAATCTCGCAACTAACTCGCAACAACTGCAACTACTAACTCGCAACTAACTGCTCTCAGAAACGCAAGGGTTTAAATAGCTTTTCTTAAAGTTCCACATGTTTCGAGAAATATCTCGACAGGAAATTATTCTAGAAGCTTCCCGATTGGACCATGGGATATCACCAATTTGGTCGCCAAATGGGCGATAAAGTCGCCAATCTGGCAACCCTCCCATACACTATTTTACGGCAACCCTAGTGCTATGCCGGAAAGCTTACATACAGGCGCAACCGCCGAATTTTCGTAACAATGTGATGTGTGATTTTCCAATTTGCCCAACCTGCCTCTTTCAATCCAATGATACAACCTCTTGCAAATTCGACAGTTGCTCGTGATGAGTTCAAATCCTGCGGCGAGGCATTTTCTCAGTCGTTAAAAGGTATCCTAAATTGTAGTGCAACAGAAATTTTTAACAACAGTTCAAGAACAGCTCCTTATATACATCCGCTGGATCCACAGTTCCGGTGTGCTGGAGAACACACTATTCATTCATTGGACACCGAATTTTAATCATTTGCATATTTGGTCAGAACATTTATGCATATAAAATTTCAAAGCAATCGGATGATTCTTTCTTTGGTGCATCTTTTTTTTTTGTTATAGAGTGTGTGTGTGTGTGTTTGTGTATATATATATATATAATATGTATAACTTTTGCTCTTTTACTTACTATGTGTATAAAATGCCTATTGAATTTGATCATTCTTCATATTTTTCCTAGCCAAGATCTGCATTATCCATTTTTTTGCCAGGGACAATTCCTGCAAATCCTAATTTTTACTGCCTGTTATTTCTCTAAATTATAAAAATTGTGCCATCCCTAAATTCTACTCCTTTGAACTGTAAAAATTTTCCTAACGTTAAATTTTGTTGCTCAGTACTTCTCTAAATTCTAAAATTTTGCTACCCATAATTCTGCTGATATGGCCACACTGCTGATATGGCTCTGGCATGGGCTTGGTTCTAATCCGATAAAGAAACAGCAAAAAGTTTTCCAATTTTTTAGGAATTTTCAGTTCCATTTTTAAAGATCCTTATTCTAAAATTCTAAGCATCATTGTGTAAAGGATGTGAATTGAATGAGGGTATCTGATGATGTATTTTTGAAATTAGCAGTTATAGTGGATTGTTACTATTAGATCTACTACGATGTTTTCTCAACCAAAGTCACACTCCATGAGTAGCAAAAGTCATCTATGAAATAATATTTTTAATATTAATAAAACATTAGTGTTTAATATATAATTTGTAATAGTAATTTAAATAAAGTAAAATACCTGTTTTTTTAATAAAGTCATATTTTATCCCCTTATGAATTGATAACCCATAAACCATTTTAATTATCTGCCACTAGTCCAGCTGAATTAAAAAAATAGAGACATTAAACCATTTGCTAACAAATGTCTCTAAAATTTTTGAAAAACCTATATTATGTTTTTTACTTTCTGTTAAAAATCTGATCTTCACCTTTAATTCAGTAATATAATTTCATAGTAAACTAGTAATGCACTTTTGTAAATGCAGTATTTAATTTTACTATTAGTATTGCATGTAGGTATTCTGATAAGCAAAAATCTAGAAGTTTTGAATTAAATATGTTGGATTTCTTTTGCACTGAAAACAATGCTATCTTAGTTAAAAGTGAAAGCTCTCAAATGATGTGATACAAATGCTATTCTATATGATACAAGTACAATACAAAATCCCAATACTACAAGTGATGTGATTATTTAACTGCTTTTCTTTTCTTTTTCTTTTTTTACTCTCAACTATAAAGGCCCGTTTCCACTACTGCATATGCGTCGCGGTGCATATGCGTTTCTCCAATCAGCGAGCGAATTCACTTTGATTGACATCTGGTATCCGTCGACGGATGACGGAACGGATGAAGTTCAACAATGTTCAACTTCCATGCGTCGGTCTGCGGAAGCGTTGGGGTCACGTGGGAAAAAAGGAGCAATCAGGTGTTGTCACCAAAAATTAATGGCGGCAGAAGCAGCGATGAACGCTGGTTCAGGGAAAGAATGTTTTGCTAAAAAATACTTATTTCTGAATTAACATTATTGCGAGAAATCTGCGTACTGAAAAAGACAGCAATCAGGTGAATTTAGTTAAAAAGATGAAAATAAGATAGCTGCAAGCTGCAACTACAGTACTAGTTCGCCGAGAGCAGTGATTACTGTCAAGGAAATCAGGCGCAAAAAATATAATACCAAGTTCATGAAATAGGAAAATTTGTCCTGAAAATTATTTTCCAGTTCTGCATGCATGTTTACCTTTCATGATAATGAACGTCTGACTATATCAAACTGCTATAGCAAATCAGATATGGCATGAAAAGATTTGTTACTTTTTTCTTTTGAAACGGGTAAAAACTAAAAATGTTAATTATAAATTAAATTTAGTAGCCTTTTAAATATTTCACTGAATTAAAGAGTACGTTAAAGTTATATTTCTCTATTCACAAATATACCTTTTTGGCTAGCATATATTTGTAAGCACATGGAATATATTTTTAGCAGTCCGTTTAACTTCAATCGGAATGCCGCTTTAAAAAATAATGTTTTTTGTAAGAAATGTTCTAGAAGCTGAAGAACAAACTCTGGTGAATTTTTTAGACGATAGCACACTGAAATAGAACCAAAAAAATTTAGTTTTATGAATTCATTTACTTCATAATGTATATAAGACAAAATTGCTAATTACGTTAGTGTGATGATAGCGTAGTGGTAAAGCTGAGGGTAGCGAGCTGTGGCCTTTTGGGTCGTGAGTTCGAATCCCATACTTTTCTTTTTTCACCCTGTTTGCAATTTTCTCAGCTCCGTGTTCCAATTTTATCTATATTTGTGTTTTAAAATTTATTTCTATTGTTATGTGCATTAAATATAACGTTTTGTTGATGCTCTTATTTATTTAAAATTTTCCCTCAAGAATTTATTTTGAAAATTATAATATAATAAGAATTAAAAATATACTCCCCGTATATATATAAACATTTTTTTTCGTTTCACTTTTATGTTAATGCACATACATGTGAGGAGACTTTGGGATGTTTCCAGGTCTAAACTTTCAATACTAATGAACATGAGACAGTATTAATGCCCTGAACAATTTTAATAAAACAATTTTTAAAAAACTTATTATAATAATTGCTTTAAATTCAGTTCTCTCCAGCTGAAGCACAGGAATTAATTAATTAAATATTTCCATTTTATTTACCTTAGGTATGCATACATATATAAAGAGAAATAAGCTTATCTTTATAACTTCTTCCATAAAAAGCTATAAATTTAAAATTTATAAATTCAAAATAATATTTTATGGATTATGCATAAAATATAACTGCGCATAGTGCATTTTGAAAGAAACGAGATTTCTAATAAATTATCCAGCTATGACACAGAAGAAACTGACGCTAAAATTGTATATAATATCTGTTTTCTCCCCAAATTTGCGAATATTTTAAAAATATACAATCTCACATAGCAGTCAGCGGTATACAAGCATAGCAAATTTTGTGTAAATATTGTGAACCTTTCTTTACAGTTGCTCTGTATTTTTAAGGTACCAGCTATTTTTAAATGTGTTTAACATTTTTATTTGTTTTGCAGTAACAGTACATTTTAGTTTTAATAATATATTATTTCGTTAACATTTAAGTCTTCTAGAAACGGAAAGAAATTTTTAAAAATTACTCCAGCTTCTATGCAGTTAGAGATGTTCATAATATGCATTATAACCTTACGTGTCTAAAAATTGCTAACTTGCTTTACTTTCACAGTTCATAAGCAGAACTAAAAATTTCCAATAACATCGTCCGAATCCCGTAAGTTAAATCAGAGACCTCTGGTGGCAATGAATGCAACTGACCACCAAACTTCCGTAAGCGTAAATCCAACGCAATAGTGTAAACGGTTGTCTGTCTGCGTAATGCGTTTCTCCCAATACGCACCGCAACGCATAAGCAGTAGTGGAAACGTGCCTTAATAGTGATTGCAGAATTATGTATATCCATTCAATATCTATTTGATATTTTCAACTTGTAAACATTGTAAAACTTTTCAGTTAATATAAACCCAAGATTTGTAATTTTATGCAGTGTAAGATGTGAAGATTATTTTTCAATTAACTAGAAAATAGCTTCATAAAGCAAGACTTCTCTGCATTTGAAATTAATATTGTGTTGTGTTGAATCATAACAAAATTTTAAAGAGCTACGTGTTTACAAGGAGAGATGCTTTTGTGATGGACTTTCTAAATTAAATTTGTTCCTATTTAAATTATGCAAGAAGAAAATAAGATGCAGTAATTGATATTAATTTTATTATATTAATTGAGTACTTTTTTTTTTTTTTGTTTCTGTTCTGTGAAATTGTGATGCATATCCAGTTCACCATTTTCTTTCCTGTCCCTATCACTTCTTTCAACTTTAGTGTGGTCTTCTTTTATTTTTAATTAAAAAATTTTAGGTAGTTTTTATAATCCATACTTGTAATATTTATTCATAATATTTCTCTAGTATGCATGTTTTAGAGTGATACTTAATTTAAATTTGTTTCATAAAAATGTATAATGATAAATGTTAGATTAACCCAGAGAGATAAACATTTAAACAACTTATTTGCCATCAAATAAATGTAATTTATAATGTATGAATAACTGTAGTTTATAATGTAATGTAGTATGTGGTGGCTTTGAAAAGGAAATGTTAGGAAAGATAATTTTGTTTTCAGTTATGAAAGACAGATACGCATCTTGTTTCAGGTGCAGAAGAATCATCCTTAATTGAAGAGATTTTGGAGCCCTTTAAAGATTTGGGTTTAGTGAAGGAACGCAGCGATACTTTTTCTGCCACAACAGAGAAGAGTTCTAGCCTTTTTAATTGGTTAAGGAAAAAGAGATCATTGAGTACACCAGCAGCTTTGACACCAGAGAAAAAAGCTGAAGTAAATAGTATTAAACTATCATGTGAAGAAACTTTGCCAGATGTTGTAAAATTAGAATCTTCAGATTGCATTCCGATTAAACTTGATGAACATTTCATTTCTGCCAAGGATTCTGAAAAAGCTGATTATGATAATAGTTCAAAGGAAAATGATTTTGATGAAATTGTCTTCAGGCCAAAGAAAAAAAAGAAGGCAAAAAAAGGTAATTCTTGAATATTTCTGTCAATCTGTAATGGTTGTTTATTCTAAGATATAAATCAAGGCAAAATTATTAAGGAAGATAGAAACTTAAGAATTGTTACAGAAATGAAATAATGCGGATTTTCTGTAAAATATGATAAATCACAAAGAGTGTTAAGTTATGCAGTTATTTGAATATTTTAAGAATTACCTGTTATAGCAAGTAGTTTAATACTTGGTATGTGTCTTAGGAAGTTAAATAGGTATCCATTAGCACAACTACCCTGGGAATATTTGATTTACAGAGTAAAATGAAAACTTATAAGTGCAAAAAATATTTATTTTATGCGTATTTTACCTTTTAATAATACTATATGCATTATTTTGCGTTTTAATTTGGTAGTTATTCCAAAACATTCATCAGTAAACCTATTTGTGAGGGTTCCCCTCCCTCCCATCCTGTTCTGCCGAAATTTAGTGGTAATCGCTTTAATAATTGTGGTGTTTAATAATTTTATGGCAAAGTTTTGTATTCCTACAGAAATTTTAGTGCAGTCAAAGCATGTGTTAAAACTGAGTTTAAGACAGTATCATAATTTATCTGTGAAAAACATTAGAACTTGGAATAAAATAAAAAGATTGCATATGAAAGCACTGATGTTACTTGTTCAAATTGAAAAGATGTTATGAGCATAATTGCCAAAGTTTGTCCATTTTATAAATTTAGTGATTTGTATTAAGATGGTTGCAATAATATATCAGTACTGTTACATATATGACTTTATCAAGGTTAAAGGGAAAAGTGAATGAAGCTTAAGTTAAATTAAACGGAAATTATGCTAAATATTATTGGTACTTCATTGTTAAAGTGTGCATTGCATATATCTGTTGAGTCATTAGGTTTATTTCAGAGGAAGAATCATGAAAAATCAGCGATGCTGTCACCAGGATTCATACTTTGGACCTCCTGATTGCCAGCCATTGTACTTCAAATTGTACTATAGTGGCATATAATAAAAAAGGGAGATAGTTCTTACATTTTACAGTGCATATTGGCAACATTTACATATTTAAAAAAATTTTGAATAGATTTCCTAAGAAAAAGGTAAAAGTGTAGTTTAAATGCATGTTTACAGTTTATTTTCCTGTGAAGGTCCTAACCATTAAGAATCTTGGAATAGAGTCGCATCCAAGCGACAAGCGGTAGTACAAGTAATCATTGACAAAATGGAAAGCATTGAAAGTACAATAAAAAGAAAAAAGAAAAATAATAAATATTGATCTCTCTAGTTCATCGCTTCAAACAGAACTTATCAAAGGAAAAGTGTTTTGAAGCCTTGTACCAAGTTGATAAATAAGTTTCAAATATGGGTTTCGTTCCTCTGAGACATTTGAGATTCATGTCCATAAAATTCGAAAGATATTTTCAATTTAGAGACCATTTAAAAAAATTAAGATATTGATGGATAAGTTCTTGAAATAGAGCTGTTTAGATTTCTTCTTGGTAAATAATTGTAGCTTTTATGAGGCACTTACTAGCATTAACACATAATGAAACAGTTTATTCATATATGTATTATCCTTTATATCATGACTGATATTCAATTTCTGTGTTAACAGTTTGAAGGGAAGCAAATTATATAATAATCTTGTCTTTCTGCATTATCAATGCATGAGTATTAAAGAATTCATCAAAAAATCTTTAATATTTGCTGCTCATGTGAGTGTTGTGTCAGGTTTACATTTAAATTTCTGAATATGCTTTTCTACTTATTTTTATATTCATTAAATAATTATCATTTTGATTTTTACTTCCAGAAAGTTTAAATATTTACTTCCTTGTATGAAGTAAAGGAAGTATTGTAATCATGGAAAATTTCGCATATCATATTTCAATTAAAATACCAGCGTATCATAATTCAACGACCGCTACCGAATGCAATTTAATGATGTTTTCCTGTGACATCTGTATATGAGGACAAAATAAAGACTTGTTTTCCCCAAATGGATTATAAAATGATTTAAAATGGGTTCAGATGAGATTTTTTGTGACATCTGTACATACGTATCTTGCGTGGCTCAAAAACAACTAGCCTCAGAATATTGAAATTTTGTATATAGGACTGATATAACATCTAGTTGTACAGCTCCCTTTTTGGTTGCAATCGGCCACTCTGAAAGTATATAAATGAATAGAGATATGTACCCCTTCTATTACTTGGCTCTGTGAGCTCAGTTTTTTTTTTATTATTCTTATATGTTGGTAAATTCTGCATTTTTTGCTTTAAAAATGATTGAATTATGTTGTTCTTATCTTCCGGTTAAGGTCTTTAGTTAGTAGTTAGTTACCTGCATTAGTTACCATGAATTAGTTAGTTACCTACATACAGTAGTTGTAGAATTATCAACAATTTAAATGTTGTTTAAGTGCGGCTAATCCCAATTTTTTTACCATAGCAGCCATATTTGTTTACATTTCAAACTTAACAGAATAGTGAATTAAGTCAGTTTCTGTACCTTCAGCATTGTTTTGCCGAGTGGGACCAAAAAAACTTTCAGTTTTCTTCACCGAAAAATCTGCCTTCTTGGCCAAATTGCTCATTTTTGTGTAGAAACTCTAATTTTATTTGTAAAAATTGCTTTTTAAATTGTTTTAACTGTATTTGGTGTTTTATCTTTTTCTATATTTTTCAATTTTTAATGAAGATATTTTGAGGTTTTATGTATTTTTGCCTTGCCACGAAGTGAGAACTGAATTAATTGAATAAGAAATCTATCTCTAATGAAATCGAAATAAGTTTAAATGAAATGGAGCAAAAAATGCGTATAATTTAATACTCTGTGCAAAGAAGTCATGTGGTGTACGCATCAGATTTTTAATTTTCATCTTTGCTCTGTATTAAAAAAATAGTGATGTAACATCTTAACTGTTATCGTCTTATTTAAACTATGTAATGATTTGTGTGGTGAGAGTTGTCTTCTGCAAGACTGCTTTGCTCTCTCTTACAGACAACTCATGTTATCCTTCAACAGTCTATTTTATGCAATTAATGCACAAGTGTAAACTTTCCTAATCAGAAAAATATGCAACCTCGAACATTTAAAGGTGTAAAGATTTTCTCGCTATATATCATGCAAATGAAAGAGCGTGAAAGACACAAGCGTTAATGTATGATTGGTTTGAAAATCATTTCATGCCGAGACTGGGCAAAATTTGAATTCGGTTGGTTTACCTGATGATGCAAAAGTTGTCCTAATTGTAGATAACTGTTTGGCTCATATTTCACTTGAAGTGTTAGTGAAAGATAATGTATCCTGTTATTTTTCCTTTCAAATTGTACATCCGTCATTCAGCCTATGGATATTGGAATAATGCGCATGCTGAAGTGCAAATATAAAGTCGCTTTTTAAAGTCCATGTTAAATTTCTTGAATATTGGCAAGACGTTTCAAGAATTTAAAAAATATTTTAGCATAACACCTGCTGTGTGGAGCATTGCAGGAGGATGTGCTTCCAGATACTTTAAAAAATGCTTGGCATAATTTATGGCCACCTACCATATTTCATTGTGAGGATGATGAAGATGATAGCCACGAATTTGAAGGCTTTCGGATATCGCAAACCATAGGGGAAATTTTCCAGTTAATGGATTTTGTTAAGAAATGTGGAGAATCAGTAATAAATGAAGATGACCTACCAAAGTTTTTCATTGTGATCACCATGCTCCAATCATCAATTAATTAACAGACAGCGAAATCTGTAGTTTATGGTTTTAGATCCAGAAGATACTGCTACTGATAGTGAAGAAAGTGAGAGAGAGGTTATTGAAAATAAAAAAAATTTGATTGGCAAGTTAGCCAGAATCCTCGACACAGCAACTACAGGACCTTGAACAGTGGAACTTTGCAACTGAACAAGGGATTATGCCTGTCTATAGAATTTAAGAGAAAGTATTAGCACACACACAAGAAAAAAAAAAGTTTAAACAATTTACATTCAAAGAAATGTTTAATAAAGTAAACAAATAAATATTAAGCTTTTTTTTAAAAAAAAATTTCTGATGCCCTTTAGATCATAAATCACGATTTCATATTTTTAATTTTATAATTTCTACAAAACATCTTACTAGATTTAAACTGATGATTTAATATCCGGAAAGATACCAAATCCGGAATTGCCGAAGTCCCGACGAGTCCGGATCTCGGACTTTGAACTGTATTATTATTTCATCAGTATTGCTATACAGTTTTTCAGCATAATTCCCATTTAATCAAATACACTTACTCCAATGAAAAATTAATTTTTTTGAGTCATCCTGAAAGAATTTTTTCAATGTTCTTATACCTATTAATGGCATGGTTAAACTCTCAAACTGAACATCCTGTAAAGGTTTTTTCAAATGTGGGAACAAAATACTCCTCATAGATGTTGAATAGTTTCTGAAGTTTTCATACACTCTTTTCACAAAAAGAAAATTACTGCTCTTTGCATCTTCCATGGTTGCCAAAATAATACTACAAAAATGTGCCTGTATCAGTCAAACAACTGAATAGTTGCATAAGCATGTCAAGAACTTATCTCTGATTGGTAGCACTTCTTTAAATTCATAGGATTGAACCAAAAAACTTTGGGAACACCGTATGTGTATTTGGACTTAATTTTTCTGGCACTTCCCCATAAAAATTATATTGCTTCAGGTATTGAGCTCATAATTAGGATTTTACATGTTAAATTAATTCTATTCAATTAAAAATAAAGAATTTTATCTATTGTTTGTTGATCTTTCATGCCACTAAGTATTAAATTCATTAAAAATATTTTATATATAGCTTTGTCATCATAGAAAATGTTTTGGTAAAGCAATAATAGGAAATTTTAGTATGGAAACAGAATAAAAGTGTGCATTTAAAAATAAGAATAATAAATCAAATATTAGTAATAATGTATCATTATGTATTATTTTTTATATTCTGAATATAATATTGATTTCTGATATTATCTTGCATATGTTTTTGAAGTTGCCTAAAATTTTAAAATGAAGTATGTGAATTAAAATTATATATAGGAATTTGTATTAGCAAAATTTTAATATTTAACTTTTTATTGTAATTTACATAAAAAAATGCTGCTTTATTTATTTATTTATTTTTTAATTTTTTAGTTCATTTTCAAAAGGCACTTGTAGACAAACACAGCAAGAATTCTTCAGATACAAATACTGAACTGAAAACTACCTTAAAGACTGATGAACAGTTAGATAACAATGCAGAAAAGAAAAAAACACAGAAGATTGCAATTGATGTTGTTGATTCTTTAGATGTAGAAGTCAATGATGATGTATCAAGGAATGAGATGGGCAGTACTGGCTTTAAACAGTCTTTAGATTTAAAAGGGAATCATAATGTGTCAAGAAGTGATACAGACAGTACTGAGTTGCAAAATACTGTATCTTCATGTAGTGCTGAACCATCTGAAACTCAGTGTGATGCTAGTCAAAGAAATAATATATTTAATACAGAACTAGAAAATATTCCTATGTCCAACTGTAATGCTGAATTGTGTGACTTTCAAGTAGAAAAAGATGTTAATCTAAATCTGTGTGTTTTTGATTCTCTTCCTTCTGAAAATGATACAAGTTCCGCAAGTTCATTAAATAAAATTAATGATAATATAAATTATAGTGATTTGTCTAATCAGCAAACTCACAGTACTGATATTAACAGTAAAGATACTTCTTGTGAAAATTCTAATGTTTTAGATGAAATATATCAATCTCTAGACAATGAAATGGATGTATCCAAGCAATCAAATCTTCTTCGTTCTGCCAATCAAAGTGATATTAAACCAACTGAAGAACCAGAAACATTATCTGAATTTGAATTTGGTAAGGAATCCCCAAAATATGGAGTGGATTGGGTACAATACAAAGCTCCTGAGCTGTTACTAGATCTTTGCATCAGTGATGAGCACATATTTTGCGTAGATATCCGGAATCAAATGTACTTTTCTAAATATCCTGTTTTAGGCCTTCATTGGATGGAACTTAGTCAGCCAGCTGAAAAGATAGCAGTTTCTCCTTCGGAAACTGTAGTATGGGCTCTTTACAGGGGCACTGTTTATGCTGCTGTTCATAAATCTGTTTTGCCATGGGTTGAAACTGAATGGCTGTCTGTTGCTCGAGATATTGTGTCCATTGCAGTTGATGATGATTGTGGTTGGTAATGTCCTTTATTTTAATTTTTAATATAGTTATTGAAAAATATTTGATAGTGTCAAATGTGCTATATTTTATTTTAGGAAATGTATATAGGAAGTGTTAAGCAATAATGAAGAAGGTTTAGTTTGTATGATTATGGCAGAGTCTCAAGGGTTATCTGCCTTAGGGGAAGACTTTCTAAGGGAAACTAGCTTATATGCACATTACTATATACACGTTACACATGGGGAAAACCATGAAAATGTGCATGCAGCCAACCTGTTCGCGGGATTCAAACCTCGTACCGAAATACTTGTGTTCAGCAACTTTACCACTTGGTTTCTGGTGAGCTGATAATGAAGCCCACCAGATGTACCCTTTAATGTACAAGAAGATAAACAAATTGGTAAGAAAGCACAGGAATTGTGTGATTTTTGTCATGGATATTGACCCAAAGGAAGAAAGAAGAGAACTTTTTATGAGAGGTTTCAAAAACTTTGTGCTCCTTTCCGCAAAATGTTTAATGAGCTGCATCTGATATTGTTCCAAGCAAAATTACTAGCTATATAAAAAAATAATTAACTCGTGTATTGACTTATTTAACAGTAATAGGAATCCCTTTAATTTAACATTTGTTTCATTCCCACTTTAATTACAATGATATTTAGGTTTATATTATACTTGCTTTCTTAATCAGAATTGTAGTTAGCCCATTTTTTATTTTTTTTTTCCATAGCAAAGTTGTTTTGTGGAACATGATTTTCCCATATGCACAGTGTGTTTGCATATGCATTCGGGAATGGTTTGCTGTAATTGAAAAAGCAATTAATCAATTAATACATAATTCAATAAAAGTAATATTTTCTTACCAGTAGTTTTCATTGCAATTTATCCTAATTAAATGTCCTTGTAGTATTTATATAAAATTCACTAATCTCTAAATGAAACTCATGAAATGTCATCATATTAATACAAAGAAATCAGAAGTATACTTCTCTTGAATGTACTATATTTGGATATAAATAGCTAGACAAATTTAAGGATATATTTTTAAAGATTAAATCATTGGTAATTGTGAGAGAAGTGGTTATAGAAAAAAGTGAGAGAAATAGTTATAAAAAAATGAGAGATGTATTTATAGGGAAAAATAATGTAATTTTTGTATTTTCTAATTATCTGTTCCCTCCTCTTTCACTGAAAATTCATGAAAAAATGTTTATGAGGCAAAGCAGTATATCGCCGGAATAATAATGTGGCAAGCCACAAGTCAGCAAAAAGTATTTATGTGGCAATCCAGGTATGCACATAGCACATGTCTGTTTTAGCCAGAGCACAAAGTTGATCAGGTGCCGAGTTTACAGTTCTGTGATTTTTTTTTTAATCAGAAGAAAATTGCTGGGGACATAGGGAGAACAACAGCACATGCAGTTTAAAATGCCTTTTGTTTATTTTGTATCCAGTTGATAATTGTAAGCTTTTTGTAGGATTCCTGTGAATAAAAGATGTTTCTAATGGCATGCATTACATATCTCAATAGAAAAATCATTAGTTTTTTCCTCATGCTAGATCTTGTAATTTTTTAAATTATTATTATTTTATGTATTTCTATTAATAATTTAATTTTATTCAAGCATTATTTTTTGTATCAGTTCTGCGATTGTACTTTTCTTACTCTAAGGTGCTTTTAAATGTGAGGCTTTATTTTTTCTTCCTTCTGCATTTAATTGTGCTCCTTCAGTAAGATATTTGCTTTAATAAGGAAAAAATGTTTTTATTTTCTGCTCATATTATGTTTTAATGTATTTTGTATTTATATGCACAGAAGTCTCGACTGTTACATTCAGAAAAGCATACTTAAGATCACTTCTTTGAACTGTTGAATAATTTACATAATTTCCTCCAAAATTACTTCTTAATGATGTTCAATTGTTATTGGTATTATATTAAGTAGTATACCTATTTAGTAGTTAATTTTTAAGAGTAAGAAGTTAACATCAATAAACAAGCCTTTTCTTTCTTTCTTTTTTTTAATTAACCAGACTTTTTCTTGAACGATTTTTGTATGGTATTGCAGTATTCAGTGGCTTACCAACTTCTGATACCTAACAGTTTCTGTGATTTGTTTTTCTTCTCCATTTAATTCTCCTCCTGCAGTGTGATATTTGCTTTATTAAGATTTTTTTTTTATTTTTCTGTTCATAGTATTTTTTAATGTATTTTGTATTTATATGCACAGAAGTCTGTACTGCTTCGTTTAGAAAAGCATTCTTAAAAGATCACTCGAACTGTAGAATAATTTACGTAATTTAGTGTAAGATTATTTCTTAATGATGTTCAATTGTTATCACTGTTATATTGAGTATTATGCCTATTTAGTAGTTAATTTCTAAGAGTAAGAAGTTAACATCAATGAACAAGCCTTTTCTTTTTTTCTAATTAATCAGACTTTTTCATAAACGTTTTTGTATGGTAATGCAGTATTCACTGGCTTACCAACTTCTGATACCTAACGGATTCTGTGATTTTTCCTCCCTAATCACTCAGCTTTCTTTTGTTTTTTAACGCTAAATATTTTTTGAATTGTTAAGAATTAAGTTTTTTTTAACAATAGATTCTCATTTGATAAAGTTTAAAATAAAGGTAATTTCATTTTGTTTATTTTTCTATTAATCTAGATTAGCATTTCTGAAATTTTTTCATTCATGATTCTTTTTTTACCATAAGAGAATTTTTATGACTTCAGATGTTAAATATAAAATAAAGAATGAAAATAAGTATTTTCCACTAAATAATCAATTTTGTTAGACTATATATGATACTATGAGAAAAGTACTTTTAGAATTTGTGTCAAGTATATAACAATTAATGAAAGAAAATCATGTTTTAATCTGCAGATGCATTTTTTTCTGCACACTGAATTAAATCTGGTGCAATATTTTACATTGCTGAACATATAGCATCTGCATAAACATATAGCATAGTGTTTTTCAGCGTTGAACAATATTATGTTTTAATAAGCATTAAAAACTAAGTCATTTTGTATAAGTATATGGTGTTGAATGGCAGAAAGAAATTTAATCCTATTCCAGAAAATGTAAAAGTTGACTTCAAGCTTAAAGTGATCTATCATAATTTTTGCAATTTAAATTTTGTAATTATTATTATTATTATTATTAAGTATAAAATTTTTGATAGGTGAAAACATTTCAGATGAGTCATTTCCCTCTTCGTTCTTCCAAATGTTGAATCTTTTTAATAACATCTTTCAGTTTTATCACCCTAAGTAAATATACTGCTATTTTGTCCTTGAGTTGAGAAATAAGCTGAGATTATCTAAAATATTGGACAAAGAAGCTTTGATAGCAAAAAGTCCTTTTGAAAAAGAACAGCAAGATCATATTTTTGTTCAATTAAAAATATAATTTCATCTTTTAATAATGCTCTTCTTAAACTTCACCCTTTTGACATCTATCTTATATCAGCATGTAATAATAAATTTTTGTATATGGAGTCCATGTTTTTCTGATTATTAAGGACATGGCTTTCAATAAAGTTTATAATTTCAACAGCATCCTGAAGCATACATTCTTCCAAAGAACAACAGAATAACAATTCTTCATTAATTTTTTATTTAGAAATGTATTTGGCATATACTAAAAACTGAGCTTTTTTTCAAATATCAGTTGCTTCTTCCAACTTGATTGTCAATTTTGGGTTTTCTTCAAGTCTAATAATAATTTCCTCAAATTGGCCATTGCTAATTTGAGAAATTCTATTGCCCACAGTGTTGTCTGACAAAGGAATTTTGCAAACTTCATCACCATATTTACTTACATGAAGTATTTCTACCATTTTAATAGTAGTAGGTAATATAAGACCTTCCCCTATGGTGTATGCCATTTTATTTTTAGCAAGCATAAATGAGACTTCAAATGATACAAGTAAATATTTTTTTGCTAACAGTCATAAATTTCTCAAAATATTGTTATTTTTTATTTAAAGATCTTAACAGTCATTTGAAATATTCTTTTGATTTATTGACTGATGAAAGATTCTTAGATTCAACATACCTTTTTAGTTTTGATGGTTTCATATTCTCCATAGCCATAATATTATTACAAATTTTGCAAAGAGGCTATTCATAAAGCATCACAATTGTTGAAAGCAAAGCCGAATTGGAGAAATAGCTCATCATATTTATTTTCTTTTTCACATCCTTGATGCATTTTTCTGATTACTAGATTTGGCTTGAAATGACTTTGTAGCATTGCTATCTGTGTCATTACATTTGTTATGTAAGTTAATTATTCATGGGTGAATAATTTCCTTTAAAATAAAATAACTTCTCTCATAGTAATTATTTAAATAAATACCAACTTTAGTCAATAAGACAGTAAAAATTTTAGTATTGTATTATTCTTTCGATGAAACAGAAACAATATACTGTACTGGAAAGGTGTTATCACTGCACTAATTGCAGTGGAGCCCACCTCATACTTGGCTGGCTTTTGAGGTTCAGGATGATATATACAGCACATTTGTGGCATACTGTGATTCTGAAATAACTTATATACTGAAATCGCAATGTGGCAGTGCTGCTATAATGTGCTTTGTGGTATTTTTCAATTTATAAATATAATTTACATTTTAATTGTGTTGTATTTGAAGATTTTGTGTACTTTGAAGAATTCTGAGAGTTGTGCGCAATGATGGGTGTAGACCCAAGCTTCTCTGCTACAGAAATATAAACAGCACCAAGTTGAAAAATGATTAAACGTAAAAATTTAATCAGTGTCTTCTGTTCTTAAGATTTAACAACATAGATGAACGTATCGTGTCAGGCTTTGACACATTAATGAACTTACACGATGGATAACGTATGAACTGTACTAGAATGGTACAATGTGACTTGATCCTGCTTAACAGTCCTTTTCATATAGGCAGGTATTTGGCGATGTAGATAGGTATAATCCAGAATGCTTGAGTAGATTCTTGTTTCCAATGAACTGTTCCTTAGTAGGTCTTCTTGTATCATGTTTCTGCACCATGCTTGAGAGAATTGCAGCAGCTGGCCACGTCGGCAAACATCATCAGATAGGCGTAGCAGGGATGTCAGACATCAGAATCGGGAAGACAGACTATCTGTTCTTCTCTTCTTGTCTCCTCCTTGGCAGGAACCATCCGCAGAACTATATAGTTCGCCTTTTCTGCTCAGCACAATTGTGAACGGAAGAAATGCAAATTTCTATCTCTAACAAATTGGACCAGTATTACAATTTTATAAGTGTACTGTACAGAAAATGTAAAATATCAAATTAAAGATAATGAAGGAATTGTGACTAATAGTTTTTTAAATTCATGTATTGAAATACAATTTTTGTGAGCCTAACATTTCAGTTTTCACTTTCATTAGGAGTCACCACCCATAGTTAAAAAAATGCTGGTCTAGACTCTTGTATTACATAGATGCTGGCCAGTTGTTTTCTGTTTGGGTATTGCAGTTGTTCTTACACATTTGCAGATTTATTGTATATTTGAATATAATGTATTACTTTCAGAAACAGCTTAAAACTTAAGTATTTATGTTTTTTCTTTGTTGGTAAATATGCAATATGTACAAAATAATAAACGCTATTAAGTTTTTTGAATCTGTTTCTTGTTGGGAACTTTTTTGTTAACAGGGTGCTACTAAATGCCAAGCATCAATGTTGATGCAAAATCTAACTAGATGCTGGCAACCCTAATGATACATAAAGCTTCATTGAAAGAATAAATATTAAACTAAATCCAGGATAAATACATAAATAAGAACAAATGTAAAAGTAGAAAACTGATTTTAACAGATTAATTTCAGGTGACAAAGATGGTATCAAACTGCTTGATTTCATTTAACATTACAGAAAACATTTGCGTCTTTTCATTTAAGTTCTGCCACATAAATTCAATCAGGTATGAATCAAGGTGATGACAGCCATTGCTGCTTTGATGTTTATTTCTCCATTTTATACAGGGTATCTTATATTAAAATCAAGAACATTGTAGTTAGCTTACAGGTGTTTATATCTGGTAGCTGCAAATCATCTGCTTAAGCAAGTGAAAATCTAATAGAGAAAATTTCTAAATTCATATTCATTCTTCTTACTTTTTCATAACAATACCATTGAACAGTTATTCATGATGTGATATAAACAGGCTATCACATTTGGCACATATTTAGTGACTGGTGCCCTGTTAACAGAAAAGTGCCTATTATTGTAATATTTAAATTTTTCATACTGATTCAGTTTTTAAATAGGTATGTGTCTTCTAACGGCCATCTTATAAGACAGAGCAATTTAACTCCTTCTCAACCTTTTGGATATCCAGAAGTAGTCCCTATTAAAGTATCTGCATTACAAGTTGCTGTCAGGAAAGGTGTTGTGTGGATTCTGACGATATCTCGCAGTTTGTTTTGTAAAAAATATTCAAAAGGAAAGTTAACATCTCACTGGAAAGAAATTCAGTTAGTCAAATCTATTTCTTTGCTTTAACATATAATTTTTCTTAAGTAAATGTGAAATTTAATCTAAATTTTCAGTTTTAAATTTCATCAATAATTATTTTTTATTTATCCCTTTTTATTGGCAGTATTAATGCTATAGTTATGGAAGAGTTATTATTTTAATTATTCCTGTAATTTTTCTGAACTTGGAATGTTTAATTGTACTAAAATATTGAATTCAAGAAACTAGGATAAGAACAGACTTATTTTTGTTTTGGCCATGTTTTTAGATGTCCCTTAAGGTAAGAATTCAACTTTACTAAAATACTGATGTTCTGTATGTATTAAAGCGTATTATGTTTCCAAAAAATGTTTTGTCATCTTGAATAGTGTAATATTAGAGTAAAAACCAGTAGGACCTCACCCTCATGTCCGTATTATGTGGTGACTTTATAACTTTAAGCAGATTGTACAAGTTCATCCTAGCAACGGCATCTGCCTTAATGACTGTCGATGGTAGGTTATGTGCCTACCATGGTAACCAAAGTAATAACGGGTGACAGGGAATATAGGTTTAATTCCAAAGCCTGAGAGAAACAAGCTACTACATCCAGTGAAGGCAACAGTTACATAAATTAGCCACTCCCAGAATGGGGAGATAGTGACAAAAAATAACAATACAGGACTCTTTTGAGACCCCCTAATTGGAATGAGTCCACTCTAAATGCTTTAACAATAATCAATTGGAAGGCAAGTATAGTGCTAGCAGCAGGGGAAATTCCAGCTCCAGTAGCGTATATTAAACTTGTTGTGGTTAAAAAGCTCATAATTGGATTTCAGTTCCGAACAAGTGGTCTGCCTAGTGGTGGTTACTGCCTCTTCTGAACAACCAGCCTGTTTCCTTTGCTGATCTTCACCGCCTGCCTTGGGTGACTGTCATGTTTATTTTGAAAATATTAGCGTGCTCAAAACAGGTGTGATGCCTGAATAATGGAAGAAGACCTCTGTTCTATTTTGTTGGTGTTTGGAAATCGAAATTTATATTTTTTTATATTTTATCAACTAAGTAATGTGTTCAAATTAATGGGAAGAGAGCAAATGTTTTGTTGTTCTTGTCCTAGTAATTAAAAAAAAGTTAATTTAAAGATACAGAGACATTTTACACATTTTAGAGTGGTTTTGATAAAGAATTAAAAAAAAAAAAGAGAGAAAAATGCTTTGGAATAAAAATTTATGAAAAGAATGTTAATGAGTAGTTTATGAAAAGAATGTTAAATGTTATGAAAAGAATGAAAACAATACTTTCATCGCATAGCAGATGATGTTACATAAAAGTTGATTTTATAGTAATGCTAAAAGTAAAAGGACAAAGCACTGGTCATTAGGTCTAGACATTGGTCATAGGATATGATCTAGACATTGGTCAGGAAATGTGAGAAATATTCATGTTCATCTTCCAACAATCTCTTGTAAGGTATAAGAAAATAGCAGCTCCATGCCTCACTGGTGCTACTGTGAGCTACTTTGCATTCTATCAAAAAGCTGGCTGACCTGAGTCACATGACGACACATAGATCCCACATTTGATGTGAAAGCTGTTGAATTTACAGGTGATTGCTGCTTGTCTGAGCAGTGTCACATACAAGCAGGTGGAAGGAGTATGTTTGAAGTACAGTTAATTCGAGCAGTAGAACTAATTAAAGCCTGCAACAATTAAAATAAGTTAAGTAAAAGCTAAAATAAAATACATTGCATTAGAAAACAAAAGTTAAATTCCGAAGAATAGCTTTGGATCTCTTTCTATTTTTTGCAGAATTTATGTCAGAATCAAGAATGGGGCTACTTGAATTGTTGACTTTTTCGATATCCGTGTAGAATTATGTTGAAATATTTTTTTATGCACTCAGAAATGCAAGGAACTTTAAATTCATCTTGAATTGCAGTATTTCTTGTATCAGAAATATGGTAATTTGTCTGAGTAATTTTTTTTTGTAGCTGTTCGATTTTTAATAAATTGCAGTCATTGAGACATCCTCAGACAGGACAGGCATAAGATACTATGGGACACAACATGATCTTATAAATGTGTATTTTATTATCGGGAGATAAACACTGTTTTGGGCAATTCAGGGGTTTATAGTTTTACTGACTCAAAACTGTGAAAAAACGTGTTTCATATAGAGCTTAAATATGAGATGGTTGTCAAGGATAATGCCAAGTTATTTTACATGCTTGTCGCATGGAACAGTAGAATTGTTCATGGTGATGCAGCCATGGCTATCCTTCTTGAGGATGAACATTTGACTTTGACCATTTCAGTAGTTTGAATTTTGTCTGATTAATTTAGAATTGTTCAAGATTTAACATTAGGCTTAACAAGTTAACTTTTAAAGAATAAAAATGCACATCTGAACACAGAATTGCAATTTGTTACTACTCATTGTTGTCATGACTGAAGTTCATTGTTGACATGATGATCACAACTTTTAAACAGTGTTACTCATGCTGGCTACATTTTAAAAAATATAGTATATTCCGTGAGGTTTTCATGGGATGTAATATTTTTTAATGCAGCCCTAGTGGAGAAAAAATATGAAATACTTTGAAAATTCTTGTTAAAAAAAAATCTAAAGACACAATGGACTGAAAAACAGGCCGTAATTTGTGCTAAGTGAAGTACATATTGTAAGGTTTTAGTTAAACTAACAAAGTTTTATTTTAATTTATTCCTTTTCTATTTATTCTCTTTTTCAACTTCCCGTTAGAAGAAGCGCACGTTTTCAGCTTTATGCTAATTTGAAGTGGAGCCAAGTTATATTTAAACCAGAGGTAGAAACCTCTCAGTGTGAGAGAGCTTTTAGTCTCAGACCACAGTCACGATATTCGACGTTCTTCTGACTAGCTAGCATTTAAATTCTAAGCCATAGCGCTTTACGTGATTGCTTATTGAAATAATTCCAAGTGCATCAGTATTAGTAAATCTTGCTACTCACCATTTAGTTTAGAGGCCAACCTTGCGTTATAGCTCTGCGAGCAATAACTACTTAATTTCTATTTTGTTTTAGGTTAAATTTAATTGTTCATTTTAGACCCAAGTGTGGTCTTTACTTTCTGTATCCCTCCCGAGTTGGGAAGTGGTTGTAAATAATAGTGATTTAATAAAAGAGGATTTTAAATCCCTTTCAAGTGCAGTTCTTCTACGAGTTAATCACAGTATCTACCACAGAACATAGCTGCATTCAGCTCCCTGTTCCAGATCAGGACTTAAGGAGTTCACGAAGATGTTTGCCAGGAATATGCACCAAACACTCAGTCCTGACAATATTAACTGATAAAACTCCCATGTAAAAATATGTACTTTGCTGCCAGGACCGAAATTTTGTTCATGTTAACCAATTGTTCTCTTTTTGCGTTCAGGGGCTCCGTGTTAAGGATGGTTTACTGTATATATAAAACTAGAAGCTTTATAAGAACCAGTAGAAATATAAAAATGTATCACATACCTTGTTTGTGTTGTTATGCATCTATAATAATGTGTTCTTAAGCTGTCTTTGTAATAATATCATACTGGGTCATCTGGAAAGTTCTTGTATTTTGAATTGCATAAACACCATCTTGTTCTATTGCTTTTTGCAATCTGTCCAGCAGCTGTAAAATTCAACAATTTGAAACGTCATTAGGTTTATTCATAAAATCAAGCTGCTGTTTGACAGCCTCGTACCACTTAGAGAATTTTGAAGTGACCTAAATAAATTAAAATCTGATAGGACAAGATCTGGTCAATATGGGGTCACACAAAATCCTCTACATACTCAGTTTGTCTGACATTCATAAAAATTTGGGGCCCAACATTGCATTAATGGAAGACGACACTTCAACAGCTGGTCAGTTCTGAGTGCTTTCCTTTGTTTCTACTTTTAAAAGTGCCTTGTTTGTATTGTATTTTTCCAAATTTATATTCTGATTTAGTGGCAATAATTCATAATATACAATTCCTTTGTAGTCCCATCACACCCAAAGCATTGCATTTTGTGGTTGCAGGCCTCATCTCAGTGTTATTGAAGAAGGTGTATTTGGCTTGCCTCATGATGTTTTTTTTCTTGTAACATTATTGCAATGCTTTGTACTCACTTCTCATCTCCAATAATGAGCCCTTTCAAAAAAGAAGTCTCTATTTTTTTCAACAAAGTATCACATGCTGAAATTTGAGTAAGCATATTCTGCTTTCTCCAACATAAAGGGTATCCACGCAATGTAGGCTTACATACCCAGTCTTCTTAATGTGATCATATAGTAGTTTTTGAAAAATTTTGTCTGTGTGATAGTACCTCAAATAGAGAAAGCCTCTTTTAATAGGTCCTTGTTTACAGGGAATGGTCATCCAGACATGACCATCCATCATCTCCAATCTCGAAATTTTTGCACTTCTCACACCACCTACAAATTGTGTCATCAGAAACAGGACTTTGTCTATAAACAGAACAAGTTTTATGAGTAGTCTGCAACACTTTTTTTTTTTTTAATAAAAGAGCATCATATGACCAAAAAAAATTGAAACGTGCTTAGCACTGTGCTGAAACATATTTATGTCACAATATATGCTAGAATTATGGAACATGAGTAGAAAAAACTATATTTACACATTTGCATGTATCGAGGCCATGCCTTGTCAGCTATAACAAAATAATTGCAAGGTAATGCATACTCCTCGCATATTCCTCTCTTCATCTTTTTTAGTATGCAATTCAGAAACTTATTCTGATTTATTGTAACAGAGTAAAGGGTATAGATGAGAAAACATGTTATGTAAGTTGAAAGAATGTTATTGAAATTATTATAACACATAATGCATTAATCTAAAATCAAGTGTATGCATCCAGACATCTCAGACAATATATATTGAGTAAAAGTGTCTAAAACATATATTAAAAATGTAATGTTTATTAAAATATAATCCAGTAAATAGTCTAATTGGCATCAAATTAACTGTCAAAGGAACAGGCTTGTATAGTTAAGAAAAATGTCGGGTTTTAATGAAAGTTTCCCACCACTGCAAATATCATCTTCACAAACAGTTCGCGTTGGCATGTTTAATCATAGTTTGTCAAACAATTTTTTGTCAAAGAAAGAGACTCATTTAAGGACACTGGGATGTGAAATTTATAAAACAATATCGTTATCATTAAGTACAAAGTGTTTGAAATGTGACTATCATGCTACCAGATTAGAATCATCATTTACTACCAGTTCTCTTTCAAAAAAGTCAGCTACAGAATGTCGTATCATATGATACTGTGAAGGCTTGGTACTGAAAGTTCAAAAGCAAGGACTATAACATTCAATAAGTAGAGCGCTCTGGCCGGCCTACTAATGTTGATAAGGCCTGCCTGCGAGAACTTGTGGGAGAAGATCAGTATGCAACCACTTGGGAGCTTGCTAAAGAGTTAGATGTTAGTGTCATGTCCATTAGCTGTGCTTCGTATAAACTTGATGTATACATTCAAATGTTATATCTACATGAGCTGACTCAAGCAGATAAGGACAGGTATGTTCAGGGCTGCACTAATCTGCTCGAATATCAGCACAATGACAAAATTCTGGACGGATCATCACTTGAATGAAAAGCAGATTTACTTCAACAACACAGGCCGAAAAGACCACCAGACTTGCTGGTCTGCGCCTGGTGAGCCCATTGGCAGCGTTGCAAAGCTTACAATTTGACTATCAAGAAGAACATGCTTTGTGTCTGGTGGGATAGCCGCAGTATTTTCTATAAAGAGTACTTGGAAAAAGGTAAAACCCTCAGCAGCAAGTTGTATAGCGAGATGCTAAACCATGTTGGTGCTGTTATCAAGGGAAAACATTGAACTGAGTTCTTGTGCAAAAGGTAATATTTCACAAGATAATGCAAGATTGCATGTGTCTGCATTCACTGGCTGGACAGACTTAAATGGGATCTTTTGCACACCCACCATATACTCCAACATCGCTCCTTTGGACTACTACCTTCTTTACACTTGCAGCTACATCTTGCTGGTGCTATCTTCCATTCTACACAGGACATCCGAAATGAGGTTGGTCTGTTTTTTTTTTACTCACAGCCACCAAGTTTCTGGATCGAAGGGTTTGAAAAACTATCAAAACACTGTCAGAAAGTGATAAATTTGGATGGAGATTACTACCCGCTTTCGTGTTTTTTCCCTAACTTTATTAAGAATATTTTTGGTAAGAAAACTTTCATTACTACCAGATATTAAACATTTATTTAGTATGAAAATAATGTTAAAGAATCTGTTTATGAGTTGAGCAGGTAGCAGTACACTCAAATTTAGAACAGCAGAAAAACATTAATGAAACACCTTTTTAACAAATGAGGGAATTAGCAATTTCCAGTTTAATAGTATTACCCCAAAATGTTACTTGTAAATATATTTTCTGCAAAGTAACAATATAGAATAATAGTGATCTAGCAAAAACTGCAGAGAGATATAACATAGAAATCTAGTGAAAACTGCAGAGAGACTGGTTAACACCAAGGACACAATAATGAGGTAATTTAGACTAGCATATATCTGCTACAAGAATAGGGATAGTAGAAATTTTAAAAACTATATCTGGCTGGAATAATTTAAATATGAATAACATTATTTTTTAGACATAATTTTCTTGACCCTAATATTAATTCAGAAATTTCGCATATTAGTCATTACAAAACAACATTAAGACAAAGTTCAACTATGAATTTTCATTTAAAAAATTACACCAGGTGGCGATTGAGACATTTCAGTCCAACAGCTTGATCTCCCCCCCCGGGCATGATACAAATGCTGAAGCGGGATCCAACCTTGTTCTTTTTTTGGGTGGATGTTCATATGGTGTAGTGGCTGTTACCTTTCTCACCATGGCCGCTTCCATCTAACTTTTTAAACTTTTTTCACTGAGTAGCAGACAGCACCTTCTCTTGTATAGCTAGCACCAAGGACATGTTTTTTGTACAAGGTTTTTTGACTAGCCACCAGCCAAGTCTACCTTTCTTTCTGAAAAATTTGTTTTCCCAACCATATGGAGATAAAAACCTTAAAGGGGAAAACCCCCCTTCCATCAGATGACAAATAAAATTCAGGAATTCAGATGCTGCTTACAGCTTAGACAATAAAATACTTTTGAACAGTTCTATATACCCAATTCTTTCTATTACATAAAAGTTTTATTAAATCACAAATTGTCAAAACTACCACCTGAGTCAGAAAATAAAGATTCAATAATGTTACAGAAAGAAGGGAAAAATTTTAAACACAAATTAAATTAGCAAAACAATTAAATTTAAACACTAATCAGAATAACTAAAAAAAAGAATTAAAATTAATAACCCTTAAGGGTCATCCAAACAAACCATCAATAAATTCAAAAGAACAAGCCAAAAATAAACTAAATTAAGTTTTTCAAACATAAATTAAATAAGTTTCTTCTTACAATTTAATTAGATTAATCATTATTGATATTAAGTAAATCAGTTACAGCTCAAATCAAAACTTTTAATAACACTTTAAATAAAATTAAGAAGTTACAAAAATTAAGATTAATTAAATTAGTTAACTGCATTTTATATTTTCATGTGAATACATGCATAACTTTTTATGTTAAATTATTATTTTCAGTGTTGTACTTAGCAATTCAAATTTATTATTTCATTTTAAGAATAATGCATATTAATTCAGAATTTTATTATTACCTTTGTAATAAAACTTTGAAGTTAAATGATTTTTGCCATTGTACATTTAAAGTGCAAAAAGGTAGACTTGTTATAATTTTTCCAGTGTGTTTGCAAATGCATATGCATTATATCTTATCCCCCTTCCAATTTGCTTAGATTGCAAGATATTCCTCCAATCGATAGCATTTATCTGGGAAATCAACAAACAGGATGGATTGTGGACCAGAATAATGCTATATATTTTATGATCGGCATAACACCGGATTCTCCAGAAGGTATAGGAAAACCATGGGAGGTATAATGTTTCTTCTGTTAAAAATTGTTTTAATTTCTAATTGATAATAATGGTTTATCATTGGCTGCACAGAAGCGTTTTAAGATATGTAATTTCTTTTTTTTAATTTAGCAAAAAAAAAAAAAAGCAAAAAAAAAAAAAGGGGGGGGGAGAGCACTTTAATGCATTTTTGTTAGTATAATGTCATTTTTAAAAAAGAGGGCAATGTTTGATTATATTGATTGATTATGATCTTTAGTGCACTGCTGTTTTGAATCTTATAGTATTAAAATAAACTTACTAGGTTGTATGTAATGTTAAATTCACAATACAGCCTTTAAAAAATGTTTTAAGTTATGTTATGCAGCTTGTGATTATTTGTAATTTGATGCTGTGTTTTTCATTTTAACTTAAAGAAATATTTGGAGTTCATGTGCCTGCATATTGTTATTTTTGGGGCTTTCTGAAACTAGTATGGTGATAAGAACAATTTACTCAAATTTTTGTTGTTCACTAAAAATTATTTTTGTGATGAAATACAACTTTTTTTGGCCACATTCTGGCTGACATTTTCTATATATTTCTTTCTATTTTTCTAAATAAATTGTTTATGTAATTTTTCTCATTGCTTTAATGGTATTATTATTTTTTTGTAATTTACAATAGATGTAAAAATTGTCAATCAGAGGACTCATAATTATTGAAAAAATTGAATAAAAGCTAATGGAGCATATAAAACTATGGTGTTGCTTCAGAATAAAATTTTAAGGTTTAAGGAAGTAAACTTAGTTAATGAAAGGCAAGGATGAAAAATGAAAACTAGCAATTTTTTTGGAGGGAGGGGGGGGGTCAGTAAAACTGAAGCCTAGGTTTAAGAGAATAAAGAATATATGTATGTATGATGCTTCTCACCTGAAGAAAAGAGATTAAAAACAAGAAATTCAATAACATTTTTACATTTAAAGGCTGTTAATAATTTATCAATATATTTTCAAAGCTTTTAATAATGAGATGTTGACTAGCTTTTTTCACTTCAGTAAATGGTGTTACAATCTTTTGATAACCTGTTGTATTCAAAACAAAAGAACATGACTGGTAACTTGTGACTACTTTTTTAGTATCTTTAAATATTCAGCCTTCTATGCAGAGTGAATCTGTTTCATTTTCCCCATATTTGCATCATTTTCTATATAATGAAAGAAAGGGTTTTATTCATTTGTTATTGCTCTCTCAAATTTAAATGCTCTGTTTCTTAATAGTTATGATCATTTAAATAACTCTAATAAATACTTAAAAACTGTGTTATCAGTGGTAATTGATAGGATATGGTTTTTATCGTGCTCGTAATTGATAACATATTATTTTAAACATCATATTTGAAACGACACTAAGCATTTTTACTTGAAAAAGCATTTCTGATCTTATTTTTTGTGTTGATATAATTTTTAGGATGGTTAAGTTAAGGCAATAAATTTCAGTTTTATTAGTTTTAACTTTAAATATTTTATGAGATTTTATTTTCAGGTATGTTATTAAGTTTCATATCTTGTAGGTTGAAGCAAGCAATTATTTATTCCAACGTCCTGCTCAACTTCCAGCTGCTGTTTTAAAGGCTCTTAACAATGAAATGTTAACTAGCTTTGTTAGAGGAAAGCAGCATCTTTGCTTATCAGCTTCAGTATCTGGTGTATGGTTTTGCAAATCTTTTGATAACCTGCTGTATTCAAATCAAAAGAACATCATTGGTAACTTGTGATTACTTTTTTAGTGTCTTTAAATCATTGTGCATAAAGGGTGATGCAAAAGTAAAAGAAAAAGTAAAAATTCAGTAATTTGAAAACTATGGATAGCTACTTCATACAGTTTTCACAGAAATACATAAAAAGACTTTAAAAAAAAAAAACTGTTGGTAGAATAGTCACATTTTTAATCATCAACCAACACTATTGCAATATTGAAAAAAGTTATTTACCATCATGTGACTGGAATTGCATTTGAACCATCTTAGTGTTTCATGCCACATATGAATAGAAACTGTGATTAATAATAATTGCAGTCAGCTCATAATTCAATTAGATTCTCATTCTTCACTACATGCATTAGCAAACTTTAAACATCCTTCCCCAATAGCACAAGAAATGTTTCATCTCCTCCAAGAAAATAGTCAAATTAAAATTTCACTTGGTTGGGTGAAAGTGCATGCAGAGAATGAAGGAGATAAAGATGCTGACTTCCTTGCTAAAGATGAACCTACTACTCATGATTCTGAATATATGAACTTAAATGGCCTAAATAATACCTAGAAAGAGAAGCATGTAAGAAAATAAATCAAATCTGTCAGACCGAATGGAATTCTGTTCCCCAAGGCAGGAGGACACATAAACTAATCAATATAATATATGAAAAAGATGTCTGAATAACCTCCATTTAAACCTGTTCATTATCTGGACATGGATCTGTCCCTGTATATCTGAATATGGATCCCTTCTGCTATGAGAGAAATATCTCTTCTTCTGATGATTGTGTTTGTGGCGAAAGAGGATCTCCAGAACACTACCTCTTCTCATGCCCATTAACATGAGCACATCACAGCATTAGACCAACTACAAATAAACTTGAGTTTCGAAGATATGTCATAAATAATCCAAAATTTCATTACAAAATCAACGCTATTGTAAAATATCTTTCAGAACAAGGGAGACATCAAACCATATGATGCACTTTCAGTGAGAAGCATCATTTTGACATGAAGAACATCTGATATGGAAAGCTAAGGCCTTTTAGCTAAAGACCTAATACAATACTTACAATTTAAGATTCTACTTATTATGAAAACATAATTATCCAATTGTCACTTACCAGTTTTTTCATAAACTCTTCTGCTAAAAGTATTTTACAACTATGTTATTTGTGAGCAATAACTGTTAAGAAAAAGTCTTTATATTAATATACAAATTTTTCTTAAATACAACTACATGAAAATGTTTTGGAAAGTTTGCTTGGAGCTTCTGTAGGATGCTTCACTGGATCAATAGCATTATGGGACAGCACATGCATCACTATTTGGTAAAATCCTGTTCTCTTGTATGTTTATTCCTGTCCCGCCGTGTTTGATGGCCATTATTATGAATAACGGTTGTTATGTTGATGATTTGTACTCTTAACTGTGGTGCTCTGCTCTGTGTACCAGTGGCACAACTGAAGTAAAATCTGTTGTTGAAACATGTAATTATACTGGCAGTAAAATCTTCTGTGATTAAAAATATCCCCTGTCTTTTTGTGTATATCTGTGAAAACCACATTGTGCTAGCCACATTGTTCTTTTTGAATTATTGAACTGTGACTTTTTTGTTCCTTGTGGGTCACTCAATGTATCTTTTCATGTTCTGCTTCAAACATTTATAGGTCATTTATGGAATCAGTTTGTTCCTCCTAGTACTGCATCTGCAACAAAATGGACTCTTATTTCAGTCAGAGGTAGTTTCCAATCTCGAGGTAATTTTTTTCCATCTAATTTTTTGTGAATGCATTATAAAATTAAGATTCCTCCTCCATTATTTTGTTTCAAAATTAATCATGTAAATTAATGTTTTGATTTTAATTCTGTGAAGTAAAAGGATCTTGTGTATTTAAGTATCACAGATATATTAATGATTTAAATCATTGTGCAGTTTTTTTTCCAGGCATTATTTGCTAATCCTAAATTAATTTTAGTGTAGATCTTCCACAAGGTTTCGATTTATTAGTATGTAAAGTATTGTATTATATGCAGATAAACTTTTTCACAATGTATGTGGAGATCATACAGTTTTTAAATAAAATTACATGAGATAATTATGTATTTTGAGTATTGATAAATGTATTCTTTTCTATTTTAAGATCATAATAAGTAAATAGTATAGTACATTCCAAGTTAAATTTTAATAAATCTTAATTTTTGCATAATTATTTTAATTTTCAATGAAAAATGCTGAAAGTATTTCGAAACTTATAACTTCTTGCCTTCAGCAGCATAATTGAGACGTCATGTCATTTATAATCTGTACACCAAAAAAAGGAGAGGTGATTTATATCTGTGAACATACTTTTACCTTTTTCTTTATTAAAATTATGTAACTGGTAAACACACCAGTGACACACTGGTAAATGCAATTTACCAGTGTGTCAGCAGCAGAGGTAGTGATCTGCATCACCTATCGCATCACATTTGCATAATTCTGAGTCTCGTTTGCTGTGGAATGTGTGAAGGGACCATGGCCAGTGTAGAAATGAGTTTGTGCGCTGCTGTGTGTTTTAATTGAGCATTAAACTTTCGGAAAGGACTTGTTTGTTATCCTCCCTGTGCTTTCCTTGCCTTATCTTTTCTGCCATTCTAGTACAAGGCTATTGAGCAATACTTTTAAAAAATAAGACTGTGGCATACATACTGGGTTTTCCAGTTTACTGGAGTGATTGACTACAGATTTCGCAGGCAAATCCACCGCTCTTTGCTAATAATACCCACAAGAGTTGAAACCCAGATCAGGTTGAGTCTGTCATCTGATGGGATCCTTAAAGAGAATTTTTTGTGTACCTTGTACTAAAGGACTCCTTGTCTCATGCCCTCGGAAGGCCTCCAAACTTGAAGTAGAGTCTCTGTATGTGTTGCTAATTGATACTTTTCCAAACTGATGGCTGCTTTTAATGCTAGAAGTTCTGTCTGAAAGACTGTATTTTTGCCTTCCAGTTGTGTTTCCTAACTTTTAACTATTTCTCCTTCTTGGAATACATAGTAGGTGCAGCCTGTGCCCTTCCCCATCTTTGAACCGTCTGTATATATAATATTATATGTAAGATAAAAAATATGTAAATCAAAATTATAATTTAAATTAACCCCTAACTCCCTTTAATTCTCTCTCTTTAAAAATTGTAATAACTTTTCTGGATTGCGTCATTTCTAGATCATTCCATTTTGCATGGCCTGCGTATTGCTGATGACGTAATAATTGTGAACTTTAACTCAAACCAAAACTTTTCTCTTTGTGTGCTTCCATATTGGCATTTCAGCTTCTTTCTGTGCGCTGCTTGGTCGCTATTTCATTGTGCGCATTTTCTGTCGCAATACTTTCCAAAATATAAATGTTCTTGAATAGGCACAACTAGAGTGCCAAGTGATTGTGGCCATGAACATCAACTGGAAAATAAAAATGCAATTAAAACCGCCTTGACTGCAAGTTTCTTTATCTTATATAGCTATTACACATCGATGCTGCTCCTTTTTTTTCCTTGCATTTATTATTACATATATAATAGTCTTATATATTATTATATATACAGATAGCATGTTGAAGGTGCTACCTGTCTTTTTGTTCATGAGGCTGCGGTTGACACGATGATAATTGAGTTGCGCTTTTCTGTGTGGTGTCCTTTGACACACTTGGAGCAGGCTGTATGTGGCTTATAATAACGTCTATAGTGCCCAAGTTATTGGCAGTTGTAACACTGCCTCACCTGGAGATATTCTTTGAAATTACAGGTGCTAAGTCCAATCTAGTTCCTTTTCCTTTCTAATAACTGTCCGGCCTATTCTCTTGCAACACCCACTAGCCAATGACAGGTGTTATCCTCCTTTGGGTAGGAACCAATAGGAAATATAAACTCATTCATATTACTTGGGAACGAGTTGAAGAAAGCCTCTGTGATATCTGTAGCTGTACTGTCATGTGGCACACCAAAGTCTGTTATGGTACACCTAAAAAGGCAGTCTCTTATACTTAATGAGTTTTTCTAATTCTGCATTTTCACTGATGGTGAAAGTGATGGTGAGTTTGCCCAAGTGTGCCTTCTCACTACACCTGATGAGTTGTTCCTGTGAGCGTGAAGGCCTTACTTGGACAACATTAATCCCCACTTTGTTAGGTTTAATACTAACAAAGCTTTTGGATGCTTTCAGTAAAAGTACTTATTGATGAGAAAATAAGTACTTTTACTAAATAAATAAATAGTCCAAAAATTAGCAGTGATGTGCTACAGGAAAAGTACTTATGAAAAAATACTATGATGAGAAAATACTGTGTTCAGTAATTGGCCATGACATGCTATTTGAGAAAAAAAAAAGTTTCAAGTTCTTTTTATAAAGAGTAGCATATTGGAAAGTTGTACTTGCTTGAATGCTAGGTTGTTATTGTTGCAGGGGCTTGATCATGTGGACTTACCCTGTGCTGTTACTTCCTCAAGGATGAATAAGGGAGTGGGGAGGGGGGGAATTAAATGCAGATGCATGAAATTGTAAAAATCTTTTAATAAAATTAGAACTATTAGAGCTAAAATTCTAAGATGCACATTAAAATGTAGATAATTCAGTGGCCTACCTTTTTGCTGTTTAAATGCTGCAACACTCTCAGTAGATGAAGAGATGTTAACAGATTAAACCTTGAAAATGGCACTTGTAAAGACACTTTATAAAAACATTTAAAAGCAGTCACTATCACACTATGGACTTGACACTTGTACTGGAAGCAAGCAGAAGGTACCAGCTTACTGATGGTATGTGGTTTGAAGTATGATGGCTAAATGGTGCTGAGATATCCTTTACTATAAAATCACGTCTGAGCGGCTCTTTTCTAAGATAATCGTTCCCCAGCTCCAATTACAATAGTAATCACAAAGACAATAAAGGTAACATTTCAGTACTCCATGTCTCTGGAACTATTCGGTGTAGCCACATGAAGCCAACATCAAGTTGAAGCTCTCAACGACACCTTTTTGTTCATGTATGATTTATGCACTTATGTGCATTAAAACAACACTTTTACCGCATCTAATGTGACTGATGCTAAAAAAACAGATCAACCTCATTTCGGATGTCCTGTGCAGAGTGGAAGATAGCACCAGTAAGATGTAGCTGCAGGGGTGAAAAGGTAGAAGTTTGAAGGAGCGATGTTGGGGCTATATGGTGGGTATGGCAAAAGATCCCATTCGAATCCGTACGGAGTCCAACTTGTGAATGCAGACGCATGTGGTCTTGCATTATCTTGATGACACACTACTTTTTTGTGCCAGAATTCAGTTTGACGTTTTTCCTTGATAGCATCATCAGGATGGACTGTCATCTCACTGTACATCTTACTGTTGAGGCTTTAACTTTCTCCAGATATTTTTTGTGGGTAATATCATTGCGATCCCACCAGTTATGATACATGATCCTTTTGTTAGTCAAATTGCACATTGCAACACTGCCAAAGGGCTCATCGGGTGCAGACTAAGCCCAGCTTCAGTCTGTATTGTTGAAGTAAATCCACTTTTCACCGGCCGGAACATTTCTGTCCTTATCTGCTCGAGTCAGCTCATGCGGCACACAAAAATTGAACTCGTACATCAAGTTTATGCATTTCATAGTACAACAAATGGATATAGCACTAACATCTAACTCCTTACCAAGCTCTCAGGTGGTTGCATACTGATCTTCCACAAGTTTTTACAGTTGGGCATCATCAACATCACTAGGCTGGTCAGAGTGCTTTGCTTCTTAAATATCTTAGCCTTTGTTTTTGAACTGTCAGTACCAAACCTTCACAGGGTCATATGATGCAACATTAGTACCTAAAGCTGTATGCATGATTTGGTGACATTCTGTAGCTGACATTTTGCAACAGAACTGAAAGTAAATGATGGGAATGATAATGATATTTTTTTTTTTTAATTTTACAACACAGTATTTTAAAGAAAGTCTCTTTCTTTCAAATACTAAAAATCATTGGACAAAATATGATTAAGCATGCCAAAACGAACTGTTTTGTGCAGATGATATTTGCAATGGCTGGAAACTTTCGTTAAAACCTCATATATATATGTATATATATATACACATTTACATAATTTAAACTGGTTGTGGAAGTGTGGCTTCATTATACACTAACTACCAATAAGTATTTGGACACCTGTGATAGACAAGAAAAACTAACTTTATTCAAAATCAATAGTTGGTAGAGCCTCCATGAGAGATAATGACAGCGTGGACCCTCCGGGGCATACTTTCCACAAGTCTTTGTATGACAGCTAGTGGTATTTTCTTCCACTCGGCTTGGAGAAGACATAGAAGTTCCTTCACCGATTTTGCACGGGTAGTGCACCCCTGAATTCGGCAATGCAACTCATCCCCGAGGTTCTTGATATGGTTCAGGTCTGGACTCTGAGCACGCCAGTCCATTCGATGAACTCCATTGGCACCACACCAAGCCTTGGTTAACGTCGAAACATGACAACTGAAAACTGCATTGTTGTCCTGAAAGTAACAGGGGCCCAACCCGTAAAACTGCCACAATGTAGGAAGCACATTGTCATCCACAATAGTGCAGTAGGCATCGGAGTTGAGCTTACCATGAATGGGGACCAAGGGTTCCAGCCCATACCAGGAGAAACACCCCCAGACCATAATTCCACCTCCGCCGAACTTGACTGTTGGCACAATGCATTCTGGCAGGAGACGTTCTCCAGGTAGACCCCAGACCCAGACCGTGCCATCCAAACGGTAAAGGGTGAACCTTGATTCGGCACTCCAAAGAACCCGTTTCCACTGATCTATGGTCCAATTTCGATGTGCTTTGCACCACATTAACCGTGCAGCGAGGTTGGACTTTGTGATCAAAGGCTTATGGGCAGCAGCACGACCGGGGAAACCAAGCAGATGTGCTTCCTTACGGATGGTATTCATTGAAACAATATGCCCGGATGCCTGTTGAAACTCCTCGCGGATGAGGGCCATCGGCTAGGTGCGGTTCTTCCCAATTTCTCTGGAGAGCACTCGTCGGTCTCTATCTCCCAGTTTCCTTGGTCTGCTGACTCCGGGTACATTCCGACAATCGCTGCTCACCTTCCACTTCTTAATCACATAGGTCACTGTCGATTTTGGGTACTTCAGATCGCTAGATATGTCCCTTAAGGATCGGCCACATCTGTGATACCCAATAATTATACCTTTCTCGAAATCAGAGAGCTTCGAACTGCGAGGCATCTTGCATGCGACTAAAGCCGATGTTGTTTCCTACACGATATATACCGGCGGAGTCTGTGACGTACCTTAGGACCGCAGATATCGTCATTTGCATAGGTGTCCAAATACTTATTGGTAGTTAGTGTGTATATATATATATATATATATATATGTAAACATATAACAAAAATATGATACCTGCTTAAAAAAATATATATATATCTAATTGGAGATCTCAAAATTAACATTCTAGATTTGGTGCTCATCCCCTAAATTCATCTGTTCTCCCAAATTCGAGAATTTTTTATGTTATATAATGCTGCTTGAAAAGAGCAACCAAAACTAATATTAACCAATCATAGCTTGTCTCTCGAATTTAACCTACTCTGGTATAAATACCCTGGTAAGCTAATTATGTCAATCTTATTCTGCTAGCTTCTACCTTGCTAATATCTCCTCGCTTTGCTTCCCCATCTAAAATGCCTGTGTCTTAATTTTAAGAATCAATGTACATAGTAGTTTATCATATTTCATTATGATTGAGTCATAGAAATGTATCGGATTTTTATTATGATTGGATAATTATATACGGAGATGATTTTATATGCATGAAATAAAGACCGTGAATTCGTCAAGTTCATCTTTTGTTATCTTCATCTGTAAGCCTACACCTTCAGCCACAATGACTACAAGTTGATTCCTCTTCTATGCTTCAGAAATATTACATATACATATACGGGGTGGTTATAAAGAAACTTTGCCAACATCTGCACTTCTGTCCGTTCCGGTCTCTGTTCTAACATTTGTTCCGTTTAACATATCGAGATGAGATTGCAAATATAGTTATTCGGAGGTATGCGCTTAGATTCTGTGATTGGCAACACAGGTTCGCTCACAGTTATGGTTATAGTTACAGAAACTCAAAAATGTCGGCTGGCAATGGCAACTTTTTCCGATTGCAAAATGTTCACCAATTCATAAACCCTAAATAGCGTTGGAACGGTGCCTATATGTCCAGAAACGGACATGTTATGCAAACAAAAAAAAGTCCTGAAAACCGGCCAATGAAGCACAATCTGGGCACAGGCAGAAAATTTGCATGTGACAGAAACAAGACACCAATCACTGGTTACAACACGTATTAGATAAAAGTACCTTTATTTAGATCAAACATTTTCCACGTGGGTGCCATCACAGGCAAGTATGCATTGCATGTGGGAGACGGTGGTCAATACTGCTGAATGCAACATGGCATGAGGGATATTTGCAATCTCATGACATATAGAATCTTTAAAATCCAACAAAGTTTGCAGATTGCTCAGGTAAACTCTGGATCTGGGATATTCCTAAAACTAGAAATCCATAGGCATCAGAGTGGGAGATCGTGGATGACACGGAAAAGGATAATGACGTGAGATGATGCAATTACCAAAATGCTGTTTCCGAACTCTTTTAACAGACCTTGCTATATGTAGAAGTCCAAATGATGTCATTGAGTGCATTCCACCTACACAATTCCGGTAGTACATAATTTTGCAGCAAGATTGTATACAGAGAGCCTGTTACAGAACATGTTACATGGCCTGTCGATGTGGCTTTCTCCAAGAAGAACGGGCTGAGAACAAGTGTGATTGTAATGCCACATCACACAGTCACTTTGGTGTCAAATAATGGTACTGGTGCCACAGCGTAAGAATTCGTCTCTGCCCAGTGCACACAATTCTTGGTGTTAATGTTGCCATTTAAATTAAAATGCGCCTTGTCAGTTCATAGTATGCAAAGTGGCCAGTCGTTATCAGCATCATATCATATTAAAAATTCATTTGCAAAATACAGATGTAGTTGTGGACCCTGTGGCTGCAACATCTGGACATGCTGCTGGTACTGGTAGGGAACTATGTTTAGAACCGAGCATGGTAGCTTGAGGACCTTTGTCTTCGGAATATCCAACACACGCACTGTGCCTCTTGCAGTTTCCCTGTGTCCTGCAATTACTGTGTGATGCACTTCATAACAACGTCCTCAGAAACTGTTGGCCGTCCGGAGTACTGTTTATCACAGGTGCAGCCCGTATCTTCAAATTTGTGCACTAAATCACACAGAGCTTGCAGAGTACATGAATCATGTCGTTGGAGATGATTTCGGCGATACACATGCAAGGCTTCTGCAGCGTTCATCCCATTTTGATAATACATTTTTATCAATTCACCACAAACTTTATCAGGAGGAGTTATTTCGTTGCCATGTATGAGTTCCCAAATGGCGACTTTGCATACTCGGCTGGCATTTTATTGGTTTCCTATTGTTGAATATCTGGCGATCAGCGTTCTGTGATTATGCAAATTTTCTGCGTCCGCCCAGATCGTGTTTGGTTGGCCGGTTTTCCGAACTCGTTTTTATGAATGCATAACATATCTGCTTTTGGACATATCGGTACCATTCCAGCGCTTTTTAGGGTTTTTGCATGTGCAGAACATTCTGTGGCCAGAAAAAAATTGCCGCTGCCATCTGACAATTTTGAGTTTCTGTAACTATAACCATAACCTTGAGCGCCTCTGTATTGCCATTCATAAAACTTCAAGCGCATTTCTCCGAATAACTGTATTTGCAATCTCATCTCAATTCTCTGTGATAATCCTGTGTATATATTAATATTGAATATGTGAACATATAATAATATATAAACAAGGGGATTCCTGGGGGGGATCCATAAGGATGTATTACTAATTGAGATTTTTGAGATTTTAGAATTTTGAAACAGCAGATGTAGGTCAACAACATAATAACTACCCAAAAATGAAACAAATAAGAAAAATAGAAAACCATGAAATACAGATGTGAAAGGATAAATAAGAGATAGAAAATCATTTTGATAGTAAAAATTGTTAGCCATTCTCTGTCTCAACAGAAAGAGAAGGGTAATGTATGACATGTAATCAACCTATACCAATCATGTTTTTAGTTTATGTACAACTTAGACCTCATATAATTTAGGAGATAGAGAAAGTTAAACAAAGCAATTAATAATGTTATCAAAGTGAAAATACTATACACCCCTGCCTTATGTGACTCGAAAAAAAATGAAATACAAATTTTGAGGAAATATGAATTTATAGCAACATAAATAAGTGTAAATTTGTTGATAAATTTAAAAAGGGTCAAATAACTGCATATAAACCTGTTAAAAAAACACAGAAGCTGGTTTTTTTAAGAATAATTTAAGAATAACATTTATGTAACAAGCAAACTATGTAATAATTTTTACAAAATTGTTGATGGAGGAATAAGCAATACATTGTAGACCTAACTGGCAGAATTTTAGGAAGAACTAGGTGACAATCTTATTATAAGGTAGTAGATCCACTGCAATAGCTTGTAAGTACTTACTAATTTCTATTTGTAACTAAGTTATATAAAGTAGATGTTTATAAAATTGAAAAGTGCTTAATACAGAAGTGTTATTTCTAATCTATTTTCCATATTATATTGAAATTAATCTGAACATTCAGCTGTAATTTATGTAAATGCTGTCAATATTAATAATTTGTGAAATAATGTTCCCTTTTACATTTATTGATAATTTCGTCATTCGCAGATTCCTTGTGGTTTGTGAATAAGGCAGATGAGCTTTTTTGTCTGTGCAACTCGAATAGTCTTGTGGCTGTTGAACTTCCATCTATAGCTGGTATTCGTATGTTGGAGCCTTGCTCACAATCATTATGGCTTTTATCTCAATGTGGAGCAATTTATGTAAGAAGAGGTATTACACCTACCTGTTTGCAAGGTGGCTGGTGGCAAGCATTAGATTTAACACAACTTGGTAAGATTCATTAAAATTTTATCATGTCAGGGTTTTCATGCTTAATATAATAATAATTATAATTTCATACTTAATATGATAATAAAAAATTATAATAATTTCATACTTATCTGTTATATGCATTATCCTTGTAGGGTTTTGGTAATACACTAACTCTCAGTTTTATTATATGTGACTTATATAAATTCACAATTATGTAAGCGTCCAAAAGCTGTCACATTTAAACTGAAACCTATCAATTAGAAATAAGGGCTCTATAAACAATTCCTTATTTCTCCAACTTGTAATTCCTGCATTCACATAATATTCATACATTTGGTTTAGTCATTTGTTTACAGTGGTGATTTGTAGGAAATTATGTGGGTCCTTTGTTAAATTTGTCTCTAATATGAGTACTTGTTCTTTTTGTTTGCTTTTTTATTTATTCCAAGAAGAATTATTGTACTTATAGGAGTCTTTCTCGTCCTGAGAATTAGAATGTAATTTAAAGTCTGGTTTCATGTAAGTTTGGTCAAACATTATTAACAGCTTGCTGGAATGTAATGGCTGTTTTCAATAAATTTATTATTGGGTACCATATTTTTTACTTGACAGGTGAAGGTCCTGTTGAAAAAGAGCAGGTGATAGATGAAGTCTTTTTCCTTAGTTTTCTAGCAAAGGATGGAAGATACAAGAGAATCATTTTTGATTGTGCAACATAAGATTTATCTATGCTATCTTTAAATGAAAAACCTTTAACAAAATTTAATGCTAAAAAATCTTTTGAAAACTTGTCTCTTGGCCTTAAAATCTCTTAGCAGATTAACTGATGTGAAAGAAAAAAGTAATGTATTGCAGCATCTGGAATAAATTGATTCATATAATTAAATTTATGATCAATTGTTTGTATTTTCTATTTTCGTAAGAAGTAAAACATTTAATTAGGATTTAATGTTTTGCTTTTTATGATATTTTATTTTAATTTATATTTATTTTTCATAGCTCATTGGTGTTATTGTCATTAGTATTTGTTGTTTACAAAGTGTAAAACTGAATATGCTGATACTAAATTTAAAAAATGAAAATCTGCCATTACTTTAGAAGAAAAGTTCAAAATAATTTGTATGAATGAAGATGAGATCAAACAGTAGCTCAAGTTACCAAGTCTAATTAACTGTCATAAATATTTTTAAAATGTTATTTCAGTTTGCTTTTATATCCTTTATGTATTTTTCATACTCTTATAGATACTATTTGAGTAAAATAATACTATACAAGTTACACTTAAGCATTTTATAAATTCAACTTGCATAAAACTCCAGCTGTGTAAAGATTTATGGAATGTATTACTTAAAAAACTTGTGGTTTACTTTATAGTCATTACATCTTTAATGGTAATACAAATTTTGTTTTTTAAAAATTAAATTTATCTTTCCATAAGATATCCACACAATTTATTGCTCATCTGTTTGAAATGTTGAATATTATTTGAGCAGTCTCAAATAATAAATTAATGCAATTTCATCAGTATCAGTTTTCAGTAAAAGTATCAGTTTTCAGTAAATTTGAACAATAATCCAGTCACTTATAAAGTAACCATAATTTTAAGAATCCTCTTTCTTTTTTAATGATTTTTAAAGCATGAAAAATCCACTTTAAGTTTATTTAGTTATATAAGAAGCAATATATGTTGCGGAACATTCCTAATTATGCTAATAAACTATATTGTGTGAATTTAAAAGTGTAGCATTTTTCTAAATTTATTATAAATAGCTATTTATTTTGTTATTTTCAGCTCTATTAATCTCTCAACCTCAAGCATAAACATAGTATTTTTAATTATTAAGAAAGTAAATTCTAAAATCTTTCCTTCTTTATCATTTAGAATTCATTAACTAGAGAAACAAAGTAAATCTATTAAAATAATATGATTGAAACGTCTTGAATAGTGGTATTGCAAGAGATTATGTTTCTAAATGATTTCAGAATGGAAGGCCTATTTTTAGTCCAAAGGGATTTAGTCCCGAAGGACTATTACTTTCGTTTTGCGATTTTGCGTCGGAAACACAAAAACGGTGTATCACTTTTCAAATTGTTGCCACTAAATGTTATCGCTCTGCATTAAGTTTTAAAAAATGAAAAATCTGCATAAATGTATGCCTGTTTTTTTTTTTTTTTGGCGTAGCTTTCTCTTCAAAAATCGTCTGCGTGCGTTGCACAGGAAAATAAAAAGGAATTTTAATTACAGTTCTAAATAAATAGCCAAATAAATGTGAAATTCGTAACAATATTCTCTAAAACTTTAACGAATTTTTCATTAACAAACTCAAAGATTTCAAAGCCAGCAATACCAACGTTGTACAGAAAAACATTTTTATCTCCAGCGCGTGAGAGCGTGTACCGAAATTTCTAAAGATATGCAGAATTTAAAATTATTTTGCGATATTGCTGTTGAACTGAATTTTATGGTTTAAGTGCGAAGAACATGGTATTTAACAAATAAAGGTAACACACAAAATGTTAAATAAACGCTCCTTTGGACGTAATCTAAAATCTGAAACCTTTCAGATTTTTTTTTTTAATTCTCTAGTCAGTTGTCCCTCATCTGACTTCTTTCCTAGTAATTTAATATATGTTTTTTAAGTTATTGTTTTTTGAGTTGAAGCTGCTCCATGTACCTATCTTTTTGTGAAACAGGTATCTTTAAAACAAAAAAGATGTAAGCAAAAGCAATTTCTTGTATTTAAAAATCACTCGTGAAGGAAGTATTTGCTTCTGTATTCATGGAAATGATGATTTATCGTATAAGAAAAAATATTTGAATATTGCAGTATGTAAAATTAATGTAAAAGTACAAGCAGAAAATTTGACTTTAATAGGTTCTACATGCATCACCCATATTAGTTGTTCACCACATGTTTCATGGGCTTGCACAGCAGAAGGCAGTGTCTTGTTGAGAATTGGTTCACTTTCTCCTTCTGCTCGTTCAAAACTTCCTCAAGCATGGATTCCTGTTTCATCAGATGTAGAAGAAAGTTCTTCTTTCGTAGAAAAGGTAAGAAAAATTAAGAACATCTTTTACTGTTTTTCATTTCATCCTCCTTGGGCTAGGATGTAAAAGAGAAGGTTTAATTTATAGAGCTATTCCCTGAAACAGGAAGTGAGGAGTGATGATATAGTCATGCTGATGTTGTCCACGAAGATGCAATTCACAGCAAATAAATATTAATGTTTTAAATTTGAAGAATCAGCCTTAAAATAAACTGTGCATGAAAAAGTAGCTATAATTTAGAAGAGAAAATTTATTCCTGCATGCATTTATGACATTTAAAAAGTTAATAATTTTTTTATTAATTTTAAAATAATAGATAAAATATGCTGCAGTTTCATTTTCTTAAAAGTTGCAGTTCCACCCCCTTGTTCATTTATTTTCAAATCATGAAGAAAAAGCATGGTCTTTTCTTCATCAGCATACTAAGTGGGAGAATGCTATTACTCTTTCTGTGATAAGTATGATAACAGCTTTTTAAAGTTAGGCAAAAAAAGCAACCTTAAATTAATTAGTTTGGCATAGTTTTGAATATATATGGCAATTTTTTTTCTGCTGCTAAAGAAGGGAAACTTATGTTTAACTGCCTTTGAAATTATTAGTTTTATTCAAAATTTAGTCTAATCTGAGACTGCTTTTTGGTTTGATCTGGATTTGCTAAAATTATAAATTTTACATTGGTGAACAGTGTAAAATCTTGCAATTTGATATAATGGCAGATATTTTAAAAATAATTTTCTAGCTTATATTCACATCTATATCACATACACTAAGCCCTTAAATAAACACAATATGCAAGATCACTGTTGTAAGTTTGATAAAACAACTTTGCTGACAGTATCTAAAACAAATTACTGATTTTTTCAAAAGAGGGGCTAAGGTCTAGGTCCTTTTTATGCAAAATTAGTTTGATATTTTATACAATTATAAATTATCTAAAATGCTCAACTTCTTTTTTTTACAAATTATCAATGCATTCTTGTTTATTGTTGCAAATAGGGCGTAAAGAATATTTACATTATTATTTGCAAGTTCTATTTTCAAATCACACATATATGATTTATTATTCCCATCATCTTTCTGTACTCAGCCTCAAAATAAATTTTCTTCAGATTTAATTTGTGTCGGATTTCAGAAGCACTCTGCATTATTTTTCTTTTCCGCATGCAGCATTGGATTTTAACAGTTTCTTTTGTGGCAATCCAAGTAAGCGATTTTTCATGCCATCTTCATAATCATGGCACAGTAAATGTTTGCTGCAAATTCTTGCATTCTTCACTATAATAGAACCCTGTCTTTGAAATATGTCCAATTCCCCACCCAAAAGCAAACTGTCATTTAGAAAAGCATGAAATACACTGGCAAAATAAGTTAAGAGGATTTTCATATTTGATCTACGATCTCCAGAACTGCTGGACAGATTTCAATAAAATTTGGTGTGAACATAGGTTGATATAATACAAACAAAATAAACATTCAACAGTTATAATAGACACACATGTTCATGTGTAACACTCATGGGAGTCTGAAGGTCTGAAATTGCGGTTGCAGAAGACACAAAAGAAATGGGTTAATAGGGTGTATGGTCCTCTCTTACAGCCATACAGGCCTTGCAGCATGATGTCATACTGGAAATAAGGAAGTTTATCAGTGCCTGTAGCAATTGCTCTCACTCATTCAGCAACGCTGTTTTCAGATCCTGGATGGTATTTGGAGGGAGGGTTTCGAGTTGCAGTTGCTCTCCCTAGAGTGTCCCAGACATGCTCTATAGGGTTGAGGTCTGGAGACTTGGCTGGCCAATCCATATGGCAAATATCCTCCCTCTCGAAAAATTCGTCAACCAGAAGAGTTCTATGTGGCCTCGCGTTATCGTCCTGTAAGATGTACTCGGGGCCCACTGCACTCCGGAAAAGGCGAACATAGGGCTCTAAGACTTCATCCCTATACCTCACACCAGTCGCAGAAATTCTGTCAAAGATATCGAGAGGTGTGCGGCCATTTAACGTGATGCCGACCCAGATCATTACACCACCTCTGCCGTAATTGTTGATTTCGCGGACATTGGAGGGTAGGTAGTGGATTCTTGGCTGTCTCCATATAAAAGTACGGCGAGAATCGGTGTTTAGGCTAAAACGGGACTCATTGGTGAACAGAACGGTCGCCCATTGCTGCATGTTCCAGTCACTGTGCTGCCTGCACCGTGCTAATCGGACTCTCCTGCCTGTAGACATGTGCGGGATGCAAACAGCCGGTCTTTTGGCAAACAACCCTCTCTCATTCAGTCTTTTAGAAACAGTCACCCTTGTTACACGGGTTCCTGTGGCTGCATACATGCTCCAAGAGAGCTGAGAAGCTATAGTCCCGCTGTTATGCCTTGCTGAAATGGACAAATAGCGATCTTGTCTGGCCTTCGTGGCTCTTGGATGACCTTGCCCAGGCTTTCTCTCAATGGATCCTGGAACTGTTTCCATAGGTTACACATGATGCTGGGCATTAAATTAAACTCTCTCTATATCTGGACTTGCGATTGGCCTGCCTCTAGCCTCCCCACAATTCGCCACCTCATTCCATAATCGAAACATTGGTGGTTACTCATTTTTACTGTTCCGATGTGAATTTAACCAATTGTTGCAAGATAACACCAAGAATTTCACCGAGGTGTGCTAGCGAACGCAATTCGTCTTACTCTCAATGCACTTATAAAGCCTATTTTTCTGCTGGCTCCGCCTACACACACGCGTACATTTACGTATTTGCAGTACAAGATTTGTATTTTTATCTAGAAGCAGCGGTTTTTCCTTCAGTTCAGTTCTTTTCATGCAGTTCGATAAAATATGCAGATTCTCTTAATTTAAATCATCAGTGTACAAGATCCCTATCTTTCTCATCTCCGTGAATGTTACGGCACTTTGCTGCAGCATAAGAAGACATATTACATAAATGATACTTTGCTACATAAAATTTAAAAGAAAAATTGACTAAAATTATAGATACAAAATTTTCTAAATATTTTACGTTACTAGAAAACTATATGTGGAAAAAATGAATTTCAGATGTTCACTTTGCTGGAAAATCACTTTGCAGCAGAACTACAGTTTTAAAAATACGAATTCAGAGCTGATACAGCATAGTGACGTCACACTACTTCCTGTTAACTGCCCCTATGAGGATCACATTTCTGAAGGGTCACTTAAAGGAGTGACCTAGCCCCTTTCTTTAACCCTGGCATTGGTGAAAAAAATTGATAGATATGTGGATCATATATATATGCAAAATACGAATGTGGATACTGTAATAAGTAATAGAACTTAACACCTTTTGCAGGTTTTACAAATGAATGTGGATGCTCAACTCTCCTTTGGATATTTTCAGCAATGCTTAACCATTTCATAATGTTTTAATTTCTGTGTTGGTTTTAATACTACACTTGAAAATTTAAAAATTGCTTATTTATCACTGCTCTGGTTAAATCATCTCCTTTCATTTTTCCATGCACAGACATCATTTCTGAAAAAATTTCCTTTTATTGTATAGTCTCAAATAACATCAACTGTACAGCATTGGACATTGTAAAAATGCTGTTTAGATTCTTTTTGAATTGATAAGTTTGTCTGCATTAATTTTTTTCAATTTCTTGATTTAAACTGTTACTTTGAATGGTGATATCCCGTGTATTATTGAAATTTGAAAAATATATTAAAAAAACTAAAAGAGAATTAATCTGTTAAAAGAGATTCTTTCATTCAGACCACCTTTTGTGTGTGTGCATGTGTACATGTATGTCTGTCCATACATCTAAATGCTAAATCTTTACTACTTTTTATATACATACTAAATTTTTACTATTTTTAGTATATCAAATTTGTCTTTATTTCACTTCTGATTTCTTTACTTTGTTAGATTTATTTCCATATTTTTCCCTTCATTTTTTTCTCTGTTCAGATTTTAATTTTTTAATATTACATTTTGTTCTTTCTTTCCCCCTTTTTTTCTTTCTTTCTTTATTTTTAATATTTGGGGAAAATGATACATTTTGGAGATAATTTTCATTGCATTTCTTCTGCTTTCAAATTCTTGAGAATACCTACTGGCAACTGAATTGTAAAATCACCATTCACTGGTATTTCAACCCATAATTAATTTATGACAAATGAGCTAGCTCCATGGGAGTTTTTATAGTTTTCTGCATGTATAATGGGGATATGAGAAAGTTCCTTTAAAAAGTCCACCACAAAGGCATCCTGTTCCTTGACAGATATCCTTGTATGTGTTGTCATAATAAAAAAATAAATAAATAAAAATTTCCTGAGAATTTTTCAATATTTTATTTAAAACGATTCTATAGCATATATATGTGCAATATTTTACTTAGAGATGATTTGAGGAGAGAAGCCACTAATTAATTTGCAATCATAAATGAAATGTTTAGCGTTGTTGCTGGCATACAAATGCAGGATGCGAAACACCGCAAAAAGCTGGATAATCATCACATAACTTTTTTTTCTTGAAGAATGATTTAGGACATATATTCTTGGTTTACCATCACTTTGGGTGCAAAAAGCACCCCACATTCTACATGCAACATTAGACAATAGAGCAAAGCAGTGATACATGTGCTAGCAGGCAAGAGCAAGTAGAAAAAGTGTTTGCACATTTCAGCGAAGGGGTGTTATAAGGTATGAGTTTTTTGTTTAAACTTTGGACTGTTATTGGAGAAAAGCTTTGTGGCATTGCAGATGACATAATTTAGGTTAGTTTTTCCATTGATGCAATTTAGATTCTAGGAAGGGGACACAGCCCTATTAAAGTCAGCAATTTTTTTAGTTTCATATTTTTTTATCTTACGTGTTTCCCTCCTCTCCTTCAAAGAAGATAAGGCTTGATGATAAAAAAGTCTTTTTAGAAAAGCCATTAGAGGCTTAGCAAAAGAAGAGAAATTTTGTGCAATATATACAATAATATATGTGCGTTTTCCAGTAAGAAAAAAAGAAATTTCTTCAAGGATACAATCTTTAGATTTCATCATTTTGTTCAGGAACTTTTTAATATCTTAATGTATAAAACAGCATGTAAAAATTTAATTTGGAAATATTACAACAAAAATAATGTATACTATGCAAACTAAATGTATAATCCAGTTTTAAATTCTGTAAAAATATAAGTTTTTAAATTTCTTGAAATGTTTTTTCCAACCATTATGAAAATTGTTCTAAATCTGGAGGCCTAAATTTTTCACAAAATAGTTGTAAACATTCCCTGTTCTTGAAATTTGGGCTTGAATATCATAATGTAAATTTTAAAGTTCTTGTTTTTAAAGTTTTTCATATAAAGTTTGTTGTAGTTAATATAAAATCAAAATATTTCTATTACATATTTATGAAATTCTTTTTTTTTTATTTTTTTTTACTAATTATAAAGCAAATTGCTTCTGTTTATTATAAAGCAATGTAAAATGTACACTGGGGGGGAAGGACAGTTCTACATCTCCCTTTCTACTGGTCTACTGGGCCGATTGACAAAATTCAAATTACATTTTTCATGCCTCGAAAGCGTGACTTGGATATATATTAGATTTATATATAGCCTTGTTCTAACATAGGTATTTTGACACAAAATGGGTCTTTTTCTGAAATAACATACCAATTTTTTTTCATATTTCGATTCTACAACTCAAATTATGCCATATGCCTAAATATTAAATTTTGTTCGAAATTTACGGAGAAATTCAAAAATTTATCGCGTCGTATTTTTTTTTTTTTTCAGTTTTCGCCAAAAATAATTTACTTGGCGAACTTCTTAATTTATAGAAATCTATTTTGCTCTTGTTTTTTTCATT
>KK113814.1:7851-135929 GCA_000611955.2 Stegodyphus mimosarum
TTTTTTGTGTGTGTGTGTGTGTGTTTATTTTAATTTAAATGCTTATTGAAAAATGAATTAATATGGTTGTAGCAGTCCCTAGCTACAACGTTTCATAATGTGTAGATACCTTTTGTCCTTTTTAAAGAATTATTTTACCAAGTTTTATTAGCTTGAATGGGGTCTTAGTTTCGAAACGGGATTTTGCGTTGTTTGTTATAAACGACTGTATCACTTTTTAAATTGTTACCACAAAAACTATCGCCCTGTATTATTTTTTAAGAAATAAAAGAATGAAGAATCTGCGTATAGATATGTTCCGTGCATTGTGAAAAAAAGACGGTATCTAGGGCCTTCAAGTTTTGAATAACGTAGTTCTCTACCCGAACATGTGCACCTGGAAGCCCGAATTTTTGTACTTCGTATTTTGTAAACCTCTGATGAATTTTTTATGAACAATCTCAAAAACCTGAAAGCGAGCAGTGGCAACACTGTACGGAATGAAACATTTTTATATCCAGCGCGCTAGACTGTATCAGAAATTCTAGATATGCTGTTTTTAAATATTTTGTTATTGTGCTGTTGAATGGAATTTTATGTGGCATAAATGCGAAGAACGTGATATTTAATTAACAAATTTAACGCACGAAACGTTAGTAATAAAAAGGAAAAGTTTTCAAGCCATCTTACTGAGAAAACTGAACATTGATATGATGAACAAAGAAAAGACTGAAAACAGTGAAACAACTTAACACTGCATCGAAAATTCAAAATATATGCTGATATTCTGCTTTTAAAATTTTTGTAATTGAATTGTATATGTCTTAAGTGCGGAGAAAATTATGTTTCATAATAAGGGGGTTTAGTAGGAGTGAGTGTAACAACAGATTGGTGACTGCGAGCTTAGTGAGCGCGTAAAAAATTTTAACAAACCTTTTGGACAACCATTAAAATTTGAACCCTTTGAGATTTTTCTTTTTGATAATTATGTATGAAGTATTTTTAATCGCATTTAAATATTTTACTAAGGAAACTAATTGCTTATTTCCGTTACGAAGGTGGGGGAAATCTTGTGACACACTTTTTAGCACTTTCTGGAAAATGGTCCACACCGATTCTGCTTCTGTTATACCAATTAAATATCAGTGTTACTTTTCAGATGTGTAAAAAAAAATTCTGTTAAACCCCAGTCAGTGTGGAAAATGTTTCTCATTTACTTTCATTTTCAGCTTTGTAATAATGTTTTCCTCATTGTCACTTGATAATGATTACGCTTCCCTATTTTGCCTTTTATAGGAATTAAAAAAATAAAGGAGTGCTTTTCTTGCAGTTTCACTAAGATACCAAAACCTGTTCTAGAAACTGCATCATTAAATCACCCCCTTTGAATTTTTGACAAATTGCTGTTAATTCATCGTAATTAGTATACCTGAGCAAGTAGACTTATCTACATTATTTATTGCTAATTATGTGAGCACATTGCTTAATTTCTTCAGAGTAGATTAAAGATTTCAGAGCAATTGTTTGAATATAGTTCAGAGTAATTATTTCTCAATTATTAGAGTTCTTTGTTGTATGTATTTCATTTCGAAGAAAGGATAACGATAACTATTCATTGTAAAATTAATATTTTTCGAGAACAATCCACCATAAGAAGTTTCGACGATTATGGCCAAACCAATTCATATTACGGTTCTGCTAATTAATGTTAAATTGTAATTTAAATGATCACTAATGGCAATCCAATTAATGATCTGCTAAGTTACTACTTGATGAGCTAATTTAAAATTTAGTCGTTGCAAAAGACTGCGTTTCTAGAACTCATTTCGCAGAGAAGCATAAATATTATTAAAAATTAACATATAATTGAAAGTGTAACTGAAACTGTAACTTATCTTTGACATGAAGTAAAGAAAGATGTTCCTTTTCTTAATTTTGCATTTCTACTATGTCATGCAATTTTTCGTTTGGCATTCTGCATCGATTCACTTTCTGCGTTGATTCACTTTTCAAACTGTTGCCACCAATATTACAGCCGTGTATTATATTTGAAGAAATTAAATAATGAAGAATCTGCATAAATGTATGCATGTTTCTCGCACTGGGATAAAACAACGGTACCTAGAGCCATCCAATTTTGAATAACGTACGTTTCCACCCGAATATGGGCATCTGGAAGCCCTAATTTAGAATTTGTTTTATTATCTATTTCATATTTTGTCAGACATTAAAGAATTTTTAATTAACAAACTCAACGATTTCAAAGGAAGGAATGGCAACACTTTACGGTAAAAAAAATTATCTCCAGCGCGAGGGTGTGTATCGGAAATTCTAAAGGTTATGCTCGTTTTAAAATTATTTTGCAGTATTACTGTTGATTTGAATTTTATCGTTTAAGTGTGAAGAACACGATGTTTAATAAATAAAGGTAACACAGAAAACGTTAAAAAAATGCTCCCTTGGGCGTAATTAAAAATCGGAAGGCCTTCAGATTTCTTTTTATTGCATTTATTTCATTGGGGAATAATAAAAAAAATAGCGTTATTACCTCTTATTCCGATCAGGTTGCCACCCTTCATTAATTCCTAGCTGTTCATATTATTTTCAGGCCAAGTACTTGCGCCAGTTGTCGTTTGGAAAAAAAAAAAAAAATGCCGTTGAGTAATGTACGTTATTGTTCCGTCATCTTGTCAAAGAACGACGAGTCATTATATCTCTATTCTTTGGGGAATCTTCAGTTAGTTTATGAAAGAAGCAGGTGTTTCTCAGGAACCACAACAAGTGTAAAAGTAAAGGAAACACCGCTTTTTATGTAACCGAGGCTATACTATGAACATCATACAGATGATTCTGAATTTGATGTTCGATCGTAAAATCCCTTTTTAGCGATAAAAAAATCTAGAATATGCAGAGTTAATCAGAACAGCGCCGGTTTTTAGAATCCCGAAACTAAGCATCATTTTCTATTCATGAAATTTTAATAGTACAGTAACGATTTATAAGGAAAAGAAATCGGAACTGGATACAAATCATATTATTGAAAAACTTTTCCGTCTGCTTTTATCTTCAAATGACGCTTACGGATTGTTCACTGCGGGGGAGGGGGGAGCGACAGTTCTATATCTCCATTTCTGCTAGGCCGATTGTCGAAATTCAACTTTCGTTTTTCATGTCTCGAAAGCGCAACTTAGAATATGTACTAGTACTAAATTTATATGTAGCATTGTTCTAATATAGATATTTTGACACAAAATCGGACTTTTTCTGAGATGGCATGCCATTTTTTTTCCCTCCATATTTCGATTCTGCGACTCAAATTATGCCAAACTGCCACGTTTTATAAAAATCGCACCAGTAGTTTTTAAAAAATTAGCTCTCAAAATTTTAGCTCCTCCATGCTAATTGAATTTGATACATATTTATTAATCTCTTTTTTTTATTAAATTTACTTGATTCCTTCTTCCAAAATTCGAAATTCGGACTTAATCCAAATATAATTCCCACACTTTCTATGATTTATTTTTAAAATTTGTATCTTTAAATACAAATATAAATTTTTCGAAATATATGTTAATATAAAATATAAATTTTTCGAAAAATTATTGTATTGTAACCTACAAAATTTTTAACATCATCTTAAATTAGATGTATTTCTAGGCACACTTGCAAAAAAGAAGAGATTTTTATTCAAAATTTCCTTTGACGTACATGAATTTACACATTGGCGTGTTTTAAAATTTGGCATATTTGTTACAAGCGATAACAACGCCAAATGTGTTTTACGCACTTTGTTAAAATTATTTGAAAGTAATGAACGTGACTTTTTTCCCGCTTGTATACAATAAAAAAAGGAAAAGCAAATAAGTTGCTATAAATTAAGAAGTTCACCAAGTGAATTATTATTAATGGCGCAAACTGAAAAAAATTCGCCGAGATAAATTTTAAAATTTCTCCGCAAATTTCGCACCAAATTGTATAAAATTTAATATTTAGGCATAATTTGAGTTGTAGAATCGAAATATGGAAAAAGATTGGCATGCCATTTCAGAAAAAGTCCGATTTTGTGTCAAAATACTTATTTTAGAACAATACTATATATATTGTTGCGAAAAATTCGGCGGTTGCGCCTGTATGTAAGCTTTCCGGCATAGCACTAGGGTTGTCATAAAATAGTGTATGGTAGGGTTGCCAGATTGGCGACTTTATCGCCCATTTGGCGACCAAATTGGCGATATTCCATGGTCCAATCGGGAAGCTTCTAGAATAACTTCCTGTTGAGATATTTCTCGAAACGGGTGGAACTTAAAGAAAAGCTATATAAACCCTTGCGTTTCTGAGAGAAGTTAGTGGCGAAGAGATTGTGAAGTACTGTGAGCGTTGTGATTATTGTGAGAATAGCTGCTAAGCTACGCGAGAGTTTTGTGAACGGAAAGCAATCGAGATAGTGCTTTGCCGTGAAGCTATCTTTACAGTATAGCTTGACAGTGTATTGATGATTGTTCCACGGTGTTTATTATAAGTTTAGTGTTGCCGTGAAGCTACCTTTACAGTTACAGCCTGAAGCTGTGTTGCTAATTGTTTCAGCGTATTTATTGTAGATTTTCGACGCTTTTAAAGGTAATTTTGGAACTGTGCTGTAAATAGTGATTCCTGTAAATAAATTGTGCTTTTTATTGTTCTGCATCGTGTTTTCATCGGATACTCTCAAATCCACGAACCCGTAAAACGCAACAATATATATATATATATATAATGCAGTTTCAATTTAGTTAAAAGTTTCCCCGGCATGCTGCTTTTTTTTTTTTTTTTTTTTTTTTTTTTTTTTTGCGCAGTGTACATGTTATTTGATTGGTTTCGAAATCTGAATATCGTATTATTGTGACAAATTTCGTTTGACTGACATGAGAATAACGTCTCGAAATTCATCGCAATAAGGAGTACAAATTACACCTGTCCTTGGCATAAACCTTGAGCACCGTACAGGTGATAGTACGGTTCTGCCCAGTTCCATCCTAGTTTTTAGGAAAACTACTCCGAGGGTTGGGTCCGATGCTCTTCAACCCCACTTCGCCTGTCACGAGTCAACACGAGAGGGCTTTCGGCTTTTCGCCTATATTTAGAGTGCCCCCATGCCTCAAAGACACTATACATTTACAACATCCACGCGTTCTGCAGGATTTGAACCCGAAACCTTCGGTACGGTAGTCAGGGTCACGAACCTTTATCGCGTTTTGGGTGTAATGTGTTGTAACTAAAATATTCTGGAAAATCTTTCAATCGTGCAGCTGTAGCTGTTCCTCCGGGTTATGTCTCATTTCAGGTTTTTCCAACTCAGGCCGTGTTACTTCCTTCTGCGGAGTAAAGGAAATATTGTAATTACCAAAAATTCCGGGTACCAGCATATTCATTTTGAATGCTATCGAATGCAATTTAGCGATATTTTTGTATTACATCTGTACGTAAGGACAGTATAAAGGACTCTTTTTCCTCGAACGAATTATAAAACTGATTTTAAATCGATTCAGAAGAGACTTTTTCGTGGCGTCTGTATGTATGTATCTCTCATAACTCAAAAACGAGATTTAGAATGTTGAAATTTTGTATATAGGACTGCTATACGGTGTAGTTGTGCACCTCCGTTTTTGGTGGCAGTCGGCCGCACCAAAAGTATGGAAATATATATATATATATATATATATACACTCTGTTACTCGGCTCAGTTAGTTCAGTTTCTTTATTCTTATATGTTTGTAAATAGTGCATTTTTTGCTTTGAAAACGATTGAATTAAGTTGTTCTTATCTTCCGGTTAAGGTTTTTGTGTCTTTAGATAACCTGCATATTATAGTTGTAGAATTCTTAATAATTTAAAAATTGTTCAAGTGTGGCTAAGTCTAATTTTTTTTATCATAGCAGCCATATTTGTTTATATTTGAATCTTAGCAGAATAGTGGATTTGTTGCCAATCTAGAGAAACTAAGCTTCGCAACAACAAACTTACGCCGTCTTTTATTATTGCGAATTAAATTATGCTTAATCCATTCTGGAATTATCATTTAAATTATCCTAGATTTTGACTCAGGATAGCGTCCACAACAAATTAAGTCAGTTTCTGCGCCTTCAGTGTCTTTTTGCCGAGTGAGACCAAAAGTAAATTTTCAGTTTTGTGCACCGAAAAATCTGCCTTCTTGCCCGCTGACCGAATTGCTTGTTTTTGCATAGAAACTGTAATTAAAAAAAAATTTTTTTTTTAATTGTTTTAACTGTATTTGGCGTTTTATGTTTTTCTATACCTTTCAATTTTTCATGAAGATATTTTGAGTTTTATGTATTTTTGCCTTGCCGCGAATTGAGAACTGAATTAATTGAATGAGAAATTAACGAAATCATTAACGAAATTCGAGGAAATAAGTGTTTCATATTAGCAGCAAATATTGTCGCCAGTCTGACTGGGACAGATTAGAATGTTTACGAGTAGCGCTTGCGCATTAGGTTAAGCGTTGCTGAATCGTCTGTTAAAATCTGATTCTTTATTTATTTGTGTAATTTCTGTTATACGTCGTTTTAGATTTATTATAGTATTTGAATACAACATGTGGCAACGATTAGATAATTCTTTAGATGATATAATTTTTGTGCATTCTGAGCATAAAATGAATAAAATGTAACGCTGTTAATTGAATCTAGCGCCAGACTTTTGCTACGGCAAACAAATATACTGAGTGCATTTATTCTATTGTGGATTATGTGCTATTGACGAAGTAGAATTCACAATCAGGTTAAATGAAATGCAGGAAAAAATGTGTATAATTTAATATCCCGTACAAGGAAGTCATGTGGTGTGCACATCAGATTTTTTTTTTTTTTTAGTAATATGGTCTTCGTCGTTGAGAAGAATGTTGAGCGGTATACGGATTTTACGAACATCTGGCAAAGGTACTGTATGCTATTGAAATATAGATTATGTTCTTCCTTTTCCGGCTGAAATAAGTGTTCTTCATCCTATGCAAACAACCCTTTTTATATTCTTATTTATTATTGAATAATATATATTTGAACACATAATTTATTTTGGATTGTTTAAAATATGAGAACTTTATTTTTGAATTTCTGATTCGAAAGCAAACAGTGAGAATGCTTTCTTGCTAATAAACATTTGATTGCCAAAATGCAGTACAGATTTAATGTGGAGTGAGCGACGACACTTTTGTAGGCACATAAATAATTTTAAATTGTGAAATGATTTATATTTTTTCAAAAAAACTTTACTTTTTAAAAAAAAAAGAGAAGTTGACACAATTTTTGATTATCTTATCATGAATACCTGCACAAGGAAAGAAAAAGTTTGAAACGGTATAATTTTTGTTGCCACCTCCAGAAAACCTGAACTGTGGAAGGATGAAATAGGACATCACATCATTTAATATTAGGTATGTTTTATGTATTACTACTCCGGGGTGTGCTGCTAATTTATGGCGCCCAAAATTTTTATTACGTAGTATCAACCTTGTACATATTTACATATTACTTAAAAATTGATTAAATGTATATTGATTACTCAAAAAAATATTTAAGAAGCTGCTTGTAGCATTAAAAGATCTTGTTAGAAAGTAACATGTCATATCTTACCTTTGAGACCGACGAAATGGAGTCATACTTTAGAAATGAATGCTGTTAATTGTGGAATAAACACAACTAAAGTTCAACTAGTACTGCAGATAATGTCAGCTTCTGTGCGAATTGTTGAGCAGTCATTTCTTTATTTCTTTTCTATTAAATTTACTATTTTCTCTAAAACAATTAAATATGCTTCGAACGCAATACTCTATGCTTTTGCTATGTATTCGCCGAGCCTCATGTTTTTCAGTTTCGAACAAATATCTTCATACTTGTTCCTGAATTCGGTAAATGCAATAAAAAAATCGTATATTGTTGCTTTTATATTTGCCTTCCACGTGTATTTCTGTGAGCTTTCACTAGTTGCTACTTGGAAATAGACTATCGTAGCCAAGTTTTTTTGTCCATGCGATTAGATAGATGCATTTATTTATGTGTTTTATACATGCAACTTGTAGGAAGGTTCTTCCTAATCTTCTGGAAGATGTATGTATGTAATAAAATAATCTAACCTTGAAACTGTCATTAAGTTATTTGGATGCTGGAGACGTGAAAAATCAGCAGTGCCCTCGCCGTGACTCGAACCTGGACTTCTGGAATACGCGCCGCGTGTGCTACCATTACACCGCGAATGCATGCAGAAAATAGGGAGAAAATACCTTGTAATCTTTCTGGGTCATAAATGACTTAAGAAAAAAAAAAAAAGACGCAGAAGTAGAAAATTAGGAAAATAGACATAGATATTGCCTTTTCTTGTGCTATTTGAAAATTTAACCTATTTTTGTCCGAAAACATCGATACAATGCAAATGTCTTAAGCAACGTGGAAAGATCGAATGGAATCATTTCTTTTCATAAAAGTAATGTCTCATCATAAGTACGTTATTATTATTTTTTTTTTTTTTTTCCTAATTTTGGTAGCCCTTGCATTCCTCTGCGTCCTGACTCAGAAAGTAGTTGTTGAATTTTGCCACTCATCCTTTTTTTCTTATCGTTTAAAATCATTCAGAGTGCATTAAACTTCATTGTATTTTGAATTCCTCTAGAAGTCAAGAGTTCTTTTATTATATGCTAAACTGAATTCCAAATTTAATGACAAACATTAATACGAATGCGCCCAGTTCTCTTATGCATTTTAAGAACTATTAAACTCCGTTAGTTATTTGATATGCGAACTAAGCAATTTGGTGTACCTGCAAGTGACAGGAATTCGCTATTACGTGTATAAAAAATATCATATCACAATTATTTCACCGTTGACTGAATTGATTTAACTCCCGTGCGCAAATTATTAGCACATTCTTCTTTTGAAGGCAGAACTAGCGAGGCTAATTCTTTCTCATCGCGTCATTCCGCCTGGCCCGTTATTATGCATAGACCATTTGATATTTCGAAATCTGGTTGTCTTCCCCCATGTAATTGGCTAATGCGAATTTGAAAAGGTAATGTTCTCGTCAGCTGGCTGATGGCGCGAGCAAACGGTATTATCACGTTGCCATTCGCTATTGATTAATGAGTCGTCATTAATCAAATAAACCCGATAAAAATGTCCCGGTCCGTTTATTACAACAGATGCGCTCCGTTATTACATTATGCGTTGGGGAAAAATGAGTCCGTCAGGGAATTTTAACCGGGTGTCATCTTTCCTAACAACGTGTCAGCGCATTTCGCGCTTTTAATTCACTAGATGAGTTGTGAGAGTTTTCTTTTTCTCTCAGATTGACCGTTTTTTTATTTGTTTCGAGCATGATTTTAAACGCGCTGGATATTTTATTCTTATCTATAATTGGATTATTTCAATTTATACAAAATATTCCGGCTTTCGGTCTGTTTTGAGTTTAATAAGATTTCACGTTTGAATTTCGATTCTAATTTACAGTTCTCAACACAAATGTCGTATTATTTTAGATTGGTATATGGCTTTTGGCTATTAGAAAACCGAATTTCGTGCTAATCAGTTGTTTGAATCAAACTAAGGGGGAAAAAAAACTAAATAAAAAGTTTAATCTGGAAAAATGATTTACAATTTAAACATTCAGCAGCAAAACTGAAGTGCTTTCTATTCTGCATAATTCTGTGAATAATTTATCCCGTCGTTAAACATGAAATTTTGTTTATAAATTTTATGCGGCTGAAAAAAGTACACACACACACACACACACACAAAAGAGCAATTTTAAAAGTTGATAATCATCTGTTGTGCTATAGTAAATATATACCGTTATTTCCTCCCTTTTTTTTAATTAATTTTTATCGTCCGAAATTCGAGAGTGTAAAATGATGCAAGTAATTTAATTTCCCAAGAACGCAGTTACAGTAAGAACATAACAAATGAGAAGTGGTCATGGATAAACTACTGGACAATCATAATAGTCTTTCTTTAAAAGAAAGGCACATTCTAATGAAAATACGTAGTAATATTAACATTATAATGTCTGACGTAAATTGAGCCAATGTGTAACGGTTACTGTAAATCCCCGGAGGCACCTGACATGAATGAGCTTGGGCTGCAGTTCGGAAGAGGGGCACCAGAATATAGAAGGGGTCGAGCGAAGACGCGGATTTCGGAAGATGGAACTTATCAGTAGTGGATAAGGCGATAATGAGCTAAAACATCAACAAAAAAGTAAGGTAAAATCACATGTTTGGAAAGTTTCTTAAGTGAGAAACGAAGAATCTTCACAAAATGTGTTTCAAGTAATGAATGCAAAGGGAAATGAAATGAATAAAATGCAAATACAAATTGAATAAACTGAATAAAATTATACGAATATTTAAAAATTCTTAGAACCTAGCGCTAGAAACGTAGAAGGAAAAATACACGAGGCAATGGGGGTATATATATATAATAATCATAAGATGGTAATTAAATCAAAAGCTTAGGCTAACTATCTAACAGGAATAACGCAAACCAAAATTGAAATAAAGCAAAACAACTCAATAAATAACATGAAAATATAATATAATATGTAAGGTTTAAGTTTAAACTAACAAAGTTTTATGTTAATTTCTCTTTCCTTTAAGCTCTTATTTCAACTTCCCGTTAGAATGAGCGCGCGTTTCAGCTTTACGCTAATTTGAGGTGGAGCCAAATTTTGTATTTAAAAGATTAGCAAGGAACTTCTCAGTGTGAGAGAGCTTTTAGTCTCAGATCACTGCGGCTCTGTTCGACGTTCGCCTGTCTAGCTAGTATTTAAATTCTAAGCCTTAGCGCTATTACTCTAATACTTATTGAAGTAATCTAAGTGCGTTAGTATTAGCTAAATCTTGCTACGCACCATTCATAGTTTAACATAGAGGCCAGCCTCGCGTTTATAGCTCTGAGAGCAACGACTACTTAATTTCTACTTTTTTTATTTTAAACTATTTGATTGTTCAGTTTAGACCCAAGTGCGGTCAATATTTTTTGTTATCCCTTCCGGGTGGGGAAGTGGCTGTAAATAGTGGTTTAATAAAAGGGTAATTTTAAACCCCTCTCACGGGCAGTTATTCTCCCACTTAACCACAGTTATTCTAACAATTCTCTCAAAACGCATCTCATGGCTCAGTCATACAATCACTACAAGACCATATCCATGCACTTGAGTCCTGGCTACTCAAATGGAAGATAACCATTAACGTAGAGAAATCCGACGCGGTGCTATTCACCAGAAAGAAAATCTATGATGAAGATCTGCACGTATATATGAATGGAATACCTATCCCGTGGACTAAGCAGGCCCGCTACCTTGGCGTTGTTTTAGATAAAACTCTCAATTGGTCCCCACACATTACACAGTTATTAGCTAAATTCCGAGATCGTAAACTTACACTATCCCCCCTTAATTGCTCGGAATAGTGTTCTTTCTATCGACAACAAGATACTCATTTATACAACCCTTTTGCGGCCCATACTTACTTACGCCTGTCCTGTCTGGGGTTACGCCTTCTATACTCACATCCAAAGGATCCAAGTTGCCCAGAATGTAATTCTCAGGCAAGCGGTGAATGCTCGATGGCTTATTCGTAACTCGGATATTCACCGTGAGCTTAAAATCCCTGAAATTCATGTCTTAATTGCCAAATTGGCCGAAAAGTTCTTTAAAAACATCCCAAATGTTAGGAATGATACAATACCCATGTTAAATTATGATTATGAAGCAAATACTAATAGAAAAAGACCATTAGCGGTCTTGAGACACACTACTTAATCTCTTATATATACTTAATGTCTCTCATATGTCATATACCTCCAATAGTCTACTAACTTAAACTACCATTTTCCCTTTAAATTTTTTACTATTTATTGGCACGTCTTCTAACTGACACATTTTAGTACTGGCAATTCTCTTGCGCACTTATCTTCGCCTTCGGGCGGAACAGCCATGGGCTGGTTATCTTCGGTTCTGCAATGTACTCTCCCATGTTTTTAATATGCCATAACATCACGATTATCTCAACCCGGTAGAAGATATAGCATATTTACAAAGTGTTCGAAGATTCAAGGACTCGAAAATCGAAAATGTGTTATTCTGGGATTGCGATAAAACGCGGGAGCCCGTAACATGCGAAACTTCGTGTTGAGCCTGAGCCAGAACATAGCTGCATTCAGCTCCCTGTTCAAGGTCAGGACTTTAACACGGTTAAGACTATGTTCACCAAAAGTATGCACAGAACACTCAGTCCTGACAAATATACAACAAATAGTTGAAAATGCTTTGATCTTTTTGAAGAAGCAGCCGAATTTAAGAGACGTGTTTTTAAATTATATCTGGAGAATTGTTTTAAATTACTTTAAAATTTCTTCATTACGTTTGAATTATTTCATGCTTTTATAATCGTCCAGAAATGATTCAGAATCATGGCTTTGCTGAAAATTGTTCAGTTTCTTCATCGTGAAGGCAAACAAGCGGCTGATGATGGCTAAACTAGCAGCTGAACACAGTGTAGGGTCCTGATGACTTAGCAGTGATAACAGCAGACCCTCAGACAGACCTCTGTTGTTAATCCGCTATCGTCGAAATTTATGACTGTGTAGGCCAGTGAAGTGAATATCATGACTGGGCTATGCAATAGTAGAAAAAAGTTGCGAAAACATTTTTTTTTACGTAATGCCTACGGCCGAATCAAGGCGTGCCATCTTCCAGGAGAACAGCTGATTGGCACATACACTATGGGATGTAAGCAGGCCGATGGTGATACTATTTAGGCTTTGAAAGATATTGTCATAGGCTCATAAGCGTTCCTGGGATCGATGAATGTTGCAAAATGCACCATGACCCCTGCCAGCCATACCGGTTGCAGTCTTTCTTGGCTTCTGTTTTTTCCATCAAAAATAGACTCTTCATGAAAGGCAACACATATTGTCACAAGACTGGAATTATGCCATAATAGTTTGAGGAGGATATCGTCGCATTCCGTTTGATGTCGTGTCTCTCAACTAGCTAAATATCATATCTGGAACGTTAGAGAGCTCCAGTTCAGGATTCACGAACAACATCTTTGTGATTTATGGGAGTTGCATGATCTCTTATTGTAGTCTGGTACAGTCGTCATTCGGATACGAAGAATGTACGGAATCCGTGCTCCTGACGAATTACTCATGTTTTTCATGTCAAAGGTAGAGCAATTGGATATTAGGAGAATGGTTATAATGTTATGGTAGATGTAAAAATTTTCTGGGTTTTTATGTACACGTAGAGGGTGTTTCAGAACTAATATTCAGGAAATGCGCATGGGGGTTCGGAACATAATGACATGCAATAATAGGGATAGCATAGGGTAGCATGCGCTATCCGGACGTGGTACGTGCCCAAAAAGATAAATACAGAAATCCGCAAGACAGTTCCAAATATTGAAGATTTATTAGGGGATTTTTGGGGGCTATATGAAAAGCCTTAGTGTAAGAAACCTTTATGGAATTAGACAAGGACCTAGGGGCACGTATCGTTGCTGAAAGTGGTAGTGTTGTTGATGCACCGACATTCTTGCAAACAATCGCCTAATGTACTTTTTACGTATGCGTATGTTTGTATGTATTTACATACAAAGAAATAAAGTGATTTTTGTCTCCCTATCCATGGCCTACACAATAGACTGCTCATAGATTCAATAGACTGCTTTATACACAATAGACTGCTCAAGCTGGCTCAAGATAATTAACTCCGCGTATTTTAAACGTCGTCTAGCATAATGCTGAAGCCGGAATAATTTTAACAGAGCTGACAATAGTACGTAATTGGAAGGCAAGACTGCCAAAAGCTCTAATACGTTCAAATGCTCGGCTTAAGTATATAACGACTAATTAGCATTCTGGTGAGAACTGCGGAAAAAAGAAGCCATATCATTTTTCAACTCATAATAACTGGCTAATTAACATAAAATCCTACACATTGTTTATGGAAAATGTATCAAGAAGGGAAATAGTTCTATAAGATCTCGAAAATGTGATTGTTGAAAAAAGAAAAGAGAAGAGAAATGATGTAAAAAAATGGTGGGAAAGTATTTTCATTTTTTTTCTCATTTTTCACTGTACACTTATTCCTGTGCTACCATATTAAACGGGAAGATTTCATTACTAGCCATAAATACTTTTCTACTATATACGCCATTTTTTTCGCCTTCCCCCTTTTTTTTTGCTCGTTTTTTTCCAAAGAAACGGCAAAAAATTTATTTAAATCTGGTAATGATCATAATTGAGGTGATTCAATACTCAGCCATTAAAATTCATAATCCGTTTAGGAGGCCCTGGTGACTAATTCGAAAAAGATAGATTCGTGCAGAATCATCTCCCATAAATCACATTATCCAGAGGGTGGTAGAAGCGGACGTTTTATTACGTTCGTAATCTGCGTGGTTACATTTCAGATGGAACATTCTACTTTAGCTTATAATTAATGAAGCAACAGCGCTGTATCCATTTGTCACTACGACCGCAATTTCTTGGCCTGTTTGGGGACTCTTTATAATAGACGTGCTTTTGCTCTCGCATAAACTAAGAGTTGAAAGCATTTTTGAAAAGGATGACGATTTTTCATTTACGTATTGATATAAGCAAATAAGCACTCAGTTAAGCATCATTTCTCATGCAATAATACCATGCAGCTATTCCCTCATCACAACTGCTTTATGATCTGTTGTCACTTACTGATCTTTTAATAGACTTTTCTCTGGAATGGAGTTAGAAATTATATTTTTCTGATTTGTCAAAGCGTAGGATTAAGCAGTAAAAGATGATAAGTATGTGTCAAATATGTAAAGCGTGGAGATTTATAATGCGTTATTTTAAATCCTTCAGGAACAATTGCTTTCCCATAACTGAAGAAACAATTGTGAAAACCATTGCAAATTTACTAAGCAGTAAAAATATAATTTCTGCTTAAATTAGAAAATTTAATTCTTGACTATCTTTGACTAAAAAAGAATTCGCAATCAAAGTTTCATTTGGAATATAGAGGATATATCCTGACTTTTCAGAATTGTCATATTTTCTGTCATATCCGTCCTACGTTTTAAGTAATTCTATCGTCCGAAAGTCGAGAGAGGGAAATTATACGAGTAATTTTATTTCTGAAGAATGCAGTTATGGTAAGAACATAGCAAATGAAAGGTAGTTATGGATAAACTACTGGTAACTATCACAGTATTTTTAATGTAAAAGAAACCTACATTACAATAAAAATACACAGTAATATTAACATTAGAATGTTTGACGGATACTGAGCTGATATCTCTCGACATTTGGGCCTCAGGGGCACCTTACATGAATGAGTCTTGATCGCAGTTCCCAAGAGCAACATCGGAGGAACGAAGGAAAAGTCCAGGCAAGCAAAATACCTGGTTTTTGAAATATCTAACACATCAGTAGCAGATAAGGCTAAAATGAGCTGAAACGTAAATAACAGAAGTAAGGTGGAATCACATGTTTGGAAAGTCTCTTAAGTGTCAAAACACGAGCCACATCCGGGTAGCTTAGCGAAGAATCTGCGCAAAGTGCGTTTCAATAGTAAATGTATGGGGAAATGAAGTGGACGAAATTATGATACAAAAATGCTAATACAAATTTAATATACTGAAAAAAATATAAATGATCGAGGGAATACGATTTGCCAATAAACTAGCCTTCAGGGAGCGGAACTATTTGAAACAGAGGAACGGGAAAATTATGCGAATTTTTTATGCGAAAATTTTTAGATTCTTAGGGCTAAAATGCTATGCGGAAAAGCACGTGAGGAAATACAGTGCTCATAAATTTAACAATAAACCATTTTTGTTTGCAATAATATAATCTCTTAATTTCTAGTAATTTTTAAGGAAATCATAATCCAAATATTTAGCTTTTCTTATCTGTTGAAGGCAATAGTCTTCAAACGCCTCGAACATGGGTTTCTTGCTATTCGTTTAACCAATTTCTTAACTGATTATCGAAAGTTAAATATTTTGTGCATAGAAAATTTGTTTGCAAACTTACTTTATTTGCACGAGAATGAAAGTTTAAAGTCCCAACCTCAAAGAAGTCCAACATACTCTGTTACAAACTGCAGAATTTTGTAAAACAGTCAAATTTTGTAAATGTGTACCGTACTGGATGGTATAGTGTAGCAAAAGCTATCTGTTACCTGAAACCTAAAGTATGGCTTCGAATTCCATGTAAGGCTTGGCTATATGTGTGTTGTTTTCCCCTTTTTTCTTACTCCCTGGTGTAATATAATCTATTCACCATGAGAACAGACTTCATTAAAAAATGGGGATGTAAAAAAAGAGAGCTTCTGTAGACATAATGTAAACCAGCTTGACTACTACGCTGCTAAATCGTGGAGGGACAAATTCTAATTGCTCAATCGCCAGGTGTACGGGGAATTTAGGAATACGGTTGTAGATACATTAGGTTACTTCGAAGCAGGAGACATGAAAAATGAGCAATGCTTTCGCCGGGATTCGAACCATGGACCTCTCGGTTACGCGTCGAGCGTGCTGACCACTCTCTCGGTGGTGGAGAATCATCATCTACCACCTTTTTAGTTCGGGCGCCAGTTGTAGAGACATTAGGTTATTTCGGAAGCAGGAGTGAAGAAAAATGAGCAACGCCTTCGCCGGGAATCGAACCACGGAACTCTCGGTTACGCGTCGAACGTCCTGACCACTACACCACGAAGGCATGCGAAGAAGGCGGGAGAAATACCTTATATACTCCCCCTTTTAAAGGGCGACTGGGGTTTAGGGGGACCCAATCGTCAAATCCCGGTGGTGGAGAATCATCATCCACCACCTTTTTAGTTCGGTCTCCAGTTGTAGAGACATTAGATTATTTTGGATGCAGGAGTGAGGAAAAATGAGCAACGCCTTCGCCGGGTATCGAACCACGAACCTCTCAGTTACACGTCGAGCGTGCTGACTGTTGAATAATTTTGAAAGAAGTACGTTAGAGGACGCTGATGCCCGTTTTGTTGTAGAGTGGAACTAAGGTTTGTTTATGTTGAAGGCGGCGGCCTAAAAATACGCTCTGTGCATAGTTCATTCAAATATTGTTAAAATGTTAAAAGTGTTAAAAATTTGTGAACCACTATCACCAGATCTAGAGGCTCATTTCTATATGGTGCATGCGGCGTAAATAGGATTTTTGGAAGCTTTTGTGTGTTTCGATTTGGATTAATGGAAAGTTCATGTTCAAGATACAATGGAATTCCAAATTAAGGTAGGGAAATCTTAAATTAATTATTTAGTGATTATTTGTGGTAAATTAGTAAATATTTATTATTGCTGTCTTGGGTGTATTTAAATTAAATAAAATGGAAGATAAGTTAGATAGATAGAAACGTAAACGTTCAGAAAAATTCGATAAAAGAATTACGGGAATTGTATGAATTACACTGCTCGACATTGAAAATGCAACACCAACAAGGAGTGGTCAGAAATTTATGCAAATTTTAGAGTAGACGCATGTCACTCAGTTATGCGAATGATGTGAAATGCGCAGCTCTCCGACGTACGTGAAGTAAGATATAAGGGAAGGAACGTGCAGAATGGGCAATATTCGTGTCGTTATTTCTGCCAGACGAATTATCGAAAAAAGTTGGTTTTTGTCCCGGAAGATACGTGTAACAGAGAGAATGCTAGGCCGCCGTCAACGAAGGCACTTCCAGCACATAGACGATTTTACGAAGGGTATGGTGATCGGACTGAGAAGGGCGGGTTGGTCCTTACATCAAATCGGAGCTGATACCCACATGGATGCGAGCACAATGCATCGGCTATGGCGAACATGATTGGAACAAGGGAATGTGGGAAGAAGGAGGGGTGCAGGTGCAGCCAGAGTGACGTCAGCACGCGTGGATCGACGCATCCGCCGAGAAACAACTGTGGCGGTCCCGTAAGTCACTTGTACCGCGATCCTGCAGCATGTGCAAGATACCCTGGATGTTCCCGTGTCGACGAGAACCATTTCCCGTCGATTGGTTGAACGTGGCCTGCAATCACGGCGTCCGTTAAGAAGACTGCCATTGACCCCGCAGCATAGACGCCAACGTTTAGAATGGTGCCGGACTGAAGCGATGTAGATGACAGAATGGCGAAACGTCGAGTTGTCAGATGAGTCACGCTTCTGTTTATCCAGTGACAGTCGCCGCATACGCGTGTGGCGTCGACGTGGAGACAGATCTAATCCGGCAGTAACTGTGGAACGCCCCACCGCGCGACGGCGTGGCATAATGGTTTGGGACGCTATTGCCTACGATTCTAGGTCACCTCTAGTTCGTATTCAGGGCACTATGACGGCCCAACGATATTTGGATAATGTACTGCGGCCGGTGGCTATCTCCTACCTTCAGGAGCTGCCTAATGTAATTTTTCAGTAGGATAACGCCCGACCACACAGTGCTCGCATCTGCCAACATGCTCTGCAAGGTATACAGGTGCTTCCCTGGCCACCGTCCTCTTCTGACCTGTCACCAATCGAACATGTGTTAATGTGATTAGACGCCGTTTGCAGACTCTGCCCCTACCTCATTCAGAAGACGAACTGTGGCAAATGGTTGAAAGGGAATGGAGAGCCATCCCTCAGGACACTATCCGCACTCTTATTGACTTTATGCCTAGACGTGTTTCCGCTGTTAGCGTTGGTCCTATATCCTACTGAGCCGACGCCATTCTCGCTCTGTATTCTGACTATCATTTTGAAATTGAGATCGCTTATTGCTGCTTGCTGTCTCTGTCTTTTTTCCAAATTTCATCACTTTCTGACCACTCCTTCTTGGTGTTGCATTTTCGATATCAAGTAATGTATTAACCGAAAAGAAAAATAATTTGAGAACGCTTGACGATGAAATACAAGAGTTAATTGATGTTAACTTAATTGAAGGAAGATTATAGTTTAAGCGAAGAATATAGTGACAAATGCATAATTGCTTGTAGTCAAATTAAGTAGTTTCTAGATGCGGTTACCGTAGTACCGCCAACGCGAAATCACCAGAGTTCTGATTTAAATCAGTCTAGTGGTAATGGAATTTTGCAGGTAAGTTCCAGTTCTACTGGAAATAGTACGCTGAAATTAGCAAAGTTAACGATTGATAAATTTGGGGGAGACCTCCAAAAATGGAATGAATTTTGGAAGAGTTACGAAAATTCGGTAGATAAAAACGAAACGCTCTCAAAAATACAAAATTTTGCATATTTAAAAACATTGATAACGGGACTAGCTTCGAATGTTGTTTCAGGTTTTGAATTAACAGAAAGTAATTATGATAGTTGTGTAGCATCACTAAAAGACAGATATGGTCGAAAAGACCTGGTAATTAATTCATTCATGAATAAAACTCTCAATTTAAAATTCTGCGAATGTGAAGGCTTTACGTAAGTTGTATGACGAATTAGAAGTTTCGATTCGTAATTTGGAAGTTTTAGAGGTAACTTCTGGCTCGTATGGACATTTACTAATTCCAATATTACTAAAATTAATTCCGGAAGATTTAATTTTGGAATTTAATCGGCAAAGGGGATCGAAAGATAAAGTTGAAGTTTCGGAATTAACACAATTTATTAAAACAGAAATAGAATGCATGGAAGTTTCAAATTTAGTATTAAATGAAAGAAAAATTCATGTACCTCTGCGATTCGATCAGTCAAAATATGAAACTAAAAAATATGTAAAAAATACACCCATGGCTGCACTTCATACTGCTGTTAACCGAAAATGCATCTTCTGTGATAATTTGCATGAGTCATTTAAATGCGACGTGAATGTTTCTGATAAATTAAGGAAACTAAGATCCGAAAACCGCTGCTATTCTTGTTTTAAAAAATTTCATACATCAAAACGTGTAGAAACAAAACTAAATGTAATAAATAAACTAAATGTAATAAATTTCTGACTAAATGGCGGAATGTATCACAATGAATCGATTTGTACTAATAAATCCCCTGTAAATATAAAGTCTGAACAAGTTATTCCGGAAAGGAATCTGAATCTCTGAATTCTGAGGAAAGAAATAAAGAGTTCAAAACTTAAAATTGATTGCTTTTGTTCCTCAATGTGATAATAATAATGACTGTAATGCCAGAGAAATATTATTACAAACTTGTACTGTTTATGCTTGTTCTAAATATTAATCAAAATTAACTAGATTAATTCTTGATCAAAGCAGTCACAGATCTTTTATAACCAAAAAACTGGCCGACTATTTAAAACTTATTCCAATCCGTTATGAAATTTTCCGTTTATTCATTTGGTGCGACCAAGGCAATGGTGCGACCAATTCGTATCCGGTCGTTGTTCAGAATTGGAAACAAAATAATAAAATAAAAATTGAATGTTTGATTTCGGATGTTATTTCCTCGACTCCCACTAGTAAACAAATTGCAGACATCCTGGAGCGTTTAGGGTTGCAGATCGCCGATTGCTCTGAAAAAAATAACACAGATGTTGAGATATTAATTGGCAGGAATGAATTCTGGAATGTGGTTTATTCCGAAAGAATTAAAATGTCTGAAGGGTTCTACGCAGTTAGTTCTGTGTTTGGTTGAGTGGCTGCAGGAATCGAGAAAAATAAAACGAATAAAAAGTGTTCTGAAAATTTAGCAGTAATGACAAACACTGTTGTGTTGAAGGATTTAAGAGGTTTTGGGGAATTAATGATTCTGATGATTATTCCGATAATGACTGCGAAATAAGAAATTTGCAATTTAAAAATGGTAGATATGAGGCAAATTTAATCTGGAAATACAGTCCGAATAATCTGGAAAATAATTTTAAGGTAGCAAAGAAAACGATTCGCGAACCTTCACAATAAATTGAGTAAAACTCCGGAGATTTTTCAGGGATATAAAAAAAAAATTGAAAACTAGATATTGGAAGGAATCGTTGAGGAATGTCCGAATAATGATACAAATTTGGGATATTTTATGCCGCACCGAGCAGTGATACGATCTAGTGAAACCACTAATGTAAGAATTGTTTACGACGCTAGCTCAAGGACAGAGAACACGAATTCGTTAAATGACTGCCTTGAATCGAGACGTAATCTAAATCCCAATATACTAGACATTATGTTAAATTTTCGTAAATTTAAGGTATCTTTTTGTGGAGATGTTGAAAAGGCCTTTTTGATGATAGGAATTGCCGCAGGTGATACACAATTTCTAAAATTTATTTGGGTTTCTGAAAATAATGACTCTTTTAAGATTATGCAAATGTGTCGCGTAGCTTTCGGTTTGACTATCACCTTTCATTTTGGCCACCACTATAAAATATCACATTCGGAAATATAAAGATAAAATTCCGGACAGTTTCGAAATGTTAAACTCTTTTATCTATGTCGACTACCTGTATATCAGAGCAGGAACGGTTAAAGATGCATATCGGTTATCTGTAAATGCAGTTAACATATTTAAGGATGCTGGGATGAATTTCAGAAAATTAAGATCTAATTCTAAAATATTAAAAAATTTATGGGTCTTAAATGGGATAAAAGAATCAGATAGCAAATTAACTAGTGAATCACATTTTTTGGCTATGATTTGGAATTCCATTGAGGGCAATATAAAGTTAAATTTTAAAAATTTAATTGACTTTTCTACTGAAAACGATTTTGCCACAAAAAGGAAAATTTTAAAAAGTATCGCCCAAATATACGATCCGTTTGGATTTACGGACGAAAATTATTATGCAAGAAATCTGTTGTTCCGGCGCTGACTGGGATGAGGTCCTTCCTGCGGAGATTAAGGACAAATTTAAGATTTGGCGGGATGAACTTTGTGCTTTAACTGAAATATCTATACAGAGAAATTTCTTTGATGATGATCCAATGAATGTAAGTCTTCACCTATTTTCCGACGCCAGTCTTAAAGCATATGGGAGCATCGCATATTTCAGTTACTGTACGAGTGATTCAGAAATTAAAACTTCCTTTATCATGTCGAAATGCAGAGTTGTACCTCTAGGATCAATCACGCTTCCTCGTTTAGAGTTAATGGGAGCGCTCGTGGCTGCTCGAATGTATAAATATTTAAAGAAATTGTTTGGCGATTTAATTGAGAATGTTTATTTTTGGAGCGATTCTTAAGTCGCCATTACCTGGATTAAAAGTTCGCCAAATAACTGGAAACCATTTATCGCAAATCGTGTTATGGAAATACAGGGTATATGCAACACAAAATTGTGGAACCACTGCGAAGGGAAACAAAACTGTTCAGATTTACTAACTCGAGAAATTAGTGCTCAGTCACTAGCAAAGAATGATTTGTGTTGTTATGGGCCACACTGGTTATGTTTTCCTGTTGAAAGGAATTACAACCAAATTCAGAATCGTTAGAGTTTTAAGAAAAAGTATTATTTTGACTGCATCCATAATTGACAATGAATCCCCAATTCTGGATATAGAAAAATTCAGTTCTTTAGGAAAATTACTCTGAATTACTGCCTATGTATTAAGATTTATTGGGAGGCTTCTGAAAAGGTCTACAGAGAATGGACCTATAAGTGCTTTTGAGATTGAAGCAGCTGAACTTTATTGGGTAAAAATTACTCAACGAGAATCGTATCAAGTTGAAATAATTAAGCTATCAAATAAAAAACCAATTCTAGATTTTTCCATCTACTCCCTTAATGCAAGGCTTGATGAGGAGGGAATTCTTCGGTTGGAAGGTCGCATTCAATTTGCAGACTGTCACGAGAATTTAAAACACTTTATTCTATTTATTATCCTCTAAATGCAAATACACCGAATTGATCATCATGGACTCACATGAAAAGGTATTCCATGCTGGAGTTCATTCGACGCTAACTCATATCAGAACCAAATACTGAATCATTAAGGGGAGGCAGCGTGTTAAGACTGTCATCACTAAATGTCTGATATGCAGACGATATAATGCTCGTCCTGGGGTACAGGATATCGCTCCACTTCATCCGTCCAGAATCCAGGACCACTGAAAGTTTTTTACTAGCTTTCCGGAGATTTTTAGCTCAACGAGGACTGTGTAACCACTGTGTACTCCGACAATGCCAAAACTTAAAAGAGTTGACAAAGAACTAAAACATATTTTAAAAACTTTGAGTGACTCATCTGTGAAAGAATTGTTTTCTGCTCGAGGCTTATTGAAAGGGGTCCATGATGGGGAGGTTTTTGAGAGTGTATGGTACGAACCATAAAATCCAGTTTACGCAAAATTATTGGTTTATCATCCCTCACGGTTAACGAGCTTAAAACAAGTGCTCTTTGGAATCGAGGCAATGATTAATTGTAGACCAATTATCTACGTGTTTAGAAATCCCAATGAACCTTCTCCACTAACGCCCTCACATTTTCTGGTTGGTAGACGATTATTATCTCTGCCTGGTAATAAAATAATGTCAACTAACTTGATTGAATCAAGAAATTCAATATATTAAACGATATAAATATCATCAAGATATTTTAAATCATTTTTGGAAGCGTTGGAGAACGGAGTCTCATTTTAATCTGAGATCTGCCAATATTTGTCCTCCAAACTCGAAAGTATCTCAGTTTAAAATCAACGATATTGTCTTGTTCCGTAACGATAAACATCCTAGAAATCTTTGGACGATAGGTAGAATTTTGGAATTAATGCCAGACAGGGATGGTAAAATAAGATGTTGCATAATTAAAATATCTACTGGTACCTTAAAAAGGCCTATACAATTGTTATGTAATATGGGACTTAACTAATGTTTGTATTTTATATTTTTAGGTTTGATTTTCTTAACCTCGCTGATAAGTATCATTTAATGTTTGTAAAATTTATACGCTTATAATTATGTATGTATATTTGTTGTATTTAACCATTTCTCTAAGATTGATTGTCAAAATATTAATTGAATATTCCAGAATATATATTATTGAAAGATGAATTCCCCACCGAGTTCAGGTGGGGATTTTGAAGTTCATTTTGAAAGACGCTAGAGGACGCTGATGTCCGTGTTGTTTTAGAGTGGAACTAAGGTTTGTTTATGTTGAAGGCGGCGGCCTAAAAATACGCTCTATACATGATTCATTAAAATATTGGTAGAATGTTAAAAGTGTTAAAAATTTGTGAACCACTGAACGACCATCATCTGATCTAGAAGGCCATTTCTATACTGACCACTGCACCACGAAGGCATGCGAAGAAGGCGGGAGAAATACCTTATACGGTACAAAAACTAAGAACTAAGAACTTACTGAATTCTTTCTTTGCAAAACTTTTTGCGATAAATTTAAACTTGGATTTTCGTAGATTTTGTTACTCTAAATAATCCGTTTATTAATCTGCTTGTGCGGATCACTGATTTGATTTACTTCGATTCGATATGGCAAGGAAAGCAAGTTGCTTTACAGAAGTTTGACTAAAGTGACTTTCGACACGAGCTCGACAACTATTTTGTGCATGCGCAAAAAGGTATTAAGGTTGGATCTGCTTCGAAACCAGTTCGGCAGCTATTTCGCTCATGCGCAAGAAAGTATTAAGGCTAAATGTGGATAGCCCCTGTAAAGTAAACTTGGAGTATAGTTCTCCCTCTGCGGTCTGACGGAGCCACTTCTGCTTTGGCAAAGCTTTCGTTCTTAACATACATGTTATTTGACTTGACCGAGACTGTCAGGAAGGGAAGTTTATTTCACTGCGGGGAGAAACCCACAGATTCCATTCAAGGTTGCAAAAGAGTGAATCTGAATTCCATTGTTATAGAAAATGAGCCATTAGTCCCAATTTGGCTAAAGTAAGATGCTGGAATCGTCCGACACTACATGATATCGGTTTGGCCTCTTCTTATGGTGGGCAGAATATATCGATCGCTGCCTTTGATGTATCCTGGGCAAAGCTCTGACTCTGGCTAATGAGAGAGCTAAATGACCAATGGATTCAGCCGTTGCAATGAATTCTGGAAAAGCAAATGTCCGATCGTTTGGTGAAGACAGGGAAATTTTCCGAAACTTCGCGCTTTTATGTTTCTCTTCTTTAGAGAATTCGAGTTAAAACTCTTATAGTACTTTTCATCTATACTGATTCACGATGAAAAATAATTTTATTTTATAAAAAGTAAAGTTTCGCATGTGAAATGTAATGACGCAATTTCTATGTAATGCCGAAGTGATTTTCGGTGAGAACAAGTATTCCATGTACAAACAGTAAACGTGATGCATATGAAGCAGTAGAAGATATATTTTGCGAATAAATTTGTTCTTGCTATAATAAGAACAATCATATCCCCCCGACCTTCTTTCTTATCATGTAGAGACAGTTAGTCAATTATCGACTTGATATAACACTGTTATCAAGTATATTATATTGATTTTTTTGTCGGTTTGAAAAATCGCCGATTATTCGGTGTTCAAAAAATTAGTTTTCGCAGGCTAGCACCTTTCTTATTACCTCAGTGAAAAATGGAGCGTTTTAAAATTTATTTTATTTATCTAATAATTCATTTTATTAATATATTCCGGCTTACCTTGCCTAGCTGAAGGATAGGTGATTCGAATTAAATTTTTTTTCCAACAAAAATGGCTGAATGCAGGGTTTTTGTGTTTTTCGCGTAGTGTGATTTGAATATGAGCATTTCCTTTAAAATGCCGTCCATGTTTCAAACAGATAGCCCTCTCATGTTCAGCTATAATCAATTCACATACTTTCGTTGCAATAGGAAAATATTTAGTTTTTCGTCTATATTGCTGCATGATGTAGGGGCTTTAAATAAAAACTTTAACTAGGTTTAAAAAAAAAAAAATTCGACATCCCAAACATTCCTATACACGAGTCAGGTAGACTTTTCCTTATTATTTCCAAAATAAAATTTTATTGTTACAATGTAATGCAAACTATCTTATATTAGAAAAGGCGAATAGAGGATAAAAACTTTATGCTCTGGGCGCAGTCAGCTGATCGATGTTCGTGTTTACAGAGTGTCATCATACTTTTTTCCTATTTGCTATTCATATTGGTATGTAAATTGATGAAAGTGTCCGGAAGATGAAGATATCCGCATCTGTAAAAAATAGTTAAAATCCACCCCCCTGCTCTTCTGGCACGTTTATTTACAAAGTTTATATTAACTGTTTACTCACTGTTACTCGCTACTTTAAAACACTGGAAAATATTTAATTTAATAACTTTTAGTTTTTAATCTGAGGATGGCAATACTGAGAATGGTGAAACAATCTGAAATGTTTTGGAGCTGAGTATTATAAGGCAATTTAAAATAAAATCCTAAGTTTAAAAATTTTTATTTGGGGAATCAGGTAAGATGTTATTTTCATATATTTAAAATTGCGAATTTTAAATTTCCAATAATACAATCATAAGATGCTTATAAGCCTTATTATTTTGTTCTGATTTTATAATTTGCATACTGCGAGCTGTTTTGATGTTATTTTTTAGATAATGAAGTGATTGAACTTTAAGGCATGCGTACTTTAGTTATTGTTTACTTTATTTATTATGTATTGTTATTTCGTTTATAAGGTATTTTCTCCCTCCTTCCCGTATGCGTTTATGGTGTAATTGGAAGCATACTCGATGCATATTCGGAAAGTCCGGAGTTCGAATCCCGGCAAAAGCACTGCATATTTGCGGGGAAAAAAAAACACTAATGACTCTACAGTGGCGCCCGAACTAAAAGGTTGGGGATGATAATTCGTCACCACCGGTATTTAGCGATTAAGTTCCCTGTTTTCCAGTTGCCCTTTAAAAGGAGGAGTGTATGAAGTATTTTCTCCATTCTTTCCGTATGCCTTCGTGGTGTAATTTTAAGCATATATTCGACGCGTATTCAAGAGGTCCAGGGCTGGAATCTTGGCGAGGGCACTGCGTATTTTTCATGTCTCATGCTTGAAAGAAAAAACCTAATGACTCTACAAGTTATTATATCCAGCATTAGCACTGACGTCAGCATCTTGGTTAATAGGATTCAAAAAGCGAAGAGAAGAAAGTGCGTGTGCGTGGATACAATCTGATTATCAATATTTACAAGTAATGTTTTCGAAAATAAGAGTAATCGGACAAAACTTTTTTGATTTGAGGAAGAGATCTGAGAGTGGTCATTGAGCAGACAAAAAGTATAGTTCTCTTCGTTCGCTCGACGAGTTAACATCAAAATTCACACACCAAAAAATTATTCGAGATTGATCATTGGGGAGTGAAAACGAGGACTGAACGTTCGACAGGGCCCAGGTACGTTGATTTGTCATTATAATTTAAAGCATTATTCGATTCGTTACGGAATTGGAGGCTTACTAGAAATAAGATAATTTGCATTTTAAATAAATAGTGGATTGTACCTTCCAGTACTTGATACTGTTTGGTGTATTTTTAAAGAGACGTATCAAAAAATGACGTATAACGTGAAAATCCACACTTCACGTTATACGCTTAGAAGAAACGCTACCGACATCAACATTCTTTGCTTTTGGATCGGTAATGAAATTATGACTTTAATGTATTATTTTTTATTAAGAACAAAAATAATGGTGTTTAGAAACTTACCTCACCTTCAGGAAATCTGACTTTGCTTTATGCTTCCACGCAGTTCTTTCTCCCTTCTGTAGTATTTCCCAGAACACTTCATTTTTTAGCAGCATTTAAAGGTAATGTTTGAGTGAAATAAATTATACTAGTAAAAAGTGTTGCAATTAATGTTCTAAAAGTTTATATAGTTTTTGTTTTATTTTGCTTTCAAGTGTGCAGAACTTTACGGAAAACTGGAATGAAGAAAAATTGTGCTTCGTGCATCATTTTTCATTATTACGCAATTGCATTTTTGCCTTTTGTAGTTACTGACGTGTTGTTTATTAACTAACAGAAAAAAAGACGCTCAGCAGCATGAAAAACACTTCAGCACAATATTTTGACGTAAAATTTTTCAAGAAGAAATAGTTTTCGAATAAGTTAATTGCATTAAATTTCTTTAAGCAAATCGTTTTCTGAGTACGTCTTAAACAATGTAATTAAGTGGCCTTGTCTTCGGTTCTACTTTGCTGAGATATTAGTTATTTGCAGTCATAATTTACTAATTAAGCTCCTTTTGTAATTTAGCATCTAATTTACTTTTTCAGTCGTAACCCTTTTTCTTTTTAAGTGTTTAGACTGAAGTTTGGCGTTATCTGGGAATCTAACGAGTCGACTAATAACGATTTTTCATCCATTTCTGAAATAAGCGTAAAAAACGGAAGCTACTTAGTAATTATTGAATCTTCATATCGCCTCGCAAATTTTTCCTCTCAAAGTTTTCTGGAGGAACGCGAATTTGGTTTGGTGGCTTAAAATATCTTCTTAAGATCCAAGATTTCTTTTTTTATGTTCTTCATTTTTTGTAGATGTTTCGAAATCCCGGAAACAAACATTACTTCTTCGGAGGAGTTTTGATAAATCACCCGATTTTTTCCAATATTTCTCCCTTAATTACGAGGCTATAGCTTCATCCCTCATTATGCTTCATTATTTATCTTTATCTTTTCCATTCAAAAGGATTATATGCGGCAGACCAAATTTATCACGGTGCTTGAAATGTAATGCAAATTGATTAAAAGCAGTAGGCTGTTGTGTTATGTGGAAAAATAAGTAATTTCGTTCCACCAAGGCGTTTTTTTACCTGATTTCAAGCCTCCTTCATTAATTTTGCGATCTCATTTTTAGGAGGGATGAACTGGGGGAAAAAACATCCTTCGATTGTTAATTTTGTAAAATATTCAATTAAAAATATCGTCGGTAAATATTTTCGAGCTTAAGCCTCTCAGGAATTTTTTTGCTCTTAAGAAATGCTATTTTTGAGCCAAATAGTTTCTCTCGATGTTTAATTTTTGAGAAAATGTAAGATTTCCTTCTGATAGATGAAACGTAGTTATTTTATCCTTTGAAAAACAAAGAAAAATTACATTGCGTAGCGGAGTTTGAAGAAAACTGGAGTAAGAACTTGAAATAAAAATATAATCTGAATACTGAACAAAAGTAATTTTCATGTTACGAATTGGGTTCTTTCAGCCGCTGGCAATTTAACAGTTTAATTAGATACCTTCTCCCATTGATCCTACAAATCATTTTAATTCAGCTAGATTATACATGCAATTCTCGTTTTTAGTCTACGACAATCCAAGGATGTTAAAGCATATATATAAATAATTCCTTAATAAATTAAAAATGTTAGCAGCATGCAAAATCAGGGCCGGTGAAGTGCGTTAAACAGGCAATGCAGGCTCTTCAAAGCACCATTGCTGAAGGGTCGCTATAATGCTTTTAGGTTTTGAAACTTTTTTTCACTATTGCGTGCCTTAACAATATTAGTATATATATATTTTTTTCCAACAAGAACAAACATTAAAGCTTAAATATTTTAAAATAATGAGATCTCTGCACATTCTCTTTACTGGTTCCAATTACTTGATTTGGACTTTTTTGCCATGTACGTTTGTTTTGTACTTTGGAAAGTTTGAATTTTTTGAAGTATGTATGCAGAAATCTATCTTTCGGCGGCTACTTGACAAAAACCAAAGAATTCTCCATTACTTATATTTCCTCTCGTTCTCCTAGGTTGCGAAAAATTTAAAAATATTCTTATAGCATTCACCTTCCTCTGTTGTACGTAAATTTCACCTCTGAGGGCTAGTTTAATGGTAAATTTTAATCCCTTGATTATTAGCCCAAAGGGCGTTAGCCCAGAGGCATTTTGCGTTGAAAACTTTAAATGTCGGTTCACTTTTCAAAATGTTGCCACCAAATATTATCGCCCTGTATTATGTTTAAAGAAATTAAATAATGAAGAATCTGCATAAATGTATGTATATTTCTCCCATTTTGATAAAACGACGGTACCTAGAGCCATCAAATTTTGAACAACGTACATTTCCACCCGAATATGGCATCTGGAAGCCCAAACTTGGAATTTGTTTTATTATCTGTTTCATATTTTGTAAAACTTTAACGAATTTTTTATTAACAAACTTATAAGGTATTTCTATCGCTTCCTTAACATTCCTTCGTGGTGTAATGGTCTGCACACTCGGCGCGTATTCGAGAGGTCCATGGTTCGAGTCCCGACGAGGGCATTCCTCGTTTTTCATCTCTCCTGCTTTCAAAAAATAACCTAACGTCTCAGCAAACTCAACGATATCAAAGCGAGCAAAGGTAACACTGTACGGGGGGGGAGGAAATTATCTCCAGCGCGCGAGACTGTGATCGGAAATTCTAAAGATATGCTCATTTTAAAATTATTTCGCGGTATTGCTGTTGAACTGAATTTTATGGTTTAAATGCAAGAACATGATATTTAATAAATAAAGGTTAAAAAACGTTAAAAACTGCCCCTTTCGACGTAATGTAAAATCTGAAGGCTTTTAGATTTTTTTTTCCTATTTTGTAAAGCATTTATGAGTTTTTGATTAAGAAACAGCGATTTCAAAGCGAGCAATGGCAACACTGTACGGGAAAAAAGAAAAACAGTTTAATCTCCAGTGTACGAGACTGTGTATCGGAAAAAATATATGCTCTTTTAAAATTATTTTGGGGTATTGCTATGGAATAGAATTTTATATTTTAAGCGCGAAGAATATGATATTTTTTAATAAATAAAGGTAACACACGAAACTGTAAAAAAAGCCTCTTTGTGCATAATATAAAATCGGAAAATTTTCAGATTTTTTTAAATGCAGCGCATTTAATTACATTTTGCATTTTATTAGCATTTCAACTATTTTATTTTCTCTTGCATTTGTTATTTGAAACGTATTTTGTGTATGCAGATTCTTCGTTAAAGTACCTGCACGTATTCTCGCACTTTCCACACACATATATGATTTCTCCTTACTTCTGCTATTTACGTTCCAGCCTTACTGTAACCTTATCTACGGCTGATTTCGGGGCTTTTGCTTGCCCCCTTTCTCCTTCCTTCCACCGATGCTTCTCATCGAAACTGCGGTCAAAGCTAATTCATGCGAGGTGTCCTTGGAGCTTTACAAAGTAACGGGTTCGGCTCAGTTATCGTTAGATGTGTGTCAGATATTGGCTGAATATTCGTCAGGTATTGTAATGTTAATATTACAACGTATGCTTATTGGAATGCAAATTTCGTGTAGTGAAATAATATTGTGCTTTGGGTTGGCTTTTTTCCCTTGATTAATGGCAAAGCAGTCGAGGGCTGTCTGCCTAAAGGAAGGGCTACCTTCGTGAAGGATTTTTTTAGGTAAACTGGCTCATGTTCATTTTAAACTACGAAGAAAATCACGAAAACGCTCATGTAGCCAGACTGTTTGCCAGGCTTCGAACTAGGCCGATGGTGGGCCTGCGAAATAATATTGTAATAATTAGCAGTAGTTACATCCATGATTATTTTTCATTTGTTATATTCTTACTGCAACCGCGTTCCTTGGAAATTGAATTTTTTGCATTTTTTCTCTCTCGATTTTCGAACTCTAAAATTAGCTACAAAAAGGAGAAAATTAACAAGGAGATACGATCATATTTAGGAATATGTGAATTTTGCTTTATTTTTGTATTACTTCACTTCAATTTTGTTTCCCAAATTTTTGATTGTTTTGGGAATGAAATCGGATAAATTTTTAATTTCTTGTATGGGATATATTTTAATAAATCGTTGCCCGCAGAAGCTCGAACAAAGGCGAATATTTTGTGAAAAATAAATAAATGAGTTTTTGTATTGTGTGCCTGGCTTTTACAGTTTCATAACGTAAATCCTGCTAGGAAAGTTGTGCAAAATGTAGATGTTATAGAGCCTCCTTATTCTGTTAGGTAGCATATAACTTGGATTCTATGTAGAACACAAAGTAGCGAGTTCTCTCTATGTCTTGAAGAATAAATACTGCAGAAGAAAGGTTTTAAATAACCTTTTTATTTAAATTAAATAAAACAGATACACGCACTTCGTGCTCACAAATACCATCGCTTGTGGTTAACGTAAATTTAACAGAAAATAAGAATGTAACAAATCACTAATAAATTATCTAATGACTGGGTGTCTAACACCGGCTAGAGAGCTAAGTTCAAGCACGCAGCATAAATTCGGAAGTAAGTCCGCTACTACTACTTTTGAACTCTTGAAACGCAGCTTAAATACTGCTTCTGAAACATGTTTAGATTTGCATCTACGTCATAACAAATTCCTATTCCGGCAGGAAACTGAAATTTGGAGGGAAAGGAAAAAACTAAAAATAATTGGTTAGAATAAAATAAAGATCTTTATGTAGCAATATTGTGAACGCCCATAAAGATTTTGCTCACATTTGAAAAAAATTACTTCTTCGACGAAATCTTTTAAATGCATTTATCAGTTTCACATGAGCTGTAAAGTGAATTGGTCATTATATTTTTTTTTTTTTACTCAGGAAAGGAAAAATTTCAAGTAAAGAAATTAGATGCTTTGACTACGGATATACAGATGAAGCATTGTATTCCTCAAAAGAAAAATTTTAGGCCATTTTCTTAAATAGTTTCTTATATGCAAAGTTAACACTGCAAAACGAACGGTTTAAACAATAACATGACCGGGTAATAAATTTTCTTTTATACGTATCGTACTGGAAATTAATTTTAATAATATTGAACTACAGAAAGTAACGTAAAATTAGCAATCGAAACATAAAATAAACACCAAAATGAAACGTAAAATTAGCAATCGAAACATAAAATAAACACCAAAATGAAACGTAAAATTAGCAATCGAAACATAAAATAAACACCAAAATGAAACGTAAAATTAGCAATCGAAACATAAAATAAACACCAAAATGAAACGTAAAATTAGCAATCGAAACATAAAATAAACACCAAAATGAAACGTAAAATTAGCAAAGCAGCAACCTTGTGTTTGGCATAGATTGTAGTCAAGACTTTTATCGATTTCGAAGCCACCCAGGTACAGGTCCCTCTTCATCAAGTGCATAGAAATCTGAAACGAAGAGAAAACCACGGTTGTATTTATACCCATTAGGAGTAAAGCGAACGAGAAGGCATTGCCATCTGTCCGCAGAAATAGTAATGCAAATTTAAAAGAAAATGAAGGTAATAGAAATTCAAAAGCGTTAGGAATAAGTGGATTGGAATTAAAGTCAGCAACTAAACAAGATAAATCTTTGTGAAAACTTCAAGAAACACCAATTCACTAATAAAAAAATGGGTGTGTCTGCAATCTTTACTAAAGAGGGCATACAACTTATAGAGACGTTAGAATTGTTGATACTGAGAGACGGGAAAAATGAGTAATGCCCTCGCCGAGACTCGAACCACGGACCTCTCAAATACGCGCCGAACGTGCTGACCATTACACCACGAAGGCATGCTAAGAAGGCGGGAGAAATACCATATAAACTTAGGCAGAACTCACGATATTAAGCAATAGGAAAACGCGGCTGCCGGTAGCTCTAATCTAAACATTCAAACCCTAGTTTAAGTGTACAAAATTAACTAATTTGCATTCTGGTGAGGGCAACGGAAAGGACAAGATTAAATCATAATAATTGGTTAATTAACATAACATAACTTAATAGTATTCTTGTTAAATCTCGTCTGTGATAAAAAGAATAAAAGTATTACGTTTTAAAAATCACAGTAACTAATCGTTGTAAAACTGCAAAATGATTTTCAGCCATTAAAATAATATTAATTTTAAAACCTGTAACTGCCACTGAAAAAGTTTAATAATTTACAAATGTTTGTTTTTTGGATTTCTGTTGTATTACGTATTGAATGCTTTACATTTCATATGTTAGAAGAAAAGTCAAATTTTACTCATGCGTCCATTTTTATGAATGCGGATTCAGTTTTAATATCGATACTTATCTACATATATAATCGGATTTACTTAAATAATTTCTCAAAAAATAATATAAAGCTGTTATGTCTTAAAGAAGAAAATATTTTAAACAAGCGAAATGGGCTATAAAATAAATATTTGAAATCGAAAATTACTTAAACGAGCTCAACTGAGCATAGCCATGGTTCATATGCATGGAATATTGAACGCTGTTCATAAAAGTTTTGTGCATAAAAAGAGAAAAAATTAGCCCTCCCTCGAAAATTAACTAGTTCTATTCTTGTGTAGGTTCATTTAAGTATTATCATACTTTAAGTTCAAGCTGTAAATTTAAGTATGTCTGAATGTGCAATAAAATAGCTAATTTTACATTAATTTGCTCTAAAACTCGCATTTGTGTGCAACAGACTGAAACGTGTTGCGTTTTGCAGACGCTAACAGAATTTACGGATTAGGCGAAGACTTTAGTAGTCCCTGAGAATTAGCATAAAACAAAAATATTCTTTTTTCTATTTTTGAAAGGTTCTTGCATGTAATGCTGCATTAGAGTTAAGTTTGATTTTGAACATTTTTAATTTTAAGTATGAATCTGAGTTTAAATTGGCAATAATTCGATGTAATGAAGAATGTTAAAATGCTTTAAAATCTGAAATCAGTATGTTGTCATTAATTATTGATCAGACTGTCAGAAATAAGTACTAACTCACACTTCATATCTGTGTCTGGAATTAACGATATTGGCATATTTCTGTATACCTGTATTTCTAGTCTTTGTGCCTTGGCGTAATTCTGATTTTTAAATTTTTGTATAAGTATATCGTTTTAGAAATCATTTAAGGGCAACTCATGTAAGCCAATACATATGCTACATTCAGTATTGTTAGACAGCTGACATCTTCGACGCTGGTGGTTGGATTGGATTGTTGAATTACTGCGCGCGTTTCCTTGTTGTAAGGGCTCATCTCATCTGTCTGACCACATCAAGCCCACAAAGACAGATCAAATCCACAAGTTTTATCATGCCATCCATAAATTTTATCATGACATCGAAATTGCCTTTGGATGGTCATTGCGCACATTACAGGTTACAGTACTACATTACCCTGTTCCTTCTTAATTCGGATGTTGGTTGACGTTGTTGTGGTTTATCTCACTTGTCTGACAATCGTAAGTCCATAAGTTCGTGAGACCTGAGACCTTTCGGATTAAATCTTTATTTTAGTAAATTTGGTCTTTAAAAGACAGCCACTGCTCGACAGGATAAAGTGTTCCAATGGAAGTTGGAAAGCCTTGTTGTAGATTGTAATGATTGTTCGCACGGGGACCTCTACTAACGTTCCGAATGCATTCACAGAGTTGCCAACTCTCCCGATTTCCGATCGTTCTCCCGCCAACCTGATTTACAGCATATTTTTCTTGACATTATCTTATGTTTAAAATTTCTCACGGTTTTTATGTAGTTGGGCTTAATACTTTGTTATTTGCACCAAAAAAAAAAAGAGTGATTTGGAACGTCTGAACAACACGGCTTTTCTCTAGGTTACACATAAAAGTAGACCAAACTCGTTTCCATCAATGAGAAATTATGGCACTCTTCTGCTTTGTGTATGAGAGCACATGTGCCCGAGAACGTCGTGTTCCAGTTCTCCAATGAAGATTGAGCGCCACTGCCTCTCATCTGGCACGCAGTGGTCAATGAGCACACAGCAAGGTCGAGGTTGTTATTCCGTAGTGCATGTGCTTTCAAGCACTAGTTTAGGGAATTATGATCTTTTGGTTTAGTTATGTCTGTGAAAAATTACTTTTTAATGTATTTTTAAAAATCGGACACAAATGACTTCTCTTTTACTATTTCCTCAAGGAAATGTAATACATTTGCGATGTGTACCGTTTTTCATTGCGATTTTACAATTTCTCATGGTGGAAGGGCTGATGTTCACAAACATGTACGTACGCAAGACAATATGACTTCTGTTGATAAAAACGGAAAATTAAATTTTCAAAAACAAAGCAGCAAAAAGATATTAAATCAGAATGCCTGTTCTCTGCCCTCTTACTGGATACAGTTTGTCACTGAATGCATCGGATCATGCATGCTGAACGAAAACTGATTAAAGTGTTATTTTTTTTAAAGATTAAATAAAAATATTTTTTTACATATAAGTATTTTTGTACTGTTTGCAGTTAAGAATTAGTAACTAAACTTTCATTCATTTCATTTTCAGACTTCATATTAATTAGTAACTGTTTAAAGTTAATTCATTATTAAAAATATATGTTTTCATTTAAAACATCTTTTTGACGTAGAAAAAATTCTCCTGAGTTTTTTAAAAAAATCTCCTGATTTTTGTTTGTCGTAGGTTGGCAAGTATGCATTCATTTTTATTTCGCGCGACTGACGAGGCAGCATTAAAAGTCCCAAGTAACTGAGCTGTGATAGTAAGGAATAAATTATGGTTTAGAAAATCCAAGGACTTAGAGGCTTCAAGGGATAATGTCCGACTTTCCTTTGACCTGCTATGATTTACCTGAGCATACTGGAATAGCCTTCACGTATGCTCATCTAAAGCATAACAGTTTCTTTCACACAGTGCTTTATTTAGTGCATAACATAATGACATTTTTATGCTGGAGACGTGAAAAATGAGCAGTGTCCTGGCCGATACTCGAACCCTGGATCTCTCGAAAACGCGTCGAGTATGTTTCCAATTACGCCACGAAGGCATGTGGAAAGGGGGGAGATAATACCTTACATATTTCCCTTTTTAAAGGACATGGGGATTAGGGAACCCAATCGCCAAATCCTGCTGGCGACGAATTACAGTTCGCGCGCTACTTGTAGAGTCAGTAGATTTTTTAATGTTGGAGACGTAAAAAATGAGCACTGCCCTCGCCGGCACTCGAATCCTGGACCTCTCGAATACCTGTCGAGTATGCTTCCAATGCATGCGGAAAAGATAGAGAAAATACGTTATAATATGATCCTTCCAGGAACTAGACTGCCGACGTACTTCGCCCAATGGCAGTGGAAGAGGTCCCTTGCTGGGAAAAGGCGGCATAGTAGGATTTGTTTTGGGGGAAGAGACATTGTTTAGATACAATATTTATGTCACATAGTAGTGATATCTGATACAGTGTACATGAAAGTATTATTTACTTTTGAATTACAATTTGGTATTGTTATCTTGAAACATGGTCACATTGAATTCTAAAGAAAAATCGCTGCTGAATATTTTAGCAATTCTACACTTTAAACGAAAACAAAAAATGAGAACTTCTGATATTGGGCTAGCATTAAATCTAATTTTAAAATATAATGCTACAAAACTTCCGAAAATCGTAAGTGATATTGCTGTCACATTTTTTTAAATAAAATAGATTAATTAATTTACTGACTAATTTTTTTAAGTGTACGTTTTATAGTGGAGGAGAATGTTATACAAGTCGTATATACACTGCTGGCATCCAAAATGCAACACAAAGAAGGAAAAGAGATACCAAAGCCACATTTATTTCAGAGATTACTCATAACATCGATGTTTATTGATTTCAAATACAGCCTTCATTGAATGAGGAAGATGAGAAAATCAGTAATGAGCGTTGCCTCCGCGTTTATTAGTAACCGCTACTACACGCAACAGCACTCGGTGAAAGAAGCTTTGGATGTCTGGCTGGGGCGTGGCCAACCACGCTGCCTAAACACGTAGCCAAAGTTCATCTGGTGCAGCCACGGTGCGACTTTCCGAGCTAGGCCTTCTGCAGTCATTGACCAGACATGTTCGATAGGTGATAGATTTAGAAAACAGGCAGGCCAGGTTAACAATGCAATATGATGGGCTAAGAAGAAAGCTTGAACATTGAGTACAACGTGTGGTCGCGCATTGTCCTATTAAAATGTGGGCACTGGGAAACCCTGAAGGTAAAGAAAGAGAACAGACTACAAAACCTCTGAGATATAGCGTAGGCTGTACTGATAAGTGTACCGATAATGCGTACTAGGGAATACGAGAGTGGAATCCAACACCATCCCACTCCATAATATATCGGACGCAGGATCAGTATGACGATGTATAACACAATTGTCAAGCAGCCTTTCTCCACGGTGTTTCCAAATTCTAATCCAACGATCTTGGTACTGCAGGCAAAAGCGTGCCATGCATTCAGATGTCCGTCTCCATCCTTCAGTGCATTGTTGCAAATGCAAACGTCTGTGGTTAAAAATTAAAGGTAAGCGAAGCAAGAGACGCCTAACGGATAGTCCATTGCACTGTAAACGACGTGGCATTGTTTGTGCAGACACGGATTGTGTTACAGCCTGCATTTGTTGTGATACTGTTGCGGATGTATGTTATTGCCTTGCGCAAAGTATGCCTGTCTTTCCGTGGAGTGATACGACAAGGTGGTTGCCATTGCTGTTGTCGTCAGTAGTTCCGTCATGCATCCATCTATTCCATATTCTCATGTCTGTTGCATGGCTACGTCGGACGAGATGACCGATTTCTTGGAAGGATAATCCGCAGTCTTTGTAGGCAACTATTATTCTTCGGCCGAACTCAGATAGGTATAGTTCGACCTTCTCAAACGCAGTCCTGGCTGACATTCTGCCAAAACACATAGACGCCTCCAAAAGGGGCGTTATTACTTGCTGCAAAGTGAAAGGTCACGTGAAAACCTCTTCTTCTCCGGAAAGAGAGAATTTATATGCTCGAGGGAAAAAAAGTCCCCATCCTTCCACTCTATTTTGACAATAATTCGGTCCGAATGGCACTGCACTCATAGGCGCGGATGAGGCGGTCGTACTACACTCAAATTGCTTATATTTTCCTACGAGGCATCCTGAAGATGCACACAAAAAATCTCAGGAGAGAACATTTCACGTTATTCAAAACCGTAGTCTTTCTTTATACGGATTTTAAAGAGCGCCGCAATCGTCCATGATAGGCGCATGGGCTGAGAGCGTAATCATTTGCATATTCTATCGCGGTATAGACGTGATGCAAGTTTCATGTGTTTGGATGCGTCCTTCATGGTGTTATATTTTGGATAGACAGCAGTTTAGAAAGTCGTATGTAAACATATATATCATATGTTTACATAAGTCTTATATAAAAAATGTATATAGTCATATAATGATAAATAGTATATAGAAAAATGAGTAAATGATATAGTCGTATACCAATAAATCGTATATAGAAAAATGAATTTTATCTGTGAAACAGTTTACTATATGGTATTCAAATTCAGGATATAGCTTTCTTTCTACTTTAAATAAATGTTCTCCGTCCACCTTAGAAAGCTCTCCTTTTCGTATATCGTGCATAATTTTTGTCTGTTCACTTGAATTCTACTTTTCAGTTTTCGCTTCTGGAGCTAACAATGAAAGGATTTTGCTCGCTTAATAAAGATTCAATGGCCAAGAAGCAGGCATTTAATATGGAGTCAGTGCAGTTGGTCTGATACGCACACAATAAAATTTTAAGCTGTGGATGGTTGCAGATATTTATTTGCTAAGGAAATGATTTTTGTAGTCGCCTCTAGAAAGTCTGAAATGGGACCTTATGGAAATGATAACACGTCTTTGATTTAACCAAGCCTCTCTCTTTGAACATCTGATCTTCCCTTTCTCAAATCTTCCCACCAATACAATGAAAAATCAGAAACAGAAAGGCTGAAAATGTTAGTATTTTCGTTGCCAGTTCCAGAAGCCTGAAATGGAAAAGCCAAAAATGGAATATCACGTATAACGGCACGATTCGTAATTACTTTCTCCCCGCTTCCTTTTAACATGTCATAACGTAAGCAAAAGATTAATTAAATTTTTATATCCTTGTGTACGTTGCATTAATCTTGATTTCGTTTTAAATCATTTTAATAAAATCTGCGTCTTTTAAAAAAAGGGGGGGATTTTAGATCTGCTATTTATCCCATTATTTTAATTTGTAGCATATTTTGATACATGACGAACATAAATCCCGTAATGTTATTTTTATGCGTCGATTCCTAGACTTTGTTTCATTTCTTATCTTTTAAAACGCTTCCCCCCCTTTTTTTATTTTATTTATTTATTTTTTTTTTTACTTTCATCTTTTGCTTCTTATTTATTCCTGACTCGTCGTTTGACAAATACATCTCATCATTCTAGGCAACGCCTTCTATTAGATGTCGTTGAAATTTAAACACCCCTTTGTTAAATGACTTGTGCAGCTTCTCGTCAAAGTTCCCGAGATTTTACCAGGCTAAAGAAAGAGCAAAAAAAACTTTCAATATTAATATCATTTTATTTCGAAACTGGCCCGTTCAGCCCTCTTATTTATTTTAATAAATCTCTTCTCCGTAGTAAATGGTCGTAAGTACAGCCTAGATTACGGTTATTCAGTGCCCCCTCATTCTCCTTTTACCATCCATCCCCCTTCTTGTCCCTTTTTTTCCATCTCTTCGCTTTTTTCAAGTCTAACCTCCAATTTCGTTTTCTTCGTTCATCATTTATTTACATCTTCCAAGATTTCCGACACCTTGTCGATGGATGTCAGGTGATTTCTAAATGTAGATTGATTGAGAAGGAATGCTAGAGAAGAAGATGTATTGCTCACGCATACTCATTGAGTTTAAAAGGGGGGGGGGTAAAATAAAAAAAAAGTGAGAGGAATAATAATAAGAAAAGATTATTGAAATTATTACGTTAAGGTGAAGCTTTTTGTGAGCATGTCCATCAAAACCTCTTGAGCAGCGTTGAAAGTGTTGCCATCTGTGTAATTAGGCGATGGCTATCGGCAAATGGGATGTTTATTAATGACCGCGTCTTTGTCGTTGTACGTGAGCAATATCTCACGTTTTGTGCTCTAGTTGAGTGATTTATACTTCGATTTGAATAAGGAACTTAGTGAGAAAAGGCTCTCGTGTTATGGAGGAGGCGTATTGAGTCGAATATTTTGTTTATTCATTCTACCAGCTGTTCATTGAAAAGCCTGCCAAATTTGTTTTAAATTATTGGCGCATTTATGACATGGAGCAAATTTTTCATTCTAATAATTTTTAATAAATTTATTGTTATTAATGGGAGAATAAAGAAAGATGAAAACATCGTTTAGTGTTAGCTTTAACCAAAATAAAAATCATCTAAGTCTAGCTTGCACACTTACACTGAGTCTGAGGCGGGCGCATACGGGGGGACCTGCTGCTACAGAAGCACTGAAATTAGGTTTTCGATTACTATGGATGGATAGCGTTCATTATCATATGCTTTTGTATTATTTAAATTTTGCATCGAATAATTTTTACTAAAGTATCTGTTGTAACACGTTAGTGGCCGAGTGGTTAAGACCGGTGAATGCTGGGAGTTTAACCGAGGTTCGATCCCAGACAAAGAGTTTAGGTGCATGATTCATTTTCAGGATTTTCCCAATGTGTAACGTGAATATTAGCCAGATTTCCTTACAAACATCCTCCACGAATTGAGTCCTCATCTCAGGCAGATAGCGCTCGTGTGCTTTGCCATATTCGAGTTACCTGACCTAACCTAACTTCCTCTACTCTCTGTTACTCTCCAAGAAAAGCGTAAAAAACTGCTTTCAGACTCATGAATAATCATTGCACTACATATCTAATAACAAGCATTATCCGTACTGAAATTTAAATATCTGAAACGGTATTTTAAGAGTATGCATAATGTATAGTTTTCAATTACTATATGGGCAGATTCGTTTACTACGTTTTGAACAAGGGTTGAAAGTTTCTTAAACAGCCATTCAGTTCCTTATATAGAATGTCCCAACAAAAGCACCGGTTTTAATATGCCCCCAAAATATTTTATTTTTAGCAAATGGAAAATATATTTACATTCTTACAACAGGCAAATATTCTGATTTAAGAATGGCAATTTTGAGTCGACCTGGTAACACTGTTATGTTATCTCTGTCAGTTCATTTCGCAGCTTAGTAGACATAGAGATTTTCGCAAAGGAACAGCAAGTTTCGATGAGGAAACTCATTACAAGAATGAAGATTGTTATGTACAGATTGTTACAAAGTTTCGTGCAATCTTTGGACGTGAAAGTGCACCTAATGAAACAATAATTCGCAGATTCATAAAGAAATCTGAGGACTCAGGTTCGACAATAGACATTAAGTCACCACGCTGTCTATTAGTCATTAAGTCCCAAAAAATCCGAACTTAGAATCCTAGAAAGACTAACAACGAAAGAACTTAAAGAGGAAATTTCAGTTTATCATTCGTCACCTCGCTGGGCTGATAGGTGAAAATGTGATTACGAATTTCATGTAAAGAGTACGGTGCTGCAGAACAAATCGTGTAGAACATATGACAGACATTATTTTGCATTCTTAAATTAGAGCATTTGCCTCGTGTAAATATGTAAAAATATTTTCCATTTTCTAAAAATAAAGTATTTTATTGGCGTACTAAATTCGGCGCTTTTATTGGGACTCCCCTTTAGATGCATTTTGCCGTATTTTGAAAATTTTGCTGTGATCCTTGCTATTGGCGCTGAATTTCTCGAGTTGTTGTCTTCACGAGAGCCATTTTTTTATTTTCATTAATTGGCCTGGCATGTTTAACCCATTTTGCGCATATATTGGCAGAAGGAGTAAATAGCATTCTCTTTTATAGTTTCCTTCTGATATACGTTGAGGGAAAAAACAGAAGGCCAGTAGTTAAATAAGAAATGGATGAATATAATCATAGTTGGGTCCGGAGAAACTAATTACTGTGATTAAAACATGCCAGTCATGATTCTATCCAGTCCCCGTCTTCTTGTTTCATTATTATTTTATTTGTATTTATTATTTTTTCTGTTGCTTCATGCATAGGGTCGCTTCTGTATTACGCGGTTTATACTAACCCATGATTGGGAAACTGAAGTGGACGTGTCACTATCAATCATCATCTCAAACTTGTGCGTCAAGTAAGCGACAATTACGGGTCAATGTGACGTAGCAGGTGTAGTGTTGTTTTGGCAAAGAGTATTATCAATCCTTTGTTTTGTAATCCTCCACCGGAAGTACAGTTTTTAAGCTCTTGATCTTTCTAACTGTTGGGAGTTAAAAAGGAACTAAATTAAATTGTTATATGTTTTTTCAGTTCTTTTAAATTTTTCATGCCCAAGTAAGTTATTCACATGAAGGCATGGCCTCTTATTCTCGTGTTTTGGCTTGTGCGTTAAGGTGTGTTAAAACATGCATTTTGAATGGACTCAGTCATGAGGAAAGATTTTTATCAGAGATTTTATCTAGTCGCATTATGGGATCGTTCACAAAATAACAACCATCAGACATGACAATCAATGGAAAGGGTTTGGAGCTTTGTTGATTGTGATAGTGAGTATTTTGTTGAATAGGATTGCCATTTGCAAAGATTGCTTTTTTTTTTTCCCCCTTGCAAATTAAGGGGAGTAAGATCTTTTTCAGCTTTAACAAATCGATTTCTCAATTTTTATTTAAAAAATAAGTATTAATTTTTCTCATTACAAAATATATTACATGTTTAAAATATTAGACGCTTGTAAATTAAGGTGTAAGACAGCCCCCTTTTTAAAGAGATAAAATTCTTTTAAACAGCTTTTACTTAGACATTTCAATATTCCTTTGATTTTTATTTATAACAGTATTTTGCATTAGCATTTCTAATCAGAATTACGTCTGTCAGCAATAATATTATTTTTCGGGGTTCACAGTGTAAAGAACCATTAACTTGAACATATTCGTGGATGGATCAAAGCTTAGAAAAATAGGTTTATTGCTGTAATATCGATGGAAATTTGAGAGGAAGATATAGTTATATGTTTTGAAGAACTTATATTTTGGAACGGAAGTGCTGCAAATTTCAAAGATTAATGTAGATATAATGTAATACAAATAAAGGAATTCTTCGAAAGATTCAACAAGATACATTCTTTACGGTTGAAACTGTGATTTGTAAAATACTCAGGAAACGGAAATCTTTAAAAGACAAAAGTAAAAGGAATCGTGAAGCTGCACAACTGTCCTTACTACATGATTACGGAGCAGAAAATTAAAAAATCAGACGAAAATGTCTTGATGGAACGATTTTCTTCGCTTTATACGTTTTTTTTCAAAATAAGTTTTGTTCAATATTTAGATGCATTTTTCTAAAATTCCATCCATAAGAAAAACCTTAAATTTTATTTCATAACGTTACTAAGTGAACCTATTTAAATTCATCTCCAAGAAGAAATTAATTATTGAGATCCTTATCTTGCTTAAAAATGTGCTACATTTTTCAAGAAATCAATTTTTTTTAATTAAAAGAAATTTTCCAAATTTTTTAGCTCTACACATTAAAATAAAAATAGGTTCACTTTCGAACCATATCTGCAAACATCAAGGTATATTCAGACTCTGCGCAAGAAAAATTTTTATGGTAGCTAAATCTGAAACTTATTTGGAAGCTATCATTTCAAGGACCTGACTAATTTTTTTTCACCAAAAATATAATATTGCGGCTAAAATACCAACTACATCTGAGACTTATCTGGAAGCTATCATTTGAAGAGCATGACTAGATTTTTTTCCCCAAAATATAAAAATTAAATAGTAATTATATGTGAAATGAATCTGGAAGCTATCATTTCAAGGTACTAACTAGATTTTTTCCTCCAAAATGTAATATTGCCGCTAAAAATTAAATAGCAACTAAATCTGAAACTTATCTGAAAACTATCATTTCAAGGACTTGATTAGGTTTCCCTTCCCCTCCCCCCCAAAAAAAAGTAGTATTGCGCCTAAAATTTAAATGGCAACTAAATCTGAAACTTATCTGGAAACTATCATTTCAAGGACCTGACTAGATTTTTTCCGCAAAATATAAAAATTAAATGGTACTAAATATGAAACTAATCTGGAAGCTATCATTTCAAGGATCTAACTATATTTTTTTCTACAAAATATAATATTGAGGATAAAAATTCAATGGTAACTAAATCTGAAACTTAGATGGAACCATCATTCCGAAGACCTTACAAGATTGTTTTTTCCCCCAAAAATACAACATTGCGGATAAAAATTAAATGGCAACTAAATCTGAAACTGATCTGGAAGTAATCATTTCAAGAACCAGACTAGATCCCTTCCCAGTATAACATTGTGGATAAAAATTAAATAGTAACTAAATCTGAAACTTATCTGGAAGCTTTCATTTCAACGACCTGCCTATATTTTTCCCCCATAACATAATATTAAAGGAAAAAATTCAAATTTTACCTTAGCATCATGATAATAATAATAATGTGTAGTTTCTATAAATAAAATATTTTGAATCTGCAGTGAGTTTTATTATGGTAATAATAAGGTTATAAAACGGGCACATTTTCATGTTTTTCGCTGTCGAAAAGATCTTACTCCCTCTAAAAACAGTTTGATTATAAGAAATTTGGAATTTTGATTTATAATGAAAAAATATTTTAAGTTTTTTAAGAATTATCTTAAAAATCCAAACTGCCTGATTTAATTACTATTTTTATGCTAAGTCAGGCTTAACTTATTTACTGTTGTATTTTCCGCACTTTCGTTTTGCTAATTAATTCATAATTGTTTTGCGTGGCATCTGTACGTACGGACAAAATAAGAACTCTTTATTCCAAAACAGAATTTAAAATGAATTTTTTTCGTGACTTCTATATGTAGGTATATACGTTTGTATCTCGCTTAATTCAAAAACGATTAACCGTAGAACTTTGAAATTTTGTTTATGGGCCTGCTATAACATCTAGTTATGCATCTGTCTTTTTTATTGCAATCAGCAGTATCAAAACTGTTCTTATATATATATATATAAAGACATAAATTAAGTAATTTAGAACCAATTTTTCACTAAGACCAAAAATTGAGATTCATTGAGTTCTCTTTATTTAAAGGTAAGTAATTTTGGTTAGAATTTACTTTGTTTTTTCCTTGCTTTAGAAAGGGGCCAGTTATCTATTATAATTAAAATACATTGAAATGGTTCATCGGCTAATTCTGGATATAGATAAGCAAGGATTTTTGTGGAAGAGAGATTTCAATTGATTTCACTGTTCCCCCTCCTGACGAAGTGACATTGAGGTTGATTGAATTCCTCTTCTGTTTTGTTCATTTTTCTTTCAATTTCATTAATTTATTCATTATTTTTTTATTCCATTGATTTTTTTTAACTGGGGTATTGCTTGTTTAAAGTGTTTTGATTTTTAACATATTTTAAATTCTTTTTTGCATTTATAGGATTATTTGAAATTTATTACTTATGAATTTAAATTTTTGGTCTTTGTGAAAAATTGGTTCTAAATGTCTTATTTTATGTCTTTATTGATAATTTTTCAGTAACTTGATGCGCGAAAATACTAGGCATGTTTATATTATGCTTTTAAAGAACTGTTATGTAATTATATTAATATATTTAATTATATTATAATTAATATATGTAATTATATTATAATTATATATACACGAAAATATCAAGTGTCACTCTCTTACCCGGTTTAAATGCCCTTCCTTACCCGGCCTTATATTCGCAATTGTTGGTCTAAATGCAGAATGTTTTAAATGATGAAAATATTCATATTTTGGGGAATTTAAAATTTAAATAAAATTCTTTTCGACAAATAGCGAAATCTAACTTTTAATGCTGTCTTCTGGTTTGTATAGTTATATTTTGGAAAGCTGTATAATCATTATGAAGAAAATAAAAATACAAGAAAATTTACTCCTTACAAAAATTCACCGGATTTTTAAAGTTTTGGAAGTGATTTTTAACTTGCCTTGAAGGCTTGGTTAAGTAAATTAGAATAATTCTATGAATAAGTTTAAATGAATTGCAGCAAAAAATATGTATAATTTAACAGGCCTATAAAGAAGTAATGTGGTTTCCACATCAGATTTTTTTTCCCAAAATTTTTGTTCATTCTTAGTCTAAATGTTATCTTTAAGTTATTTATGTAGTTGTATTAAGATTGTGTTCTATGCTATACACTGTAGGAAAAAAATGTAAAGGAATCGATCAAGGATACCTTTCTTTTAAAAGGGCTCAATGTAAGGTTGGTAATCCTTGCTTTTAAAGAAACTTACATCCAAAAAATAACGACTTGTGCGTCTGTTTGTCTGAGTTTGAATTCAAGCAGATGAAGTAAAGCATGTATCTCAACTGTACTGAACAATGAGGGCTTTAAAATATCTATAAAAGCACTCGAAACTCGTGAAGTGGAGGATTTCCTTATTCTAACTTCAGTTTGGGAATGAAAATTGCTTTTAAGTGTGTTGCTTTTCTTCCTCTCCCCCTTTCTTCATTTTCTTGATTTGTTTTTCGAAGTTATTTTTAAACGTATATTCCGAAATTGGGAAATATCACATGGCGAAATTATTCTTTTAGTTATTATTTCAATTTTGAGTATTTTGAAGAATATTATTTTTTGTTAATCGATACAAGCGTTGAAGCTGCTTCTTGAAGTATCGAATATTAAAATACCTTAGTTACTTGGTTTATTTCCTTTTGCTAGACAAAAGTAGTTTTGGCTACAGATGGGTAAACTTCAGTTGACTTCAGCTTATTTTGCTGACAAAGAACAGCTGTATTACTAAACACTTTATTACTGTATAAACTAAGATTAGTTAGTTTATACAGTAATAAACGTGCACTGTGTGTTGATTTTTGTTTTACTGGAGTTATTACCTAATTTTTGTTTAAAACGTAGTAGCTTGTATTGTTTGTACATGAAAGCTGTTAAACCATGGCGGCATCCTAATAATATTTATTTGCTGGTACATACTCAAGATAAAACATCCTTATGAAAAGTTAATGCCTGCAGTTGCTACAGTAATGTTTTTATTCAAAGAGATACGGTTGTAAGTTCTTTGTAGATCATTGTTTCCACGTGATCCCCCCCCCCAAAAAAAAGTAACAAAGTAGGGTCCGGCCTTTTTTGGCTGTTGAGGAAGGAATTCAATTCGTTCAGTCTGCCGTACGAGAATACAAATATGCTAATTGTCTACAAAGAATAAAAATATCTTGTACAATCCCCTTAAAGTGTGGTAGCTCTCCATCACGTTGTCAGAGAAAAGAAAAGAAAGAAAAGCCATGAACTTGAAAAATGGGCTGTGTGCATACTTTTCAAGATAGTGGTATATGAGCACATTAGACATCTTTTCAAGTTCTGTTTGAACTTGTATATCCAATGAAAATTCTGCGTAATAGTAGCACAGATTTGTAAGTGCATTAGTATTTGAATACAATAGTGTAACATAGTATTATACTAATATTGTAATTCTAGTATAACATTATATGTATGTACTTGTACTGGTGCACGAGTATTTTATATTACAGGAAGTGCACAATATTTTCAAGTGCTTATCTAATGAATTATACCATATAGTGTACTGTATTATTTGCTTGTATGTGCGTAATAGTTTATTGCCATGTATCTATTTTCAAATAAGTACATGAGTATGTTTGTAATACTACTGTATTTAGAGAACCCAGAAAAAGACGTTTTTAAACCATGAAAATAGCATATGTACTCTCCCTGCAGAATGCTTTTAGCCGCAAGGCTCTCTTTACTCCTTTGCACTGTACTTTTTTATAAAGATAACTTTCAGAAGATATATCTCCGGAATTGTGAACGAAATTAGAATCATTGGCAGAGCTTAAACAGGCTGATAAGCGCCTTCTCCAAGTGGACTAACTACTCTGTCGGAGGATTAAAGGTAGCTCTTCATCGTAATGGAAAGCAGTGTATCACATTCTTCCATACCTACGATTTTCAAGAACATCCGGGACTCTTGTATGTAAAGTATACATGTTACCGTTCGTATACTTGTTGGCTAGTATACATGTTGCCGTTCATAGCATTTAGATGAAATATTTGAAAAATTAAGGTTTGAAACTTCTTGGAAAGGTATTTCAGTAGATTTTATTTGCTCATGGATTTAAATAATAAAAAAATTGTGAAGCATATGAATAAATACAAATATAAAAACGTGTACACGATATTAAATTATACACATTTTTTCTTGCATTTCATTTAAATTTAATGGATTGAATTAAATCTACTTCGTTGATAGCGCATAAACTGCAACAGAATAAATGCACTCTTTAAAATTCACTATATTTGTTTACCATAGCGACACTCTGGCGTTAAGTTCACTTAACAGTGTTACATCTAATTTATTTTATAATTCAGAATGCACAAAAATGATGTCATCTGAAGAATTATCTAATCGTTGCCACATGTTCTATTCAATAAATCGAAAACGATGTATAAAAGAAATTAAACAAACAAAAAACAAAAAAAAATTTTTTTTCACAGACGATTCAGTATTTCTCATTCAATAAATTCAGTTTTCACTTCGGGACAAAACAAAAAATTCATAAAAACTCAAAATATCTATATTAAAAATTAAAGTAAAGCTTAAGCACTTAATTCCTCGAATAAATTCCGGAATGGATTAAACATGATTTAATTCGTAATAATAAAAGAAGGTGTTATCTTTGTTGTTGCGAAGCATAGTTTCTCTAACTTGGCAACAAATCCACTGTTCTGCTAAGTTTCAAATGTAAACAAATGTGGCAGCTATGATTGAAATAATTAAGCTTAGCCGCACTTAAACAAGTTTTAATTGTTGATAATTCTACAAATATTGCATACAGATTAACTAAAGGCATAAAAACCGTAACTGGAAGATAAGGACAGCATAATTCAATCATATTTAAAGCAAAAACTGCGCAGTTTACAAACATATAAGAATAAAGAAACTCAGCTCACTGAACCGAGTAACGGAGTAGATAAATATCTATACACACTCTATATACAGATACACACACTTTTTCGAAAACATCGAAGCACCAAGAAGGACATTTGCGATCGTGACGAAATTTGGTATGCAAAAACATCTTGATCGAACATGCAAATGATCAAAGTTTCAAGCAAATGGACAGGAATTGCGATCATAGCACGCATTTCTAGTGGGCAATTCGCAAAGTATAAAACCAGTAACAGAGGCGGAAAACTTATCTTTTTTGTTGCTGCCATTGTAATTCTGTAAAGAAGCAACTAAAGATGCCATTACGACGATATCGAAGACCTTACAGACAACTAAACGACTTCGAACATGGTCATATTGTAGGGTTGCGTGAAGCTGGGTGGTTATACTGAGCAATAGGCCGCCACCTGCAGCGTACAGACACTGCTGTGCAAAGATGTTGGCAGCAATGGTTGCCACAAGGAAATATCCGACGAAATGAAGGCTCTGGAAGGCCAAGGAGCGCAAATGCGAGGCAAGATAGAATGATTGTTCACCAGGCCCGAACCGCCCCAACGGTTTAATTGTCGACTATTCAACGCATTACAACCAGGTCTATACCTTCCCTGGTACCGTCCACCATCTCACGGGGATTTTCTCGACGGAGTCGTCTGGAGTGGTGTCGCAGCCGATCATCATGGCTGCTATCAGACTGGCATCGTATAGTGTTCAGCGATGAATCCCGCTTCACTCTTGAAGCAGATGACCACCGTGTTCATGTCTGGAGAGTAACGGGGCCAGCAGTTCCAATCAGGCTTTGTTTTACAAAGGTATACAGCTATAACCCCTGGTGTGATGGTGTGGGGCGCTATTTCTTATGACAGCAGGTCATCTTTAGTCATCCTCCTTACATCTTTTACAGCTCAACGATAGGTTGATACCATCCTGCAGCCGGTTGCATTACCCTTCATGGCACGTCATTCTGGGGCCATTTTGGAACAAGATAATCCTAGGCCACATACCGCTCGCATATCTCTGGACTGTCTGCGTGCGATTGATACTTTTCCTTGGCCAGCAAGGTCACCAGACCTTTCACTAATCGACCATGTCTGGGATATGGTAGGTCGCCAGATTTGGGCGTCACAAAATATGGCAGATCTGGAGCGACAATCGGGAGGCCCTCGGACCACCCTCGGGGTGCTGTCGTTCAGAATTGGTGTGGAAGTAGAGGTCCAGCCTCCGTGAGGCTCTGCCAACATTCATGACATATGGACTCGACAATAAACAAACAAATTCTTTTGGTTATAAGGTATTTCTCCCATCTTCTTGGCATGCCTTCGTGGTGTAGTGGTCAGCACGCTCGGCGCGTATTCGAGAGGTCCGTGTTTCGAGTCCCAGCGAGGCATTGATTTTTCACATCTCCTGTTTCGAAATAACCTAATGACTTTACAATAGCGCCCGAACTAAAAAAGGTGGTGGGTGATGATTCTTCACCACCAGGATTTTGCGATTGGGTCCCGTACTCCCCAGTCGCTCTTTAAAAGGGAGAGTATATAAGGTATTTCTCCCGCGTTCTTAGCATGCCTTTGTGGTGTAATGGCCATCACACTCGACTCGTATTCGAGAGGTCCGAGGTACGAGTCCCGGCGAGGGCACTGATCATTTTTCACGTCTCCTGCTTCCAAAAAATCCTAATATCTCTACAGTGGCGCCCGAACTAAGAAGGTGGAAGATGATTCTCCACCACCGGGATTTGGCGATTGGGGCCCCTAATCCCCAGTCGCCCTTTAAAAAAGGGGAGTGTATAAGTTATCTCTCCCGCCTTCTTCGCATGCCTTCGTGGTGTAGTGGTCATTAAGCTCGGCATGTATACGAGAGGTCCATGGTTCGTCGAGTCCCGTCGAGGGCATTGCTCATTTTTCATATCTTCTGCTTTAAAAAAATACCTAATATCTCTACAGAATTAGCTTCTTCGTGTTATCGTTCAGTCTATCGTATTCTTCATTATTATATTTTGCTCTGAAATGTTGACCATGCATAATTTGCTATTAATTGAAAAAGATGCAGTTGTTGTCTTAAAAGAGCATGGAATTTCGTATACTAAGCAAAAGGATAAAAATGGCCATCGTATGAAATTGTTTCTAGGAAAGCTGCGGCCGTATGGGGAAACGAACGACAAAGAGTAAAGTCTCATCAACACTTTATTTCATGTTTAGAAGAACTTATGTGGCGACAGTGCGTAAGATGAGACAAAATATTTTATTCTCTTATAGCAGCGGTTGCCAAAATATGACCTCCCCAAATGTAAATAAATATTATATCTCCCAAAGTAATAAATATTATTTCATGTTAAGTGTAAATAAATGTTACTAATTGTTAAATAAATATTATTTATTATGTTTCCATGTTGTGGATTTTCATTTTTTAAGGCTGCCATAATGTTTGTTAATATTCGCCAAATTTATTATCTATATCGCCAAATTTCGCCAAAGCATATACGGTGGCAGCTTTGATACTCTCATATAATATAACATTAGTTAACAAAAATACGGGTAAATGGTTAATGACTTAGTTTCTTCAGATATCGTATAGTTCTTTTTATCATTTCATATCGTCGTTTTCCATTGTATTTATTTATTTATTTATTTGTTTCGTTTTCTAGATGAATGCACGTGGAATTAGAGTAAAGTTATAGGACCTGAATATTGCAACTCTGAATCAACATAGTATTGGTAAGCAATTGTGATTTAGTGTTTTTATGTGAAATTTAGGCACTGCTTATAAACTATTCTAATTCGTCAGCATTAATATATGGAACAAGTCTCAGCATTTTGTATTTCGCTTTCTCGTTATAAATACAGATATTAACTTTGTAAATATGTATACAAGGTGTTCTTGATGTTCCCTGCTTTACAGGGTTATGTTAACACAACAAGATACACAAATGTGATCGTTAAAGGTGGTCTGTCATACGGTGAATGAAGTATGCTTTCAGGATTAGAAAACACCAGTGTTCGATTGCAGTATCCCGATGTCGTACTTTTGACTCTATTCTGTGAGGAAACAACGAATGCTCATGTGTAATGTTCCGCCATTTTGATGTCCCACTCGTAAAAAATCATTAACCTTACATTTTATTTCAATAAGATGGTGCCAATCCGAGCTCAGCAAACAACTCTTCTGACTCAAGATTTTCGGAGAATCTATTTCCACGAAAAAGTTATGAAGCGCTCCTGACGTTATTTTACTATTCTTATTTCTTTGGTAGACAGCAGGACCGTACTGTATCGTAATCGACGAAGCTGTTGTACGTAGTGATAACCGAAATACTATTGTACACTGCGCAAGGAGGGGGATGGAAAAAAACTGAAAGATTTCAGATTTTAAATTACGTCCAAATCGGCGTTTTTTTAAATATTTTGTGTGTTACTTTTATTTATTAAATATCATGTTCTTCTCACTTAACCCATGAAATTCAGTTAAAGAACAAATATCGCAAAATAATTTTAAACTCAGCATATCTTTAGTAGAATTTTCGATACACAATCTCACGCACTGGAGATAAAAATGTTTTTTCTGTACAACGTTGCCATTGGTTGCTTTGAAATCCTTGAGTTTGTTAATCAAAAATTTGTTAAAGTTTTACAAAATATGAAATTGATAATAAAAGAAATTCCAAATTTGGGCTTCCAGATGCCCACATTCATAGTAGGATTTCGTCATTTCAAAATTTGATGGCTCTAGGTACCGTTGTTTTATCACAATGCGAGAAACATACATACTTTTATTCAAATTCTTCATTATTTAATTTCTTCAAATATAATGCAGGCGATATTGTTTGGGGGCAACAATTTGAAAAGTGAAACGGACATTCAGAGTGATTCAACGCAAAATCGCAAAACGAAAACAATAGTCCTTCAGGGACAAAGCCTCTTTGGACTAAATAAAAAGAAAGAAAAATCTGAAAGGTTTTAGATTTGAAATAACGTCCGAAGGAGTGGTTTCTTTTTCTTTTTGTTTTTTCTTTTTTTTTTTTTACATTTTGTGTGTGACATTTACTTATTTAATGTCATGTTTTTCGCACTTAAACCATAAAATTCAGTTCAAGAGCAATATCTCAAAATTATTTTAAACTGGTCATGTTTTTAGAATTTCCGATACACAGTGTCATGCACTGGAGATAAAAATATTTTGTCTGTACAACGTTGCCATTGCTCGCATTGAAATCATTGAGTTTGTTAATCAGAAATTCGTTAAAAGTTTTACAAAATATGAAATCGATAATAAAACAAATTTCAAATTTGGGCTTCCAGATGCCCATATTCGCTGGAGGATTACGTAACCGAATTCCCGTTTTACTGGGCCGATTGACGAAATTAAAATTACGTTTTTCATGTCTCGAAAGCGCGACTTAGGTTGTATATTAGATTTGTATATAGCATTGTTTTAATGTAGGTATTTTGAAACGAAATCGGAATTTTCTGAAAGGTCATGCCAATTTTTTTTTCATATTTCGATCAAGAATTCTTTTAATATCATCAAATAAATTTTTTAAACTAAATTCGTCAAAACAGATAATAAAAATTGCCAGTTGACTGAGAAATGCTGCCAAGGCAGGGATTAAGTCGCCAAACATCTTGTCTTCGATTTCAGTCAACCATTTAAAATTAGAAAAAAAAAAAAAAAAACAAAAAAGTTTTTAAGTTTCTTTCAGTGAATGTCTAGACTCATTTAACCTTCCAGTTCTCCTCTTTCTTACACTGCTCATGTTGAGATTTATTCATGTTCCCTTAGCAGATCTTAGATCTGAGGTTGCAGAGAAATACTGTTCTTCGCGGTAGAAATCCTGCGACATGCATATCAAGGTATCACTTCTCCACTCCACGCCTACGGGTGGCGCATCTTCAGCTTCACTTTTAACATACCAGTGGTCTTCGGCACTGTTTCCGAATATACGAATAAAAACGCTCAGTGCGTTATACACTCGTTGTCCCCAGGAAGATCCGAGAACCCTTTATCTGACGCAGATTTTGAATAACTGTGTAGATTTTATGGGCGACTAGACACAAGTCTTTCTTCCTCAGAAGCAAAAAGAATTCTGCAGTATTTTTTCTTTTCCCTTGAAAACAAAAAATTTCCTGAAAACACGTACGAAAAACTGAGGTTGCGTTTTTGCTCATGCATGTGTTCTCTTATAATGAAGGATTCCTTCCAAATATTAAGATAAGGGATGCAAAACCGTCAGATAATTTCCAGAAACGTCATGAATAAAGAATTTTTTTTTCATTTTAAACCTAATCAAAATGCTGTGAAAATACCTATTGATATGTTCGTGATACATTTATATTAAATTGTTTAAGTTCCATTACTATTTTGCAGTATATTTTTTCTCATCATTTAATATTCTCAAAATGGACAAACATGATCACATCAAGAGGCGCCTACTGTAATATTAAATGAGTTGAGCTTTGTGATGAATATTTATAGACATCATATTGTTACGAATTTCACATTTATTTGGCTATCTATTTAGAATTCTAATTAAAATTCCTTTTTATTTCCCCGTGCAACGCAGACGATTTTTGAAGAGAAAGCTACGTCGGAAAAAAAAAAAAAGAAAAGAAAAATAAAAGAGCGCGTGCATTTAATGTTTAATAAATAAATATCTCGTAATTACTGTTGCCATCCAGAAAAATCTAGAAAAATTGAGATTGTTCTACTGACAATTAAAAAGCTTATAAAAGCCGAACTCAAACAGGTCATCTCAGTTAGGGATCTGAATTTCCCAACTTAGTAGTTGTTAGAACATTGCTTCAACTTGTACATATGTAAATAGGCTTTCGTTATTTATCCTAGTTATCATATTTAATCAAGAATTTCAATTTTTATTATCATTTTGTATGTTATATTTCATGTATTAATTCAGTATTTGTATTGTATTGTATTGTATTGTATTGTATAACTAAAGTTTAATAAATTGTGTTACTTTCATGTGCACTGGTTAGGACGCAGACATGCACTAACGCGGCTCTGCCGCAGTCAGGATTTTAGTTAGGACTTCTCTCTACATTGCAGGACTTTGGTTTATTGCAACCTTGCGATGCAAACGGCATCTCTTTCATACCGCATATTTGGTTTTATTTAATTTAAGGAAATTGCACGTCAGGGGCTCTATGCAATTCCTCAGTGAGCTGGATAAGTTGCTCATAATTGGCAATATCCCAGCAATAGTTGTCCAGACTAGATTAGACTCATCTCAGTTGTAATAGTTGTTGTTGTTGTTGCTGTTATACTTGTAGCTGTAAAAAGCGAACTGCTGTTTGTTTACTTAATGCTGTATTCATTGTAGCGATTTCGCTGTGAGATAGAATTATTTTATCTGCTTTGAACTGAGTTTTTGCTAAACGTTTCAGATATTGTGGTATTGTGCGAAGATCTGTGAAGAAATATTTCAGCATTTTAATTTATTTCTTGTGGAAAGAATAAATTTTTGTTAACTTCTTTACGACTTGTGCGTTCAATATATAACGAACCCGTACGCACGTAACAATATTATAAAAGCTAAGGCTACTTACTGTATTGCAAGGTTTGCTCTTTCCGACCAGAACTCTTTGAACCTGTGATGTCACTGACTCATAGTCTGCACAAAGCAATCATTCCTTACTCTCTTTGTATTTTGGTTTTCCCCACTTCTATCAGAGAAGTGACATCATTGAACTCGAGCACTGGAAAGACCTTAACTTGTTTGTCTACTGAGCTCTTTCTGACTACAAATCTTTGAACCTGTGATGTCACAGACTCATAAGTCTGCTCAAAGCAATTATTCTCTACTCTCTTTGCGTCTTTGTTTTCCCCACTTCCATGAGAGACATCATTGAACTCGAGCTTTGGTAAGACCACAACTTTGTTTGTCTACTGACCTTGGTAAAAACTATTAAGTTCTTTGAAGCAGAAAACTCGCAAAATCATTTATTTCTTTGCTGGGACTTGAACTGCGAATATTCAGTGCCAACTGCACATGCACTACTTACGTTACGAGATCATACGCAGGAAAATATGATAATGCCTTGTATTCTTCCGCACTTAAACAGTGACTGGAGACTCAGTACGCCAAATCTATTGCATGTATAGTTCGGGCGCCGCTGTAGAGACTGTTAGGTTTTTTGCAACAGCAACATGTAAATCAACCATTACCGCGATTCGAAGAACGAGTCTTCCATTGCCAGCATGGACATGTTAACCATTTATACCAGGAAATACTGTAACTTTTTACAATCTCTAATACCTTTTATATATGAACAGCAGTTTTCGAATAATCTGTTTTACGTAGCGTAATATTATTTTATTTTATCATTGCATCATAATAAAAGAGTAAAAGTGCATTTAATTTATTATTGGAACGAAAGAGGACGAATCTCTTTTAGTATTTTATATATGCGTGCAAAGTGTATCTTTTTCGCAAAAAATATAGCGGAGCATTGAAATGTAATAAAATGTTTGCATTTTAAATTTAGGTTATTTTTGTTACCCAAGATAATTGAATTAAAATATTCATGCTTTGTTTTCTAATTATATAATTTGTCCGGAAGAAATGAAATAATTTTTTTGTTTATTTTCTAATTATATGTGCTAACTGGGAGAAATGAAATACGATATTTGTGTTTTATTTCTTAGTTATAAATACTGCCGTAGATTAATGCCCTAACATGGTCTTCAAATTAAAAAACACGTATATTGTATTTCCGGTATGACGTACTAGAACTTTTAGTTTTCATGACGGTGATATAGTCTTGTGATACCTTCTTTACCTAAGTCGTATAAATATCCGGTGATATGTATTTCCGGTTAGCTCTTAATGCTGACCTCATTATAGCTTGTTTGGGAGACGGGGAGCAATCTAACCTCTTGTAGCCAGCCTGCGATACAATTCTTTAGAAAAGATGCTAAGAATTATTCAGTTATAGTCGGAGCTTTAAATTAATTAGTCCACTTTCATGTAGTCTTCAAATCACTCAGTCTAGCCCTCCCCCTTTTTTGCATTAATCTCGCTTGTCTGAAATCATAACAAGTCCACAAAATCCATCGTGGCAAGGAGTGAAGATTGCGCCTGTCGTTACAAGAGCTTTGGGCACAGTTCGACTTTTCTCAGTTCCGCCCCCAATTTTGAAGGAGAGCATCCCGCGGGGACGGGTATGGAGGTCTCCCACCCCTTTTTCCCTACCACTAACCTCTCGAGAGGATTTTGGGCTGGCCGCATATTTCAAGTGCTCCGTGCTGCACAGATACTGTACATTTACACACATCCGTGCGTCCTCCGACGTTAGAATTCGGCGCTTCGGTACAGTAGCCGGAGTCACAAACCACCATCTTGGCTGGGCGGCGAACTGTTTGAGTATATCTTTTCAGTGAGTTTCTGGTACCTATTAGGTACCAACATAGTGACACGATTATTGCAGTTCATAACATAGCTTTTTTTCACTCATTTAGCGAACACGTATGTATTTTTTGTCCGAGTGGAAATAGCACAATATTTCTGTGTAGTATACTCATAGCAACAATTTTATATCTTATTTTCGTATTATGACATAGGTCTGTTAAATAATTCACATGCACTAAGCCCTTTTAAAGCCATTTGATTTCGAATTAGTTTGCAATTAACTCCCGAGACAGCCTTTTGCGGCTGCAGGAAGTTGTTGCCTCTTCAAGATATTTCTCCCGCTTTCTTTGCATACCTTCGTGGTGTAATGGTCAGCACACTGGGCGCGTATTCGAAAGGTCCAGGGTTCGAGTCCCGGCGAGGGCATTGCACGCCTAGATAAGTGGGGGTTGCGAGAGCAGGTGTCCCCGTCCTCCGTCACTTGCCACTTGTGTGATTATAACCCCGAATCCTTTTTTTCTGTGGAAAATAGTAATTTACAATTTCCGCGCCTGTTTTTGAGTAAAATTATAGTCTTATTCTGAAACTTGAAAGATTTCTAATTTTTTTTTATATTGTTCGGAGAACAGCCTTGACGCCAAAAAGGGAGAAACAGCTTATTGTGGTATGGCAGGCAATGGTTGTCATTCGATAACATACTTCCTCTAGGGAGACAGCCGTAATACTTTTCCCTTGCTAAGGGAATATCTGTAGTATTTATTATTAGTATTTATTATTGTAGTATAGTAATTAGTATTTATTATTGTAGTATTTGTCTGTAGTATTTATTCTGTAGTATTTACTTCCGTTGGCGTGATGAAATGTCGCCCATACCCTTAAAGAAGACTTTTTTTTTTCTTCCGCACCTTTAGCATAATCCCTTCTCCGTTGACGTATGATGCCAATATTTAATTAGAGTTGTAAACAATTGAAGATACTCTTTCCATGTATCCTTTTGCTGCAGTGGTCAACACACTGCACTGAGGCTAGCGATTAGCAGTTTTTAGAAATTTCTGATTCCTAACTGGATATACTGACCACTACACCGCAAGGACACATAACCCCCGATTTCCGGCGACAGCATGGTTAATTTTTTTATCATTTTTGCGCAGGGAGGGTGAACCAGTAATGACTTTATAATAGTGACTGAGATATAAAGACTTTCTAACCCGGCATCTTAATGTGATTCCTCGTTGAAAGTCTTAATTCACATGTAGCATCTTGCATTCTTACTTTTGTGGTTATCTGCGCAAAATCGAGCATACGTAACGTAAATTTTTTATTGCACGTGTTAAGAGTTATTTTAGTATATCAGTGGTAAGGTTGTAGGATTCTTCTGTACCTAGCAGCTAATATTAGTCTCCCGCAGGCCTTTACTAGACTTGAAGCGAGTTTTTACTTTAGTCTGTAACAAATGACCAACCTTAAGAAGGTTAGAAATAACATTTTTTTTAACCAACCTTTTTATTTAATGAACAGAAATTCGCTACTTGGGCGATAGGTTAACCTTCGCTGCTTTGCGGGTATTTATATTAACATTATATAAATTCCAGAGCACGTAATGTAGTCTGAGACTATGTAGAGACATTAGGTTATTTCGAAGCAGGAGACATGAAAAATAAGCAATGCTTTCGCCGGGACTAGAACTTCTGATCCCTCGAATGCGCGCCGAGAGTGCTGACCATTACACTCCGAAGGCATGCTAAGAAGGCGTTAGAAGTACCATGTATACTCTCCCTTTTAAAGAGCGACTGGGGATTAGAGGACCCAGTCGACAAATCCTGGTGGTCTAGAATCATCACCACCACCCTTTTAGTTCGGGCGCCACTGTAGAGTCATTAGGTTATTTCGAAGCAGGAGACATGAAATAGGAGCAATGCCCTCGCCGGGACACGAACCTGGAACCTCTCGAAAACGCGCCGAGTTTGTTGACCATTGCATCACGAAGGCATGCTAAGAAGGCGGGAGAAATACCTTATAACTACAACATAAAATAGAATACTTAATTTTGCCTAAGATAATTATGGCGTGTATTTTAAACGTCGCCTAGCAAGATGTTAAAGGCGGAATAACTTAGGCAGAGCTGGCAATAATTAAACAATAGCAGAATGAAGCTGCGAGAAGATAAAACATTAAAACCCTCACCTTAATTACAAAAGGAAGAAGATATAGTAAAGGCTCAAATCATAATAACTAGTTAATTAGTATAAAACCGTAAAAGGTATATTAAAATACACACTGTACCTCTAATCGGTGTATAATATATTATCCTCTGTATTTGCATCTAAATAAAACATAAAATTTTAAGAATTTTTTTTTCGATCGTTAGTAATTTCAAATACAACTCTGAAGAATTGTATTTTATGTTGCACAAAATGTTTTTGTGCGTGTTACAAATAATAAAATATTGTTTGTCGCAATTAATTTTCGTTAATTATTTTAATCGCAATTATTTTTAATTAATTATTAATCGCAATTGTTTTTAATAAATTGCAATCTAAAGCAATTAATTTTAGTTTATTCTACATATATTCTCACAAGAGTATTTCATTTAAATTTTAAAGTTAACATCAATCAAGCCTGGTAAAATCTTTTCTCCGTTATTTTTAGAATCAGAGGCTTTTAAGAATTGGCTATTTTATTAGTCCAAAGGGGCAATTTGCCCAGAAAGACTATTAATTTCTTTTGGCATTTTGCGTCAATTCACTTGTGGGGTTTTACTTATTTAATTTATTGTGGGTTAGTGTTCGCTTAAGCGTGTGAACAAACACGTAAGACTTAAGAAGGGTTAACTACCCTTTATTTCTTAAAATAAATACAATCATCTCCTAACTCGGAGTATACACAAAGCCTCCACTTGGGCTTGAACTTAAATAATAATGAATTTAAACTAAACTAAGCTTAACTAAAGCTATCTAAAAGATATGGCCGAAGCTATCAGAATTCTAAGTAGTTGGCTCCTAAATATTAATTAAATCGGCGAAGCCAAGCAAGGTCCTAAAGTATGGCCGAGCGTACTAGCTAAGAGAGAATGTCGCCAAATGGCAAACGCGCGCTAGTCAGGACTCTCTCTCTCGAAGTCGGCAAAACATCGACTTAAATAGTACTCTGACTCATTTGCATTCACTGCGTTTCTGAAATTACATTCTGGTAGGACATTGTAAGCTGAAATTAGAGTAGATACTAAAGGTGCATAACTTAAAATAACGTTTAATAAACTTAGGATAAACCTTACATGTTTCCCTGCCAGAATTTAACTCCTCGAAGAATAAGGTCTCAAAACGACCTCTTTTAAGAGTGTAAATTCCACAGAACGCTTTTTCATCAAAGTTTTAAACTTGTAGCAATAGTGCTTTCTTGAATTCATCATTAAAACTTTTCCTGTTTAGGGCCAACTTTACACAATATCTAAAGCTATACTAAAACTAACAATTTTACATTCACGTTTTACAAACTGACTTGCACAAATATCTGCTTCTCTGTTTACACCGTCTTGGTCCTTTCACAAATTATCTGGAAGGAAACTATTTTAGTCAAATTTTTCACAAGCCATTTTATTTTGCTACCATTATCCTATTATTGAAATTATTTTTGGTCCTCAAACACTTTCATTCACACCAAACTTTAAATTCCCCCCACGCTCTTCAGAATTTGTTCTGAGTGAAACGAGCTTTTTATTGTTATATTTCCGCGAAGATACACTACCTACTATCCAACAGCTACGATTTATTAGAAACTAGACATTCCACACTTGAGAAGACTCCTTAAACACAAAGCTAGTTCTAATGTACTAACATAGAAGGTTAATTTAAAATTCTTAAGTGAAGGCTGGAGAGCCTAACTTTAAACACATTCAATCTATACTTTCATTTAATTCATCTCTTATACAAGGTATTTAGAGTCAAGCTTGAGAAAAACTTACATTTGTACAAGTTTAACTTTTATAATAGTTTAAAAGCTGACATTAGCATTTCTAAATTCAATAGAACATTTTAACATGCAGTAGTTTAAAATTCATTTTACATCATTCGTTGTAGTTGCTATACAAAAAATACAAAGTTTTTCTACAATCTCTCTTTAAGTTAACACAGTTAGTCTTTAAGTCTTTCGAATAAACATATTCAGAAATTAGTTTCTCGCAACTTGAGAATTCTCAAAAGAATAAATTCTCGCCAACTCTCGAATTCAAAAATCTTTTCTGTTTAACAGATAGTTACAACTACATTCTCGCAACTTGCGAATTCAATTTCTCGCTTTAAACAGTATTTAGCAACTTTAAACACATGACATAAATCGACCTTTCAATACAAAATAGAAAACAATGAAAATTTTCACTTATCTTTTTTGGTTTCTATACTCCTCCATTCTTTTGTCGCAAAATTCTTGCCAAGTGGGAGATCTTAAACCTTCAATTCTCACTTCTCGGGCGGCTGGTATTCACTTCGGGCCCCTCCTTTCTCTTCGTTCCTCGGACGTTGAATTGGCCTGCTTTTCTCGTTGGTTGAGGGTTCTGGAACTCTGTCTTCGTCCTTGCCTTGTAGTATGCAGATCTTCCCTCGGAATCTTTCGATCTTTTCTTGGTTTTCCTGGTTTCCTGAAAAGGAATGGATTTTGCCTCGTCGAGTCGTTTTCTTTTCGTAGATCTTGTCTGCCATATTCCTGTGGTTTCTCTCGAGGTAGTTAGCTTCGGTTGTGGCGTTGGCCGTTTTCTTTGAATATTCTCCATGAGCCTTTTCCGCTTTCCCATTGGCACTGGCTTCTGTTTCGTTCTCTTCACTCTGGCTGAGCCTGAACCTTGTGGCTGCTGTTGCGTTCGTTTCGCGGTCCTTTCTTCGGTATTCTCCGGTTTTTTTCTTTTTGCTGGTGGGCGATCTCTGCTAGACGACGGCGAAATCAATATTTTTGGCGCGCTCCAAGGAACCTGCAATAAATCTTTTAAGACTAGAAAATCCGTACGATTATAGACGGTTTCAACTGGTCCACGGTAGCAATTGTTTGCTGTCTATTTTCCGCCTTTAAGTAAACCGTAGAAAATTTAATTTTTTCGATAATGAAAGGCCCGTCAAACCTGGGCTCAAATTTGGCAACCCTATTTTCGGGTGCGGATGATAGAGAGTGCTTAATTTTTAATACTTTTTGCCCTATGGTATATTCTACGTCGCGTCTCTTTCTATTGTAACATACTTTCTGTTTCGACCTTGCCGCATCAGAATTTTTGATGGCCTCATTAATAGTTTTCTGTATGTCTTTTCATTTAAACTCTTCCTCTCTTTGTTGAAAGAAAAATAGCTCATCCAGTGGCATTAAAATTTTTCTTCCTGTAAATAATTCTGCGGGCTTTTTTTGTGTAGTATCATGTTTTGCTGTTCTCGACCCAAAGCCTAATTCATTGACACAGCTGTCCCAACGGTCATGATAATTCTTAACATATCCCCGAATAATTTTAATTATATTCTTATTTACACGTTCCGCAATATTTGATTACAGTCTATAAGGTACCATTTTTAGATGTCGTATGCCAAGACCTGTGCACAGATTTTCAAATAAATTACTTACGAATTGCCTACCATTATCTGATATTACTTTTACTGTGGCCCCGTATTTTAAAATATATTTATTTAGAAACGAATCTGCTACTATTTTTGCTGAAGCCCGTTTAAGGGAAATTATTGCCACTCATTTTGGAAAATGATCCACAATGGTTAACAAATACCTATTTTTATTAATCTTTGTTCTAGTGTAGGGACCAAGCAAATCACTGCCAAACAATTCATTTGGGAAAGTGGGTTTTATGCTATTTAAGTACTCTACCGGGTTACACAAGTGACATGACCTGACATGCGTCGTCACAGCTTTGTATAACTGCGGAAAATACACCGCTTCGCGGACCCTTTGCAGGGTTTTCCTAACCCCAAGATGGCCTCCTAATTTAGAATCATGGAGCTCTTCTAGAATACTTATGCGTGGACTCATTGGGACTACCGGTCGCAGTTCTTGATTACCGTTGGTTGTTTTTGTATAAAAGAGCAATTTATCAATAATTTCATAATGGACCGCCCTTCTGCGAATAGCCGTTAAGTCTACATGTTCAAAATTTTCGGGATCTTCCAGATAAACGTAAATGTCTTTAAATTCTGGGTCCGTTTTTAATTCGGCAATTATTGTTTCCCGTGATTCAGTTATTTTCGCAGTTAGCATCATACATTTAATTGTATTTCCGTCTTCATCGATCTTTATTCTTGATAGTGCGTCTGCAACTACATTTTTTCCCCGGCGTGTGTTTTATTATGAAATTAAACTCTTGCAGTTTTAGTGTCCAACATATGAGCCGGGGCGAAAGATTTTTACCGGAGTATAGGCGACTAACTGCCGCGTGATCTGAATACACTGTTATTAGGGCTCTTCCAAAGTTCACACGAAATTTTTGCACCGCTAATAGGACCGCGAGGGTTTCTCGCTCATTTGCGGTATAATTTCGTTGAGTTTGATTAAGCGTCTTGTTAAAAAAAGTTGGCTGATCATTTTGGGAAAGAACTGCGCCAACTGCGTAGTCTGAGGCGTCTGTTACAATTTCCAAGTTTTGATCCTCTTCCGGGAATTTAAGAACAGGGGCGTTAATTAAGCGTGTGTCAATTCTTCAAACGCCGTGTTCTTCTCCGCTGACCATGTGAACCTAGTCTTTTTTCGTTTACGCACCAACAAAGGTTCAACTATCTTTGCAAAATCTTTAATAAAAACTCTATAATACGAACACATTCCCAGAAAGGATAATAATTTCTTAGCCGTATTTGGCGGTGGATAACTTTTGATCGCTAAAATTTTAGAGTTGTCAGTTTCGATACCTTTTTTTTTTTCGAGATTTTATAGCCGAGGTATACCTCAATTCCTTGGCGGCAAATTTTCACTTTTTAGTATGAATTTTGAGGCCCGCTTCATTTAATAATATAAAAATTCCTCTAAATGTTTAATGTTTTCCTCTAGGGTTTCGCTTGTCACAATAATATCATCGAGATAGATGACTGTACTTTTTCCCAAGACTGGCCTTAAAACAATATCCATAACTTTTTGAAATGTAGCTGGAGCTCCGCTTAAGCCAAACGGCATTCTCAAAAAGGCATACACGCCTGTCTTTGTAATAAAAGCTGTTTTTTCGACATCCTCGGGTTTTACTGCAATTTGAAAATATCCTGACGTCAGGTCTAGTGTAGTCATATATTTCGTCGAACGGATCTTTCTTATAATTTCATGTATTATCGGAGATGATACGTGGGGTATTTCGTTATGCTATTTAATTTTCGGTAATCAATAGCGAATCTCCATGCGTTCGGATCTGCGGGTCGCAGTCCATTCTTCTTTCTACATAAAACTACAGGTTTAGCATAGGGGCTGGTACTTGGCGTAATTAGCTTATCTTTGAACATTTTCTTAATGTGTTGCTCGAGAATGATCATATCTGTACGGTTTTGAACGAACTGGGGGCTCACTACCTGTGTCGATGCTATGAGAGACAATCTGGCAGAAGCCGGGTTTTTCATCGAATAATTGAGAAAAAGTTCTTACCAATTCTTGGATTTTTTCTTTTTCTCCTTCTTCGAGGTAACTTAGGTTCACCTCCGGGGCTGCGGCTTTTTCTTCTTGAATTTTGTCCATCTTGATCTGTAAGGTCATAATCTTTAAAATTAATTTTTGCGTGAGCTGCACGTAAGAAATCAACCCCCAATATGATTGCGGTTAATAAATTCTTTACTACGAAAAAATTGATTTTCTGAACCTCATTTCTTATTTGAACATGCAGCCCTTCTTTTCCCAAGCAGACACGCCTTGCCTCGTTGTCTTAAACAGTCTATCACGACGGAAATGCTTTAAAAAAAATTCTGCGACAGGAAGCTGCATTGAGCCCCGATATCCAGTAAGGCGGTCGTAGGTATGTCGTTTAGTAGTATCTGGATTTCTGGCAGGGTCAAATTTTGTAATACTACTATATTCAATTTGATTTCTAGGGATTTAGCTTCTCACACGGTGGCTTCACCCTCCTTGTGGTCACCGTGACTCGTTTAAATTTTTCTTTTCAACCGCATGGTCCAACTGCTTTTTATTTCCCCACTCTTTGGTCTGAGAAGTTTTTTTCTTATCCTTCTTTGCAACTTTCCCCTCTTGCCGACAGAAATTCTGCTGACCTTGAGGTTTCGTCTGGGCGTGAAACCTTGAATACTGCCTAAGATTGTTCGCACGCGCATTTTTGGCCGTTCGCCTACTCTGAAATTTGACAGCTAGTTCGAATAAGCTTTCCAGCGTTTGCGGATTTCTTACTTCAAGAAAGCTCTGAATTGATGGAAGGAACCGCAGCAAAATTATTTCGATGATTTCCCATATAATAATTTGACAATATGGATCTTATCCTGGATCCCCCAACAAGCTCTTGCCAATATTCTTGTACCAGCTGTGGGCTTGACTTTTTAAATTCGACATAACGATGATGATTCTTTGCGGCTGGTTCACAGGATATAACGAGAAGTGTAGATCCAGTTGCTTCAGGAAAGTCATTACGGATCCTCTTCCGTCAAAAGTTGCTGTTGGCTTCATCGCCGCTCTCATAGTTTCCACAATAAATCCGAATCCCTCCGTGGGGTTTGGTTGTGGCTGAGGGAACTGAAAGGTGGGAGGGGTCAGCGAGAAATCTTCAGTACCTAGCGGCAGGGATCGTTAAGAACAATTTAATGTGGGGTTTTACTGATTTAATTCCAATGTTCTATCTTAGAACCCCACGAACACTAACAAGCGAATAATTACTTAAGCGTGTGAACAAACATGTAAGGCTTAAGAAGGGTTAACTACCCTTTATTTCTCAGAATAAATACAATCAACTCCTAACTCGGAGTATACACAAAGCCTCCACTTAGGCTTGAAATTAAATAATAATGAATTTAAACTAAACTAAGCTTAACTAAAGTTACCTGAAAGATATAGCCGAAGCTATCAGAATTCTAAGTAGTTGGTTCCTGAATATTAATTAAATCGGCGAAGCCAAGCAAGGGCCTAAAGTATGGCTGAGCGTAGTAGCTAAGAGAGCTGATTTGCTTTTCAAATAGTTGCCACCAAATATTAGAGCCCTGTATTGTATTTAAAGAAATTAATTAATGAATAATCTGCATAAAAGTATGTATGTTTCTCGCAGTGTGATAAAATAACGGTACCTAGAGCCATCGAATTTTGTATAACGTACGTTTCTACCCGAATATGGGCATCTGAAAGCCCAAATTTAGAAATTTTTTATTCTATTTCATATTTTGTAAAACGTTAACGAACGAACTTTTGATAAATTTAAGGAACGAATTTTTTGAATTTTTGATTTTTGAATCAACTATAGGCAATGCGAGCAATAGCAACACTGTACGGGAGGAGGGGAAACATACTCATTTTAAAATTATTTTTCGATATTGCTGTTGAACTGAATTTTGTGGTTCAAGTGCGAAGAACATAATATTTAATAAATAAAGGTAACAGACAAAACGTTAAATTGTGCTTAGTGTAAAATCTGAAAGTTTTCAGATTGTTATTAGTCCAAAGAAGCAGTTTGCCGTGAAGGATTATTAATTAAATTTTTGGCATTTTGCATCGGTTTACTATAAATACCGGTTCACTTTTCAAATTGTTGCCATATTAGAGTCTTATATTGTATTTAAAGGAATTAAGTAATGAAGAATCTGCGTAAATATATGTTTCTCGCACTCTAATAAAACAACAGTACCTAGAGTCATCAAATTTTGAATGTCGTACGTTTCCACCCGAATATTGGAATCAAGAAGCCCAAATTTGGAATTTGGAACTTGTATTATCTATTTCATATTTTGTAAAACTTAAACGAATTTTTGATAAACAAACTCAACGATTGGCAATGCGAGCAATGACAACACAGTATTGCGGGGGGGGGAGAAAGCATTTTTATGTCCAGCGCACGAGTCTGTGTATCGGAAATTCTGAAGATATGCTCATTTTAAAATTATTTTCCGATGTTGCTGTTAAACTGAATTTTATGGTTTTGAGTGCGAAGAACATGATATTTAATAAATAAAGGTAACACACAAAACCTTAAAAAAACGCCCCTATGGGCGTAATGTAAAATCTGAAAGCTTTCCGATTTATATATATATATATATATTTCAATTTTTTTTAAGTTTTAATTGCATTAATTAAGTCTTAGTTTGCTCATAAGCACAAACCAAATCATCGCAATATGTTTATCTTCCCTCTCCCCTCTTTTTCTTACCCCCTTCTCTAGGATTGTCGTCGTGGTCGATCGCTTTGAGCAGCCGACAGCGAGAAAGCTTTTGTTTTTTCGCTCTTTTATTACTATGATTATTATCATTTGTTTTTTTTTTTATGACTTGATTGCTGTCGCTATCCTGTGATCATTCCAAATTGCTCCCGCTACTGGTGCTGTGGGAGGACAGTGCCGGACGTCCCACGGATGTCACATAAAAGTGCTCTGATGATAACATCATCTCGGTTTTTAAAAGGGTTCTTTAATAGTATATGGACTAGAATCGATCCGCCGCGCTTCTTTGTTTCTTAATTCTTTTATTCCCCGACCCCGCACTTTTTGACGGAAGACTTTTTTCTGATGCCGTTCGTGCCCTAATCTTTTATCAGCCCGTTGATTGCTTTTAATACGAATCTTAATGGAAACTGGGAGTTAAGTTCTTTGATCAGCGTCCGCACTTTCATGTTCTTGTCGAGAAGACGTTTGATGTGCGGCGATGATGAGGACAATATTTCAATGGGTGATTGTGGAAATTTTTATTACTTCCAGTCATCGCCTTTGTGCTGTAACTCAACACTTTCAAAAAGCGTTTCGTATTTAAATATGTGTGTTTCAAAACGATTTTTAGTACATTTTTCTATTCTTATTTGGCGGTACGCCATTTGAGTTTCTTTTAGGCGATGAGCATTATAATAATGTGATTTTAAATTGTTTATTCTGTTTGAAACCTTATAAAAGCTGTAAACTATACGCTTTCTTAATAAGGTTCGTGCGTTTGCGTTAGTTTTATCATATTTTTATTGGTGCGAAACAATAGCTTCAGCGTTATAGTATATTTCAAATTATAATGTAATTTTGGTGTACTTCCTTTACAAAATTTATGAACAGTTAAACCACTATAACATATCCTTGACAGGAAACATTTTGCAGAATTCGTAAAATTCGTGAAAAGTTTTATTATGTGTGTGTGTCTGTGTGTGATGTTTTCGAAGTACATTTCGCGATGGCCGAGTGGTACGGCGAGAGGAAGGAGTTGATAGCAAACTAAATTCAACCAACTATCATCTTTATTTGCATATTTCCAGGTACACTAGAATAATTCCTTGTAGACAATATTCTCTTTAATCACAGCAATTACGATAATTTCTTATATACAATTTACACAGGTTAATGGGGGCGACATCATTTTTGCAGAACATAGAAGATACGTTAGCAATGGCGAAAGCTAGGGAAAGGAGTGCAGCAGAATAATGACGTAGTTAACTCGCCAGCGGTATTTATACTAAGTTTGATGTAATTGTAGAGGCAAGCTATGATTGGTTAATTTTAGTTTTAGTTGTCCTTTTCAAGTAGCGTTACATAGCGATAGAAAGATATCGAATTTGGGAGAAAAGAAGAATTTAGAGAGCGCTAGAATGTTAATTTTGAGGTCTCCAATTATTTTTAAAGCAGCTATCGTATTTTGTTGTGCCTTATATATATCATATATAAGAACTGATAATCAAGTGCCATGAAATCTACTTATGAGAACCATCCAGGGTTCTAGAAAATTTTGATCTTTTGTAGAGGTGATCGGCTCAGTGAATTTGTCTATTGATGATGGTCAATATCGATATAATTACGCTATCATTCCCAGTAATATTTTGACACCGCCAAAGATGACCATTAACCAGACATTTTCCTGAAACAATTTTTCACTGTTCTTTCATCCTAGCACTAGCTAGTTCATTCATCTGCCACTGGCTAGACTCCTCCAAGGCGAGGGTTAACTGATCAAATGACACTGATTTTAATTTGGAAAATATTTACGCTTACATTTGGAATAACACGTGTGAAATACTTTACATCAATCATATTTTTGCGTTATACGTCATGCGTACATAATTCCATAGTATAAAAATTCATGTTACATATGTCTAAAAACATATGTCATAAACATATAATCGTAATCATAATCATAGCATATGTCTTACATATGTCATAAAAACGCCCCTATGAGCGTAATTCCATAGTATAAAAATCCATGTTACATATGTCTAAAAACATATGTCATAAACATATAATCATAATCATAATCATAACATATGTCTTACATATGTCATAAAAACGCCCCTATGGGCGTAATGTAATAATCATGATACATAAGTCCATGATATGCCCTATACCATACTCCCCTCCTTTTTTTAGTTAATTTTATGGTCTAAAAATCGAGAGGAAAGTTATGTGAGTAATTTAATTTCCGAGGAATGCAGTTACGGTAAGAACATAACAAAAGGCTGTCATGAATAAACTGCTGGTAATCGCAATATTATTTCTTTAAAAGAAACCTACATTTCCATAAGCATACACAGTAATATTAGCACAGCCGATAGCTGATGGTAATTGAGCTGGTACCTTGTAAAACCCGGGGGGGGGGCATCTCATATGAATGAGTCTTGAAAGCAGTTTCTAAGAGGGACAACCACAGAACGAAGGAGAAAAGCAGCTAACAAAAAAGCTGGATTTCGAAAGATCGAGCGCTTCCGTAGGAGATAAGGGCAAAGAACTTCTAGGATTAAGAACGAAAGCTTCGCCAAAGCAGAAGTGGCTCCGACAGACAGAAGAAAGCGAAATATACACGAAACTTGCTTTGCAGGGGCTATCCATCCAGCCTTAATTCCTTTTTGTGCATGCGCGAAAGCTCTCGAGCCGGTGTCAAAGGTCACATTTATCAACAGTTCAAACTTCTGAGACACACCATTTGTTTTCTGTCGTATCGATGTAAACAAAATCATTGTTCCGCTCAAGTAAATTAATTAATGAATTGTTCTGAGTAAGCAATCTGCGAAAATCCGAGTTTAAATTATCGCGAAAAGTTTTAACAAAGAACATAAGCTCTTTGGTTTTGTCACGTAATCTTTAATTTCTTGTGCATCTGGCGATTTAACGAATAATGTTTATCCCTCTACGATTTAACAGTACAGTAATCAAACTGGTTTACATTACATCTGTGGAAGCTTTCCTTCTTTACATGTATGTTCTTTGATAAGTTAGAACGTCAATAATAAAAGAAGGGGAAATCACATGTTTGGAAAGTTTCTTAGTTGTGAGAACACCTGCTACGTCTGGGTAGCTTGACGAAGAATCTGCGCAAATACGTTTGAGATAATAAATGCAAAGGAAAATAAAATAGATGAAATGCTGATGTAAAAATGCGAATACAAATTGAATACTGTGGATAAAAATAATCGAGGGAACAATTTCAGAACCCAGAGCTAAAAAGCTGGGAGAAAAAATATGGGAGGAAATACAATAGTTCACCGCACATCTCAAACATAACACCTAATTTTTATAGTAACTGACAAACCTAAGTTATTTGGAACTTACAGCAGGTGTTACGTTCTGAACAATAGCTACTTGAATGAAACTAGAATGACTGCGCGGCAGTAGATTGTGTAGCAATGGATGCCATTGTCATGGAAGAGTATATTTTGTTCCTTTCGAAATGTAAGCTGCGATGAAATTTCTTAGGTGAAATTTACATCAACTCCGTTGAGGAAAATGCATAGCGTCAACAAACCATATCGCTGTGTCAGTCACGGTGTTCATATTTTGAAAGTAATCCTGGGAAACTTCTTAGAGTCATGAGAGTCTTCATTCATTAACATTTCGGCGTTTGAAAACGTGAAATTGTAGCGCGTTTCGGGCATGGGATATTGAACTTTTAAGGTTTTATCTTCAAGATGAATATCTTCTTCCGTGTTAGCTAAATGAAGATATTCTGCTAAGTCTTTCACTAGATGTATACATTTCTCAAACAGTTTACCGTAACTGTATTTTCTAAATATTTGCTTTTAGTTACAACTAGAGGTTAAATATCAATCATTACTATTATGGTACTCTCGTGATTTTTTATCGAGAGCTTTTCTATCTATGAGTGAAGTCTGAAGGGAAGCAAGTATTTATAATTTTGCATATTGTAAGAAAGAATTCTCTTTTAATTTATTTCCTTTTCATTGGGAAGAAAAGTATGTATGGAAATAGAATTTTGAAAGAATCTTCCTTCATTAAGCTCAATTAATTGTAGTGAAATTAAAAAATCAAATAGTGTTTGTTCAATACGTATGGATGAATGAACATATGTTTGTATGGATATACGTATCTGTGGCAATTATCTGGTTTTTGATTTTTATGTATTATATGTATGTGAAAATTTTTAATATTCATTTTAGTTCTTGTATATTAAATCTGGCCGAAAATATTTCCTATTATAATACACACTCCACTGGCTGAAGCAAATGGAAATTGCGTTTAAATCATTTAATTTTTAGAAAGTACGTGTACTTTCGATTATCTGGGTACGGATATTGTGGTTTATCCGTGCCTGGCGATGCTGCTGACTGTATTGGATACCATTTACGGAGTAAAAAAACGCCTGGCCGAAAGTAAAACCAGTAATACTGGGTCGATCATGGCGAAAGATTCTTCCTAATATAGTTACTGGAGATTTATCTAATTGTGAAGAAGTCGAGGAAATAACTGAAATTGTATGTCAAAAAAATTAAAATGTGAAATTTTTCGAAAATGGCGATCGGGAAAACATCGAGGAATGGTTCAATGACGATTCGACTGAGCTGAGCTTGAGTAATGCAGATATCGTGTCAAATGTCACAAAAACAGAGGGAGCAGAGAGTGATACTGAAAATACTCGTACAAGCGAGGAAGATTCTGACAATTACATTAAACCCGAAACAGCAAAGATATGTAATGATTACTGTTGAAACTGTATTGGATTTCTTCGACCAAAACGTATTCGAATAAAATGATAAACACTTCGAAAAATACTCGGTGAATTTCGACAAATATTTAAACGTCCTCAAAAACGAAGTAAATTTGCTGATTTTTTGAAGAAATAAACACACATCCTCTGCATGAAAATTGATAATTTGGATTATCCGGCTTTTCATTTGTCTGTGCCCCGGCATTAGCCCGGATAATCGAGTGCACTGTATTTTTTATCGCTAGAAATATTATCAGATATTAGGAAATGTTATTTAAAGTTTAAAAATGAATTGTTTTCAATAGTACATTTTCTTATCGTCTGATATATCCATTAATGGACGTATGATGCATTCAATAACGTATATATGCATTAAGAAGTATTATCTAAATAGGAAATTAATACTCTATTTACTTGTTTTTAGGAACTATACCTTATTCCTGCAAGCTCTTTTTTACGTCTGTCTTCAACCTGAGTTTAATGGATTTGTATTAGCAGATTAATTGTGGAATCGGCAAATTAACTTCAGCATAAAAATGTCTTTATGTTTTCAAAATTGATAAGCAAAACTAAGACTAAATTTGTACTATTTCCACCATTTCAATATAGCACTTGCTTTTGAGTTTTCATTTTTCCTTTGGTTTGGGATATGTGTAGTTTTATTCCTTTTAAAGACGTTTTATTTTATTAATTTATTTTGTATGTATGCAAGATTTTTAATTTGTCGCGGTATAATTTTTATTTGAAGATTATGATTCAAAAGTAACACAAGACTACTAACTTTTTTGATATCGGATTTCTGTACAAAAGCTTTTATAAGTTTTTTAAATCAGTTTTATAAGTTTTTTATATTAGTTATTTTATATTTCTTTTTCTAATACTGGCATTTTAATGGTGACTATTAGTAAGTTTTTTAACTTCGGGCAATCCAATATATTAAGAAGCGACATATATTGACAAAGTTAATTATAGCCTACTCATAAACAAACTTTTTTTATTTATTGTGCTAAGGTGTTGTAATGAGCTCATGGCTCAGTTTTAAACTTGCTTAAATAACTCAGTCGTCTTTAAATTGAGATAATAATTTATTGTTCACATTTTATGTGTGTGATAAAAAATTTTTTGTGGAGAAGGGATTTCTAACCTTTGTTTTGCATCGATTTTTTTTCTTTGACCCCTTTACATTTTTCTCTATAATTAACGGTACAGAACATAATCACAATACAAACAGTTGCATATAAATAGCTTAGAGGTAACAATTAGATTAAGAATCTAACAAAATTTTGAAAAAAGGGTTTATCAGATTTGTTAGGTTTTTATTCTTAATTTTAGAACTATAAACAAGTTTTAAGAAACAAAATCACAGATTCTGATTGTACGAAAGTTAGATTTTAATTTATGTGATTGATCCGTTGATGCACACTTCCTTGTACGAATACATTTGAGACTTAGCAGAATAGTGGATTTGTTGCCAATCTAGAGAAACTAAGTTTCACAGCAACAAAGATAACGCCTTCTTTTATTATTGTGATTTAAATCATGCTTAATCCATTCTGAAATTTATTCGAGGAAATAAATGTTTAAGATTTACTTCGTAATTTTTAATATAGATATTTTGAGTTTTTATGCATTTTGCCTTGTCGCGAAGTGAATGAGGAATACTGAATTGTCTGTGAAAAACTGTTTCTTTTATACAGTGTTTTATATTTATTATAGTATTTGAATAGAACATGTGGCAACGATTAGATAATTCTTCAGTTGATATACTTAATTTTTGTGCGTTCTGAGTTATAAAATGAATGAGCTGTAATGCTGTTAAATGAACCTAGCGCCAGAGTGTCGCTATGGTAAACAATTATAGTGAAATTTAATTTAGAGTGCATTTTTTCTATTGTGGTTTATGCACTATCGACGAAGTATTTTTAATTCAATCCAATAAGTTTAAATGAAAGGCAAAATGCCGTATAATTTAACATTCCGAACAAAAAAGTCATGTTGCGTACACATGAGATTTTTTTTTTTTTTTTTTAAATATTTGGCATGGAATTTTATTCTTAAATTACCTCGTTCCAGAATATTCTGCCTCTTTCTTGTTTACCGTAGTAAGTTACTGACTTGACTAAAGTCTGCTTCTACTATGGAAGAAGAAAGAAAAGTTAGCAATGTTGGTTCGTTAACAGCTTTTGTTTGGGGATATTTCTCTCGAATGACTTTTAAATTCCAAAATTTAGTGTAACCATGTGTTTTGAATAAGAATTCTGCTTGAAAATCCTTCTTCAATTCAATCATTTCTTCTTGTATTATAATATCAAGATAAAACATATTGCAGTTTTAGTGATTCTGTAAGCTGGAGCGGCACGTTCACATTTTCACTGTTTTGGGGGGCGAGCAATTAAAATCTAAATTTTGCAAGTAGTTTGTGTATAGCAGTATATTTGTTTTGCATTCTTCGTATTTTTTTGGTTGTATTTTCGTTTGAGCCTGCATCTTACCTTTTTATGTTGCACTTACTGCATAAAAAGTGTATATATTTTAAAAATATTATTGGTTTAAAAATATATTAAATAATTTTTATGTATTTCCCCTTATATTTATTTTATGATATTTTCCTTACATAATATAGCTTTATATCAATAAACAGTTAATTATCAATTTTATTAGTAATTTTATTTTGTAATTAGGTGCGATCTTGATTACAAAATAAAATCTAATAGCTTTTATATTAATAAACAGTTAATTGTCAGTTTTATTAATAATTTTATTTTGTAGTCAATGAATGCGGTCTTGATTATGCCGATCAGTTGCCGGCGCATATTCTGTCATGGACCCCCAGTCGATCCCTTGATAATCATTCACCTCTTTTAAAATTTCATCGGCCCCAGGGGTTAATTCCGATCCCGTTGTGAATCTCTGGTGCAGAGTGACAATTTTCAAGCTTCCATCATTCTGGATTGTACTTCCAAGTATTATTTTTCTGAAGCTGATCTGCCGCACCTTCGTGTTATAATTATTTCCTTGCAATTCTTTAACAGCACATCTGTATGCTATCTAGATTAAATACCTATCCTCTAGAGGTTTTTTGAAATGCCGGATAGTTGGAATCAATCCAGACGAGGACAGTAGTCTGTCAATTATAATCTAGATGATGTATAAATACATTAATATCTCTAAGGAAAAGGGAGTCAGACATCGTTACTGTGTCCAAATTACTGTCGCACTGCCATTGCCTTAAGGTTTAGTACTGACTCACTTATGCATCAGTCATTCACTAAGCAACCGACAGCTCTGTATCTGCGTGTATTTTTCCATTAAATGCAATGCAGGTTGCCTAGTTGCCGAGTAAAATCTCATTAGGGACAGTGGTATGGAATAATTTGACGCATTGATCGTCAGCTGAAGATTATTATGCGATTATCTGACAACATTTGCGTATATTTTTTCCCTCACCATGTTACGCGATTCGAAACACTTACAAGGGTTAAGTATTGCCATGTATTATTCCGGCAAGCCCTTGTGAAACTTTATAGCTCACAAAATTGACACGTTATAATGAAGGTTTTTAGAGATAAGAAATCTGGAATTAATTAATATCAGAGCTATTGTATTGTCGAATTGTTATCCTATTAACAATTGATGGCATTTTAGCTAATCATTAAATGCTTCGTATAATGGTTATCGAAATATTTTCTTCCTATATATTTTTCTGAGAAATGTAAATGGAAAGTGAAAATGATTTAATCATCCTACCCGTAATTAGAGGCTGAGATGTGTTAATGTGACCACTTTGAGTTCATGATTTTGATGCTATAATTTTGCAATTTTTCGTACAGCTTACTACGGCCTGATAGGGTTTGGACTGATAAAGACACAGATTACTTTGATTAATTTTCTGAGATTATTTTAAATATTAAACTTTAATGTGTGTCTTTGTTGGTTCAGAAACAGGCTGATGTATTTACTTTCGTTACACCCATCCCTGATGACGATGCAACAAAACGATGTATAAATTTCTTTCTCCTTTTCATTTTGGTTTTGGCATTTTTCCCAGCTACCGCTAGGCTTCTGATTTTTCGGGTTCCCCCCTTTTGTTTGGTTTGTTCCGAATTGTACATGGAGTGTATTTTAAACGTATTTATTTTAATTCATTTTGCATTATTACCACTACTTGTTGCGTCTTTAAGCGCGCAATTAAGTTTTGCGCTGCTTTTATTTTGTGTGTGTATATGTATATTTGTGTGTGTATTTGAGGGTGTGTATGTGTGTAATTGTATTATAATTTGATTTAATTGCCATAGCTGCGGACTTCATTAAGTTGCTTTCGATTAGTATTGAAAATTTTGTACATATTTAAGAGATATATGTACAGCTGGCGTTTGCTTTCAATAATCTTTGCAAAATAGTTTCATCTCGTGATTACTGTATCAGGTATTTTCTCCCTCCTTTCTGCATGCCTTCGTGGTGTAACGGTAGCACACTCGGCGCGTATTCGAGAGGTCCAAGTTCGACTTCTAGGGAGGGCGTTGCACATATCTTCAGTTTCCTGACATCGAAAAAAATCCTAAAAGACTTTACAACTGATTTGAAAAAATTTTTGTTTTACGTCTGTGGGGTTATTATTATTTTTATTAACCAGTTATTTTGATTTAGATCTTTATTATAACTTTCCATTTTCCGTTTCCTTACCAGAAATGTAAATCAGTTAGAGAATATTTGAGATGAGACAGAGCGTGCTTCTGTCTCCCGAGGCCATGTCAATGGATTTCGCCAGTTCTGGTAACATTGCAATTATTCAGCTTTGCGTTATAGCTGTCGTTATTTAAACTGTTACGTCAGTGAAAAGTTCTGTGCCAACTTAGTTTTAAATTAAATTGTGTAGTCTTTGATTACTAAGTTAAGTTTTAATTTGAATTTTTCTGTTGCTTTAAGTTACATCGCTACAAGTGGTGCTTTATCTCATCAAAGACGAGAAATGCGTTTATGTTCAAGTTGTGATTCTAGTAAAAAGATTATTTTAATCTTTTCAAGACTCTGAAATTCATTTCAGACACAGCGATAATTTACTTAACGTCTGTTAGGCGGTTCATACTAAAAAGAAAATCAAACTTTATACGTTTTTGTCACTGGTTTTAAACAATCAAGAGATAAAGTAACTGTTAACGTAGATGGATCTATTTCACATCAGTTCCTCTCTTAAACAAAATTAACTTATCCGCAGCTTTTCTTATAAAGCAGATACGCACTAAACATTTTTCTTATCGTTTAATTAATATTTAAAATGTAAAGAGTATTTTTTAAACGCTCGACTATAAGTCTTTTTTCTGGACTATAAGTCTTCATAGCAGTTTCCATGATAGACGGAATTTTCATAAATTTCTATAAATATTGATTTCCATTCCTCATCCACTACTTTCCGGAGTCCATCAATCGTGTTGATTAGCGCTTAGAAAAATCTTTTTTCAAGAGACCAAAGGCACAATAGTCGATAGGTGAAAAGTGAAGGAACTTTTGTGGAATACCTGTATCAGTCTTTATTTTTTCAACGATGCATTGGTGCTTTCACATAAAACGTTCTGTTGATAGTACGTTAAGTTGATTTTAACATTTTTTCCCATTCTTTTTTTTTTTTTTAAATTTCCAATTTTAAGAGAATCCTGTGGCAATTATAAACCCCTTACTGAAAATTCCTTTTCATTGATGGAATCAGGTCTGTACACGTTTTTCTTTTCGTTTTCGATGGTAAACAGACTTTTTTGTTGCAGTAATTTAGTAACCCGTGCTTCATTAAGTTTTGCGATCCATTTATCTCTCGCTAAATAGTTTTCATACAGGGTTCTATAAATTGTTCCTGAAGTCTTAGTTTACTGTTTTATTTGTCATTGCTACAGATATATTTAAAAGCTTTGCAAATGATTTTTGCTTCGGCGTATTTTGTCTTGTTACTAATGATTTTAGAAACATCAGAAACAATACATACCTTTTTCAGGTATTCATTTGGAGTCTTCTTTCCATGTAGAAGTATTAATGGACGGTTTTGTTCTTTACGATTAATAATGTGGCTTATTTTGCACTTTAGAAGTTTTAATTCCATGCATTTCATAACGTTTTTGAGTCATGGAATGGAAATATTTCTCTTCAGAAAGCGCAAAAGCATATTCTTCAACTCACAACATGTTTAATACGACATTTTGGAAGAAGAATAAGTTTAAAAGTAACAGGTGATATTTCTCTTTTCAGATAAAGAACTGTTGTCAGAAATTTTTTTTTTCCAAACACATTTTTTTTTTTAAATTCTTTATCGAAATCGTTCTAAAAATGTGACCCTCTCCATATATATATATTTTCTGTGTGCGTCAAAGAAAAATTTTATAAATGTTAAAACGAAGATGATACGTTGTCATTATTTATTCTCAAATTTTTCCCCACTTTGAAAATTTTTGTAGTTTGTTTAATTTTAGTCTAAGTACGCTATTTAGTGGTTAATTTAATGTATTATAAGTATTTGAAATAAATGTCAGTCTGAAAATTTAATATTTATCTATCAATAAAATACAAAGTGTAACCAACAGAAATTTTTTCAGATCGCAGACTTTAGATTTCGGACAGAAAATAGATATGAATCGGAAATTTTCCGTTGCGCCATTATTATTACCATTTATTTATGTTTTGATAAAAATTTAGTAAATTTAAAAAGTGTGTATTCTTAAAAAGAATTCTTTTTGATTAAAAAAAAATGGCCCTTCAACTACTTTCAGATTGTGCATTTGGCACACATGGAATTTGAGTTTAAAAGCTGCTGATTTAAATAAAGTAATCTGACATCGCGTTTTAGCTCATTGCTTAAGACAACCGGAGGAAAATCATTGCAAAATATTTTTTCTTTCTCAAACATGTTTGCGATGTATTATTTAAAAAAATAAAAAAAAAATTTTAGATAAATAATAATTTGTGTATATGTACATATATGCCTCGTATTGTGGGAAAACGACGCGCCTAAGGACCACCGAGTTTTGAGTAGATATAGTCCTCTACGCGAACATGGACACCTCGAATCCCGATATTTGAATTCCGAATTTGTTTTTTTCATGTTTTGCAAATTTAGCGAATTTTTTCTTAACAAACTCAGCGATTTGAAAGCAAGAAGAAGCAAAACTGTTCGAAATAAAGCATCTTTATCTCCAGTGCGCCAGGTGCTTACCATTCGGCAAAATGGAATATATTGTTATCTTTCAATTAGCAATGTGTTGCCGTTGCCTCAAACAAAATACTTATTATCTCCAATGCGTACTGCCTTTCAGTGAAGTGTAAGATATTTAACTTTGAAAGTTAATGTTTCGGTTATTAAGCAGCAAGTGAAGTGATTGATATGCAATATAAACACAGTTCTTAAAAACACTTTTTTTTTCATCTGATTGATTTAAATAAAACTGCATTTAAATCATGAGATGTCTGATTAGAAATAATAAATTATTTTTATGAAATAACATTAGCTGGACTTCTAAATCATTATATAATTTCTTCTTTTAAATGGGAAGTCTTTTAGGCAGCTTGCCACACTCGAGCGGCTTGTTTTCACAGAAATGATGTAGCGAATATAAAAAAAAAAATATGTGGCAACCGGTAACACTCAATCGGAAATTCTATGGATATGCGGCTTTTAAATATTTTGTGATTTAGCTCTTCAATTTTATACAGTGTAAGTGCAAAGAAAGCGATGATTAATAATAAAGCTAAAAGTGAAAAAAAAATGTGTTAACAGGAGTGATTCCAACAGCAGATTGTTAACCTGTGATGTTCAGCTAGAGCATTAAAAATATCTTAATAAATCCTCTGGGGCGAAACTCAAATTTGAATCCATTCAGTTTTTTTTAAAGCATGAAATACTTCGAATGCCTCACGCACACGTAAATTAGTTTGTAAATCTTCGTTGGAAATGTGTGTTTAATGTCCTTACAAGATTTACAATTTGGAGCATTCAACTTAATGATTTTTGTTTACGGAAGAATTCTACTACCAGGGCTATCCATCAAGCTTATCGGCAATTTTATGGATTGTTGCTCTTACATATGACAGAAACACAAAGCAAATTGAAAAGTGAATGCTATTGACCCGTCATTACGACTGATATTGATGGAAATCACCAGTTCACTTTCTGCTGGCTTCACAGATGTTATTTCGAACTTCAATGGGAAAAGAGGTAGCATGATTTTTAATCAACAGAGATTGTGTTCTTTTTTATTTAAAAAAAACTTTATTTACGTGACCCGCACATGACCTCTTACCAATTTCATATTTTAGATATCAACGAGCTTTAGGTAAAGTACCACTTGCGATTGATCGTTTGAAAACTAAAGTTAAAATTTGTTGTCCCAATAAATAGAAGATCTATTAATGAAAAACTATATTTTATTTATGTTAATGAGAAATTATATTTAGGTTATATTTTATTAAGTATAATTGGTCATATGTAAAAACTATTTTCTAAATGTGTATCAAAATAATAAACTATTTGCTCCTTTATTTCTTTTTACTAAAAATTGTATTTTATTTAAGTAGTTGAATAACTTAATTTAATTAGTTTTCATTTAAAAAAATTAAGTGTTTTTAATATGTTTAAAACAAATTCTTTGAAACGAATACCATAATTTAAACTTGTTCTTTTACCTCCTTGTACGATATAAAGGAAGTATTGTAATCGCAAAAAATTTCGGGTATCATATTTCAACGAAAATATCCATTTCAACTGCTCCCGAAACCATTTGAACTATGTTTTTGCGTGAGATCTGCATGTATGGGCAGGATAAAGGACTGTTTTTGCCAGAAAGGATTGTAATTTGGATGTAAAATGGATTCAAAAGAGATTGCTACTAGAGTTGCCGGCGAAAAAATCCCCTCGCACCTATGCTCGGAGACACAATTCGAGAGAATTTCCTAAAACGTGAGAACACACATAAGTTCCACAATGAGCGTTTCCATTCTCCTTATTAAGTTACTTCGGCCCTAAATGACCTTGCAGCTACATACAGTGTAATTTATTTTGAATAACCACTGTGCATAAATGTGTCCCACCTTTATGCAAGTTAATCATCGTTCGACAAGGGTGTCATAGCACGAAGACACAAAGATGCCTGGCACCCTTATGAAGTTCAGTATACAGCAACCTTCATCAAGATTCCGGGACGTCCATTTGAAGATCTAGGTAAACAGCCGGCGACTTGAATAAATCTGCCGGCACCTTCCGTAAGTTAGCCATTGTATAATTGAGACATAAGAAGTACATGGCATCTTCATAAAATTCAGTTTTAACTATGAAGAATGTAACCTTCAGCAAAGTGTCGGGATACCCGTGAAAAGATGTAAATGAATAATCATCGATTTTAATAAAGGAACCAACATCCATAGGAATTTCAGTTTATACCATGAAGAATGCATCCTTCGTCAAGATTCTGGGACGTTCCCTTGGAGGTCAAAGTAAACAGTCACCTATTTGAATAAAGTGTTGGCACCTTTTTGCAAGTTAACCTTTCTTCATCAAGACGTAAGCAGTCCTGGCACTCTTATGAAATTCACTTTAACACATTCACGCCGACGCGGGCCGCCGGTGGCCCACGCTTGACTGTCTCATCGGGCGGCGCGTACCACAAGTGCCGGTTGCAGGTCCGAACAGGCAAAAATCGCGTGCCACCAGATGAAGCGCGTCATTAATTTGAGCGCCGCCTCACAGCAAAACTAATGAAAATCGGCCCGGCGTGAACGTGTTAAACCAAGAAGAACGCAACTTTCATCAAGATACTGAGATGCCCTTAATTGAGTCTTTATTTTAGTAAATAGTGACCGAAGGTGCCGACAACTTTATGAAATTCACATTAGAATTAGGAGAAAGCAACTTCCATCGATGTGCCACTTCTTTATGATGGTTTTTGTCTTGATGAAATCTCAATCATAAAAGGCTCGTACTTTTACACAAGCAACCCACTGTTTGGAGAGGATAATCCGGCATAAAGATGCCAGCACCTTATCGAGGCGTCACCATTATTATGTTCCGTTTATTACTTGAAAAAAGCCACTTTCCTAGAGACACTGGTACCTTTGTATCAAAGCATCTTTATTAAGAGTCCTGGCGAAATCTCCTTACTCTTATGAAGTTCAATTTATAATTTGGAGAAAGCACCTTGTGTAATGGTACTGGCACTTTTATGTTGACTTCTATCTTGGCAAACTGTAGCCAAACGGCATCAAAATGCCGTTATCTTTAGTGGCAAGGTTTAGTTATGGCCATCGGCGCCTCGAAAGATTTCCCAAATTCTTGATATTCCCATCCGCTAAAGTCAATATTAGGCGTGTTTTAGCTTCTATATTTCGGCTATAGAATTTCTTTTCTTTTCCATCGATAATGGGGCAGTCATTCACTGGAGTTAGCTTTTCGGCCAAAAGCCCCATTATTGGATATATCTTATAACTTTACGCTTATGCCACATCCGCGAGGTCTATCCTTTATGATATAAAACAAAGATGTGTATCTGGAGGTGGAAACGTGTCTGCCAGTTAATGCTAAGAAGTCTATCAGAGAAGGAGGAAATGCAGTATGTTCGGACAACTTAGTGCTGTGCAATACATTATATCCATGCATGGAAAGAAACAAAGTAGTTAATACGATAGTTTACACTATTATAAATGTACTAAAACTGTTATAAAGACACGAATGATAACAGAATACGCATTGATGAAATGTGGACATGATAATATTTACATAAACATTCCCATGTGAATACAGTTAAAATCAAGAAATAAAATCTATTAAATATACAGACAAGTTTCCACCTCCACGGTGTTTATAAAGTCCCGGACCTATTTTGATGTTTAATAACTCATAAAATAATGAAGACATAAACAAACTTATGGTATTTATTGATGGAATAACTTATATATTTTCCTTTTCAGGTTTGAATGTCTTTACTTTTGTAAATATCGTCTGCGCCTGTGGTTAATTTCAGATAATTTCATTTTCCAGTCTAAATATCTGTACTTTTCTGTAATGTTCTCCGGCGAAGCATCCTTTCATCTTTCTGGCATTTTTAATCGCCATAATATACGCATATGGGGATCTGAAAACCCCCATGAATACCGTGGGGCACAAAGGGATTCCCCAAAGGTTAATGTGTGGTGTGGACTAATGCACGACCGAGTCATTGGGCCTTTCTTTTTTACAGAAAAGACGGTCTCATCAGTCGTATATTTAGACATGTTGGAAAACTTCGTATTTCCACAACTAGAAGAGCTTCAGCCACATGTCTTTTTGCAACAAGATGGTGCACCACCTCACTGGGGTACCATCGTTCGTAGTTCTTTGATTGACCATTTTACAGGAAGATGGATTGGGCGAGGAGGTCCAATTCCTTGGCCACCCAGATAACCTGATATAACGCCGCTGGACTTTTTCCTTTGGGTATTTGTAAAGGACAACGTTTACAGGAGGAGGGTGTCGAACATTGATGACCTAAAAGCCAGAATTACAACCGCAATAGCCTCTGTGGATGGCGACATGCTTGCCAGTACCTAGCGTGAAATTGAATATCGACTTGATATTCTCCGTGCGACGAAGGGTGCACACGTGGAATTTCATTGACAAGGGTCATGAAACTTTTTGAGTCTATCTAACAATTTATGTTATTAATTTTAATCTATCTTTATTATTTTATGAGTTATTAAACATAAAAAAATGGGTCCAGGACTTTATAAACTCCCTGTATATGTTTAACAGTATAATGTTAATGTGCAACATTAGCATGTGTTTAGTTAGCAGTGACATCAAGCTATGTTTTAGTGCAACATGATATTTAGGGACCTTCATTAAAGCTACACATTATTGAATAAATGCAAAAATCTTAAAATTGTATACTATTAGTAATACGGAATATAAAACACAAGGTAATAATAGTCCATATAGAAAGAGGGGGGAAGAACATATAAGAAAATATAAATGCGCGTAGCTACTGGCTCTTTTTGGGGGGTATAGGGGAAGTAGCTGCGAATTATTACAGGCTGTCAGCCATACTTTTAGCAATGGCTGTACAGTGTGTTATGCGACTCAATGGATGTTAATTTTGCTGCGGGATGTTGTCACTTCGCTTACATTTCGAAACTTAATGGTAATTTTTTTACTGTGCAGTTGTTGACATAGCGGATACGAGGATACAGCTGACTGCACGTGCCTGATGCCTATTAAATTGAAAAGAGAATTTAGAAAAACGAGAGATCTTTTCATTTTTCACACTTGTTGACATAAGCAAACTGCATCACGACAAACTGCCTATTACTGAACGCACACATAATACCTGTTATAAAGAATGAAGAGAAATCTATACCGTGTTATTTCCTAGCAGGGAGTAGATGTGCACCATAGTGAAATTACACGTCTATTACGTTGAAAAGAGATAAATGTATGCCGGTGCCTATCGCCGCTGCTTTATCGCGATGCTGCTGTGAATGAAAAATGATCTTCCATGGTAATGTTCGTTAGTCTTGTGAAAATATTAGCATTATATTAGCAGACTTGTTTGTTTCTATGGTCAATTGTCTTGTATCACATCATCCAAGGCAGCAATTTACATGTTCAGTCTTTTTGACGAACCTGTTATTGTGTAAAGATAACTCAGAGAGTTTCCTTAGAAATAATCCCCTGGAATATTCCTTTTATAATTGACAGCATTAAAGCGTCTCATACGTGAACTGACTCCATTTCATTCGCGATTAGCCTTGCGTTTCTCCCATGGGCTGTCAGCTGAAACCGTGTAAGTGCATCTTAACTCGAAATAACCGGTGTTCTTCCTGCCTTTGCCAAAGACTTCGACTTACTGTGTTTTTAATTGCATCAGAACGCCAGATGCATTAAATGTATTTCCTAAGAAATTTAGTGGATTTAGATGTGTTATTTAGTGGATTTAGATTAGATGTAGATTATCACTACAGTGATATCTTAATCTGGAAGTCATAAATGTTATCAATGACCATAATGGTTTTTTTCTGCAGGTTAAGTTTTTCCTTGTATATTTCGCGGGGCTGATTTCACTTATGAAGTCTGAATTTGTCTACTAAGCTTCATTTTATTGTTAACAGAATTTTTCATTGACCTTTTATTCTATACTGGTAAGACACCAATACTCTAATGAACCGAATAATGCTTTGAATTAAAATGATCAACCAACGTACCTCTGTCCTGTCCAACATTCTACTCTTTTTTTTATTCTCCAATGATCTGTCTCGAATAATTTTTTTTGTTATGTTGACATTGATATTAATTCTCCTCGATATAATGATATCTTTCAGATTGTTTTTAATTGCTCTTATTTTCGGTAACGTTACTAGTAAATAAACATAAATATTGATCAGCTGAGTGCGTCTACACAATGCACATTTTTTCTCTTACCCTTTCTGAATCATATTTACCTAGATGCTGGCTGAATCATATTACCTAGATGCATTGCTAACGCTGGAAATAATAACTAAAATAGCAGTAAATGATAACCAAAGTAAATAACTTATGCCTTAAAGTTCATTAACCTCGTAATATCTTAAACTAACATCAAAAAACAATTCTCAGAATGCAAATCATAAAATTAGATCATAATAATAAGGCTTATAATATCATGTTGCTTGCATTATTGAAATCTTAAAATTCACAGTTTTTAAATATATGAAAATAACATCGTACCTGTTTTTCAAAATAACAGTTTTAAAAATAAGAATTCCATTTTAAATTGCTTTATAATTCGTTGACGTCGACAGCTTAAAAGCAAAGAATAATTTAACTAAACATTTTCCCATTTTTTTTAAATACTGAGTTAGTATTTTTGTGTGGTATTAGTTTGTATAATTTTTGTGAATAAACATGCTAGAAGACCAAAGAAATAAACAAAATGTGGGACCTTTTTTCATAACTGTAAGCAATTTTTTACAGGTAAAGATGTTCGAAGCAAGTTTAGATCCTCATCAATTTACATCCCAAATTTAAATAGTATAGCAACACTTTAACACTCTATAAGTGTGAAAATTGTTCAGCTGACTGCATCCACGGCTCACTCGTTCTTTTCTCTTCGCCTTTTCGAATTAAGATAATATAGTTCTTCTTTGTAATGTTATCGAACCTAAGACAAACTGTAATTTTGATTAGTAGAAAATTAGAATATTTATTTAAAAGATCATATTTAGTACTGCTGTTATCTAAAGTTCATTAAGCACCTAAATTGTTGAATAAAAATAGTAAAAAATAACAAGAAAACAACACTGAATATACATGAAAATTTGTTTTGATTTTGATAAAGTGTTGTTTTATTATGTTAATGCGTAGGAAGTCTTGCTTTTGGGGAAGTCTCCGTTTGCATGATGTTAACGGGCATGTGTTATTTAGCCCCATAAATTAAATGCATTTGTTGCTTTAATGCATTAAAAATAATTTGAAGCGTTTAGTGCAAGAATTTATACGACCGTTGTCACAGAACTATTACGAATGTATTAAATAAATGCTTTCGTTGTTAGAAATATATACGGATTTTGTTTAATAATAAAAAATTTTATGAATGTAAAATGAGAAAATAAATAAAATCATAAAAAAATTTGTTTTTCTTCAATATTTTCATTAATATAAATTGTGACTTTTTTTGTAATTCTCCTCCCCTTTACGGGTTGTTATTGATGATGGAGAGGATTGGCGGGAAATGGTCAAACTAGATGTTCATTTTCTCTCCTCAGTGCTAAGAATGCTATCCAAAAGGCACCGTAGAGAGCAGATAGATATTGCACCCACAAAAAGGAGACAAATATTAATTTACACCTCTTTTCCAAGTGATTGTACAGACACGTATGTGTGATAAACCAATCGAATGAAGTGGCCGCTCTTTTCCTAATGACTCTTTCTATAATATGAATTTAAATATTACGATAATACTTCCGCATAATTTTTTACTTCTGCTACATGCATACATATAGTATCAAGATTTCTTTTACAAAGAACGATATTCGAAAAGCAACATTCTTTAAAAAGACTTTTATGGACTCGGTGCTAGGTTTTGTTTGATTACAGCAAGGAATACGAGGGTTATCCGCCTAAGAGGAGGGATGCCCTCGTGGAGGACTTTCTGAAGAAAATTGGCTTGGGAAAATTGGGAAAAACCAAAAAAAAAAGCCAATGTAACCAGTTCGTAAGCCTAGATTCCAACCCTAGTCGAACTTCCAGTGTTCAGCGATTTTGCCTTCCGGCCGCTGTCGGTCATGACAAAGTCATGGCTTAGCAATTTACCTCTCTAAGATTCACTTACGCTTTTCAAAAATCTGAAAGAACGTTTTCATTTACTTGTCAAAGAATCGTTGAATTTTGTTGGGAGACAATAAAAATCTTTGTTTATATTGAACATTTCGATTATATTAAACGAATTAACTTTAACTCTGTTTAAGTGCAAAACGTCTTTCAGCATCAACAGATTGGTTACCGTGATCAAAATATTTCTATAATATTTTCTTTGCCGTGCTTTGTTGTTTCTTTCCAGCACCAGCTGTCCATACTTATACGCTGTGTCCACAAAAGTCCGTATACGGCCTTTATTTTCGCAACCGTTGACTTTAGACAAATATTCCTAGTTACAGAAATGCTTTACATGACGAAAAGTTTCATGTTTTCGTATTCTTAAATATTAAAAAAAAAAAAATCTTATGTTAACGTCACATGACTTCTTTGTAAGGGGCTATTAAATTTTACATATTTTTTGCTGAACTTCATGTAAATTTATTTCCTTAGATTATTCTAACTTAATTAAACGATCCTCCAAGGCAAGTTGAAAATGACATCAAAAACTGCAAATTTTGAAATTAAATATCCCAATCAGTTTGGGCTGTACGGAAGTTAAACTTTTTGTATTTTTATTTTATCATAACGAGGATTAAACTTTTCCAGATATAAGTATAGGAATCGGGAGACCGCATTAAAAGTTAGATTTCGTTAGTTGTCGAAAGTGGTTATTTTTTCAAATTTGAAATTGCCAAAACATGAATGTTTTCAACATTAGAAACACTTCTATAATTGAAAGTATATGACTATGACATATGATTGCGAAAATAAAGGCCGGGTAAAGATTAGTAGGCACAGTGTCGCAGCAAAAAGCTAACGCGCACAGACAGACGCTTAAAATAGTCATTAGACTTTCTTTAACGGCCCAAATTGGCCATAGATATTCTGTTGATTTAAGTCTGTGAAGTAAGTATAGAGTGCGAGAATGAGATAAAAGCTAAAACACTTCCTGCAGAAAATCTCTATCGCCAGAAAATATAGCGAAGGAAAGAGGGTAATAACTAAAACCTTTCCTGTATAATATCTATATTGCCAAAAAACATTAAAAAAATTAAAATCTGAAAGCTTTCAGATTTTATATTACGCCCAAAGGGACTTTTTTAACATTTTGTGTGTTACCTTTATTTATTAAATATCATCTTCTTCGCACTTAAACCATAAAATTAATTTCAACAGCAATATCACCGAATAATTTTAAAATGAGCCTATCTTTAGAATTTCCAATATACAGTCGCGCGCGCTGGAGATAAAAATGTTTTTCCTCCCTACAGTGTTGCCGTTGCTCGCTTTGAAATCGTTAAATCTGTAAATCAAAAATTCGTTAAAGTTTTACAAAATATGAAATAGGTAATAAAACAAATTCCGAATTTGGGTTTCCAGATGCCCATATTCGGGTGTAAACGTGCGTTATTCAAAATTGGATGACTCTAAAGATACCGTTGTTTTATCACAGTACGAGAAACATACATGCATTTATGCAGATTCGCCATTATTTAATTTCTTTAAATATAATACAGGGCTCTAATATTTGGTAGCAACAATTTGAAAAGTGAGGCGGCGTTTATAATGAACCGACGCAAAATGCCAAAAAGAAATTAATGGCCCTTTTGGGCTAATAAGAAGAAAAGCTAATAAGAATTGAAAATTTCTTGTATAAAATCTTTGTCGCCAAAAAAAAAATGTAATGAAGAAAAGGAGATAAGAAATAAAATCTTTCTTGTATAAAATCTGTATCTCTAAAAATATAATGAAGAAAAGGAGATAAGAAAGTAAAATCTTTGTTGTATAAAATGTATGTTGCCAAAAAATACGATGAAGGAGATAAGAACTAAAAACGTTCTTATATAAAATCTGCATTGGCAAAAAATATAATGTAAGAAGTTAATTCAGATTAATTGATTTGTTATTTATTGCTGAGAGATCTCTCATAAACGATTTACTGTTGAGATATGTATCCGTGTGTGACTTTTATTATAAATTGAATCCAATTACTTGAGAGTTGTTGTTGAGCGATCAGATTAAACGTCACATATCTTATGTATTGACATTGCATCTGACATTTTGCATCGAATCCTCTTACAGATAGATGACACTGAGCCGTGAGATTAGACATATACCTTATATATGTGCGTGTGTCATTTCAAAATCGTATCAAAATATAGATGCGTGTAATTGAGCTATTATATACAGCACCGTATACCTGTAAATAGTTTTTTATTTCGTTGCATCGTATTACCTTGTAGTTCTTAGATAGTTTCGCTTTTGTAATCTTGAAAAACGTGATCATCTTTGCGTGTATTCTTTTTGTGCATGCCGAAATTGTTCATCAGTATTCTTACTAAGCACTGAGAAAGCGAAATTGAATGACCATTGTCCGAGAACTTATACGAATGTATTAAATAAATGCTATGATTGTTATTATGTTCCTGGAAACTAATTTATAAAATTAGCTACCTAAACATTTGGATAGTTGTTGGGGAATAGTTTAGTCGGTATGTTTTTTTTCCCTTAAAAAAAACGTTTAAGCCTTTATTACTGCAGAAACGCTTACAAAAGAAAATATTTGTGTCATTTGCTATTTACGTAATTATCTTATATGACGTTCATTACCAGCCTATAGAAACAGAATAGTTCAAGAAAAGTGCATGGTTAAATGTGTTGCTAACAATTACATATATACCCACGGTTCCAGTTTAGGAAATACAGGGTGGTCATAAAAAAACTTCCCTGGTATCCGCTGAACCAATAAAAATGAAATTTCAAGTATTGCTACTATTTGAAAGTGTGCTCTGGAGATAGTGATGATTCAAAACAAAGAGCTCTGGCGGTTACGGTTGCAGTGAAAAAATTTCAAAATTTTCGAAAGGCAGCACCCTCTTTTTTCCTGCGAAAATTGATCAACGGATTGGAAAACCATAAATAGCGTTGGAACGATAGACATATGATGAAAACTGCCGGCTTTTGCCAAGAAGAGCATCGTAAAGGACCAATGACAACACAATAGAGGAGAGAGAAAAAAACTTTAAATGGAATTGCAAGTTTTCAACGTGCCCAGCTTCGCAGACGATAACGCATTTCATGGAAACTGTTGGCAACAATGACGAATGTAGCATTGCAGGAGGAATCTCTATATCTTTACGTTTTATGGAATCCTTCAAATCTGTCAAATCTCAGAAAACTTGTAATTCCATTAAAAATTTTTTTCCTCTGCTGTTTTGTGTTGTTCAATGGTCCTTTACAGTGCTTTTTTTTTTTTTTTCCAAATGTTTTACGGCGGCAATTTTCGTCATACATGTATCATTCCAACACCATTTATGGTTTTTCAGTGTGCTGATAAATTTGTGCGGGAAAAAAGTCAACGTTGCTATTCGAAAGTTTCGAATTTTTTTCACTGTAACCATAATCGTAAGAGCTTTGTTGTTTTAAACCATCACGATCTCGAGCGCATACTGTCAGATAACAATATCTGAAAAAATTTCGATTGGTTGAGCGGATAGGTCGCTAGGAGCTCATATATCGGGCGAGTTTTTTTATGACCTTCCTGTATATCAAATTATGTAGACATCTGGAATACAGTAAATGTCGCATTCCAAATTTGATCTTGTGATTCATGTTTTTTGCATGGAAACTTTTCAGTAAAAATGTATGAAGTTTTTGCTTGAGCACCTGTGAAAAAAGGTAAACGAGGAAAATTGTTTAATTAAATCTTTGAAAGAAATATATACAGTAAACAAATAAATAAATAAAAGCTCTCCCTCATACAGTCTAAATTGTCAAAGACAGGTAATTCCTCTCTCTCATTTAAGAACAGTAATAACTTTTTATGAACTGCGACATTTCGAGACTAATTCAGGTCATATAACTGTTACATAACGCTTTTGACGTAAATGGAGCTAAATCAGCCAATAATAAATAATTTTAGAGCATTATTAATTACCTAATCAAATGCGTGAAACTAACGCATTCTGAATTAAGATTCCATTCTGAACGGAAGATATTTGCTTTCTGCACTTCAGTATAGATAGGCTGCTGTTTGCTGCTTCTCTTTTTACCGCAAAAACTATCCAAAATGTAAATGTTCTTGCAAAGGTACGAATAGCAGGCCAATTTGTCTGCGGTTGCAAATTGTTTACCGAAGGAAAAACGAATATTTAATCTGCCTCGGCTGCCAAGTTGCTCTTCATTACGGATCAACATCTACGAAATTCAATATTTCCAGAAATTGCAATATTTCTACGCTATCAAATTCTTTAAAGCATTACATCTTACTTTGCGTCATTACACACACAGAGACACATATATTCATAAAAACTTGGGTACACGAGGCAGATTAAATATTCATCTTTATTTCAATTGACATTTGCGACCATAATTCACTTGGCACCCTAATCGTGTCTATTGAAGAATATTTATATTTGATAGTGTTGCTATAGGAAGAGAGCAACGAGGCAGCGCCTTAACGAGAACAGAGGCAGAAGAAACGTGGGCAGTTATTCCAATATGGCAGCTTATTAACAGAAAGTTTAGTATTAAGTTCTAAATTAGCTACGTCATCAGCGTTATGCAAGTCATGTGATACGGAACTGATCTAAAAATGACGCAGTCCAGAAAGAATTACTACTTTTTTTAGAATAGAGAGGGGCTATTGCTAATTTAAATTAAAATTTTGATTTACATATTTTTATCTTACATATAGATGATATTTAAGTGCGTGGACGAACCTGTACTTTTAGCAGCTTGAAGTCATCATGGCCGAGGATGGATATTTGGATACGATGCAGTTTGAAGTCTTCGTAGTTAGGTAGATGGATACGTAAGCCAAAACTTCATGCGTGGCCGTTTCAAAACACAGCTTTATTCCATGATAATTCCCATCAGATCACTTTTGGTAAACAAGGCATTTATCCAATCATAGTTAAATACAATAATTTTTATTTACACTGGTTTTAAGGTACGACGCTAGGCATCTTAGACAGGGAAGCAAAGCTGCGTGGAGATAATGGCATGGTGGAGGCTAGGAAAAGGAATGGCGTAGTTGCTTGCGAAGCAGTATTTATACTGCATAGGTGCGTAAAATATAGCTAAGCTGCTATTGGTTAGTTTTAGGTTGTTATGTAACATGCAAAGATCTCAAATGTGGGAGAACAGATGAATTAAGGGGGGAGAACAAATTTAGAATAGTTAATTTTGAGGTCGTCAATCGTTTCTTAGTGCAGCCATCGTATTTTGTTATATCTTATATATATACATACACACACACACACACACACATGCACATACGCACATAAATACACAATCGATTCCGATTATTTCAAAAGATATTGGCCGAACTAAGCAGCTGGCCCAGTTATTCAACTTAAGAGGTAAATCGGAAAAAATCTTTAATGGTTTACTTATTATAATTTTAGTAATTGAAGTTAATTGATGAACAGAGAAGAGAAAACTTTTCATCTAACAATGAGAACGTTTCTACTATCTTATCGCTGTAATACCTACTTATGTAATCATATTCCGCGTGTGCACATAGTATTTATTATCCATCAGGTACTTTAATCCTTACCATAAAAACAGAACGAGAATAATTTAGAAAAAGAATTGTAATTTTTATTTATTCAGTTTAGTTAAGAAATATGCATATACTTGTCTGCATTTCCCGCAGAAATTTGAGATGAAAACTAATGCAGCATACACTATCGTCGACTTTTAATTCACTATTTTTTTTCCCGTCTAATTCAGACAGAGGATTGCCTGATTTTCTTCACGGGTATATTTAGTGCAGCCATGGCAGCTACGCACTCGTGGCATCCTTTAAAGTAACTTGTTCAGCTCGAAATACTTGAGTACATTGTCAGCAGTGCCTCATCCGATCCATTATCATTTCTGGTACTTTGAATAGAATGTTTTCAGCAATTTCATTCTCCCAGTCTTCACTGTTACCGTCGTGTTCGACCTACTATCAGTATTTCAAATTCCTCGTATTTCCTTACTCATTGCAATTCTGAAAAAGGTGCAAACGTATTTTCAACCACTTCAGGTATTTTCATGGATGAAGTCACAATGGGAAAAATAGTTTAAAATTAATTTTGCCGCGCTTTTTCTCTCTGCTGTTGGTATTTACTTTGGAAATATTTGTCTTCCGAAATAACATTTTTTATTGTGTCATTATTGAAATGTATATGCAGTTTGCTTGCAAAAATCATAGCCTGGCCTTCATTTTCGCAGCCATTTTTCGTAGAAATATACTTCCAGTTACAAAAAGGTTTTGAAACGTACAAAGATTTATATTTTAACATTTTTAAATTTGAAGAAATAAATTTTACAAAAATTATGAAATCTTAACTTTTACACCTTCTTCCGACCCCTGTATTTATGCAAAGAAAAAATTCGTAATCGATGTAAAACTAAAACTCGAAGAGTTTGACTCCCGTACGACAAAAATTGACCGAAATGTTTGCTATAGAAATCTGGAAACTTGTTCAGCTGCCGTACATAAATTAAAGACCGAAATATTTGCTTTTGTACGTTACTAAAAGGAGAATATCATTTAGAAAAAGATTTCTGATGTTAACAGAATTACGTGACGAACACTTCTATGAAGATTATTGTAAAAATATTAATCAATCTATATTACCCGCCATTGAAAAAAAAAATATTAATTGGTTGGGTTCATTTAAATGATTTACAAGTGAAAGAGTGGCATGTTAGGCAGTTTCTTTCAGAAATATATCCGTATTTGTAAACTCTGCAAATAATTCGTCTTGCTGAAATAGATCTAAATTTTTAAAACTGTACGGGTGATATGATGCTATATTATCATCTAGAGTGTCCTTTCTCTTTGCAGATAGCGTCTAGAGTTATAATAGGAATTGAATCTTCTTTCTGTAGCAGAATTTATTAATATATCTAAAAGAGGATTTTCAAGTCAATTTTCATGTTTTTTAAACAATAATGCAATATCTGGTTGTCATTATATTAGAAAGTATTTTATTCGAAATTTTGAGAGTGGTAAAATATGATTCTGAAATGAAAGTTTTCTGAAAGTGATCCATGTATTTTCCAATAATATAAATTAAAATAGTCAAAATTAGAAGTCTTTTACAAAATGTCAGTATGAAAGCCACTGAAATATCTGTTGCAGACGTATAAAATTTAACTCGGAAATGAGACTCGTTGCATACATGATTAAAAAATACCAAAATTTGCTTTGAAACTGAAACACTGAGTGATAAATATAGATCTTATCGTGATTGTTTCAAAATGTTTTAGTAGAAGATACCCTATTTTTTAATAAAATCATTTTCTTTTTCCGATGAAAATAAGTCTAAAGCTAAATCTATGGGAAAGTGAAATATTCATGTTTTTGTCTGTTACTGAAATACACATGCCTTCGTAGGAAAAAAATGGGAGTTTACTGAATTTTCTCTTTCATATAAAAGGGTAAATTTAGAAAATGAAGAAAAATTCCTAAAAACATTTTTTCATAACCTTACTCTTACTTCTTAAGGGTTGATAAAGTTATCATAAGAATACTCTTTTTAACCATATACTGCTTATGGGACTCGTTACTCAGGTTTTATACTAACGCTTTACAAGATTTCACATTTCATGGAAATATAGGTAATGTTTTACTGTTCCTACTGACTGGAATGTTCTTAGTGGGTATGTGTGTCGTAATATTTAATCGCATTTTCCTCCAATAATGTTTGTGACTAATCTATATACATATAAAGAAGAATGTCTATTGGTTTGTCCTCTAATAACTCAGTCACGGTTATAGCTATCGTTACCAAACTTTCTACAATTCTTTTTTGGGTCCTGGAAAAGGTCGAAGTCCACTTTTTTCCAAAAAAAGTAGCTGAAATCAGAGATATGAATTAAAAACTCGGAGAAACGATCATTTTCACCCTCATTTTTCCGAGTGGCAACAGTCTCGCAAGCTGGAGATGAAAATCTGCTTCATTTCGAAAGTTGTTACCTCTGCTCGCTTTCGAATCCTAGAGTTTGTTAACAAAAAATTTACAATGAAGTTTTACAATGAAATAAAAATAGCATTGCCAACCATTAAATACGTTATTCTCGATTCCAAAAATTCGTGGGAAGCCATTTCGACTGTTCTCATCTTCGTACAGCCGAGATATTAATTAAAAACTCTGAAAGCGCTCATTTTCGCATTCATTTTTCCGAGTGGCAACAGTGTCGCGCGTTGGAGATAAAAATGCTTTATTTCGAAAAGTGTTGCTGCTGCTCGCTTTCAAATCGTTGAGTTTGTTAATCAGAAATTTGTAAATTTTACAAAATCTATACACATAAAGAAGCATGTCTGTTTGTGTGTTTTTGTCCCGTTATTGATTTCTGATCAATTATGATCAGTTTTTTGCCACATTTAATCGACTAAAATTGAATATAAGGGAAATATGGGATGGAACTTGAGCTTTTACGACCACTGGTTTAGAAAGACGAAAATTATTAAAAACTGCTTGCCGTTGTTACTGATATAATGAGAGAGAATTAGCTTATTTTTCTATGGAAAATTTTTGTATGAGTTCTATATCGCATCAGATTGAAAAATGTATGACTCTGAATCGCAGTTTTTGCATCGTTATTAGAGAAGGATTACATCAGTATCGTGCTCTCTGTAGTTGGATGCATCACTCTCAATCTAACGTAATTGGCATCGGGTACTTCCGCTAGTCTAATAATATGTAACATAAATATGCTTATCTTTTTAAAATCCTAATTTAGAGTTAATTAAAATTAGTTGAATCAGTATTAAATGTACGTATCTAAAATGCTGATTGTACTACACAATGATTCGTGGTTTTTATGTGTATAGTGACAAGGCTAGATAAAGTGAATTTCTGGTTTTTCCCACTGATAGTATATCTGAAGCCGATAAGACTCATTTTTAGGTAAATAAGTTCCTTTCTATAGCACATTTTCTAAAACCTGTTGGGAATTCTGGGTAAATAACTTTGGTAAAGGTTATATCCTCAGTTTGGATAAAACAGTAAGTATTCTACAGTGGAGCATGCTTATTTTATATTTAGTTCTTAAAATTTAAAAAATAGTTCTAGATAGGTGTTCTGTACTGAGATAATAACGCAGTAAAAGTTGATTGATTTAGATAGTCTTTGGAGTTTTAGTCCTGGAAAAAGGTAATATTTAGCTACATTAATTAAATTATACTTTTCGATAATGCATAGAAAGTTCCTATAATGCAAACTTATACGTATAAGAAAATGGAACAATTATTTGGGCGTTAAATGGTTATTAGTAAGGAAATATTTAACTGATATAATGCGTATTTTATGGAGAAATTTCTGTATTCGAGATGGTTGAAAGTTAAAATATTCGAAAGTATGGTGCAGATTTACGTAAAATGTCTCTTATTGTTTCTTTCTTTGGCTCCTTCTTCTGTAAATATATGTATATTGGTAATAATATATGTTCTGTAAAAGTATGGCAGTGTTTCAAAAGATTTCGTTCCTAAGGCAATAAATTGGTAAATAAATTAATGAAAACTGATATTCACGAAAGAAAATCCTAGTGTAAGAAATTAAAAAATAGTCTATATATGAAATTGTCTAATGAGTTAAGTTGGAACTGAATCAAGTTCGAAGAAATGTGTTAACATTATGCGTTAGAAATAAAATTATATCAATAAAACAAAATTTGAAGGGATGAAATGATAACCAATGGGCAAAATCGATGGTAATTTACCTCTGATTCGATACTGAAAATTTTCATTTTAGGAATTTCTTTTGTACATGTAACATAAGTAATGGTTAATTTTGCATGAAAGTTGCCCATGAAGGCAAAAATGTCCGTAATTAGCGCAGGAAAAGGGTCATAAAGTGAAAATTTGCATTGTCCTGGCATTTAAAGTGTAGGATGCAGTCAATTAGCAAAACAAATACTGAATTAAAAGGTATTAAGCGTTTAAAATAATAAGAATGATTTCTGTATGAGTACATAAAACAGTGAATATGGTTCTAAAATTATGGATGAAAGTTGAGATTTCATTCTAAAAATTCGGAATCTGTCAAGTTAGCTTAATACCAATGGAGGTTCAAAACTGAATATTGATAATACTGAAGCACTTAATATCATGCATTCAGAATATAAATGATGTAAAAAGTATAAGAAAATACCTGAATATGAAAGAAATCTTAAAATATAAAAATTCTAATGAACTTAATAATCAAGTAAAATATTAGACTTAGTCATGGTAAGACTCTTACAGAATGTTAAATTGTAGAATTGGCAAATTAAAATGGTAGTATAAAATATAGACTAAATAAGGGCTATTAAACGAATTGGGTATGAATAATAGTTAACGATTGTAAAATGAAATGCTTAATTCGTAACTATCTGTATGTTTAAGGAATTTAAACGTGTAAATTTAGCTGAAATAGTAAAATAAGTAAAATTAAAGCGTAATTAAAATCGAAAATTATATAAAAAAAAGAGTTAAAATTTAGAGTATGTTGGAAGCTAGAAAGAAAAAGTGTCAAAAAAGTATAAAAATTACATATAAAATTAAATAATGTTGATGTGTCTGGTGGGAAAATGTAATAAACAAGTTCAAAGTTAGAGCACTTTAAAAAATTACGACGGTTTAAAATGTATGAAACAAGTTTAAAATTACATCTATATTTAATAAAGTTTATGTATATGGTCAGAAAATATAGGAATTAGTTAAAATTAAAAGTGTGTTTGAAATTATGAAAGTTAAAATGTATGAAAGTAGCTACAAATTAAATGAAAGTCATGTACGCAGTCTGAAAATATAGTAAATTAGTTAAAATTCAGAAACTAAAAACGTTAGAAAGTAGAAAAGAAGTTAAAATTTACATCTAAAATTAAATAAAAGTCAGGTATTTGATCTGAAACTATAGAAATTATGTTGAAATTAAGACTATATTGGAAATTATGAAGGTTAAAATGCATGAAAGAAATCAAATAAAAGTCATGTATATAATGTGCAAATATAATAAATTAGTTAAAAATTAGAGTACATTAAATATTATGAAGGTTAAAATGATAAAAAAAGCTAAAAATTTTATATCTAAAATTAAGTAAAAGTCATCTATATAATCAGAAAACATAAGAAGTAAGTTAAAATACAGAATATATTGAAGATCACAAACGTTAAAAGTAGGGAAAAAGTTAAAAATTACATCTAAAATTGAATAATATAATACATAAAAAAGCGTATTTTAGTAATCACACTCGTGAAATATAACAAGTACATTACCAATAAAAGTATTGGTTAATATAGGTGTGAAAATAATTCTCGGTAGAATGAATTTCATTATAAAAATGAGTAATGTAATTTAAGATTACGGAAAATAAATCTGGTACTATGAACAGAAGATTTAAGAAATAAGGTAAAATTCTGAGTATATAGGAAATTATAAGGTATAATAATAATATACTGAAATATAGGGAAAATATACCGAAAAATTAAGGAAATAACCATCATATATGTAGTAAAATAGCTCGAATACCAAGAAAAATACCCAGGCTAAAAATTGGTTAACAAACCTCCGGGAAATCAGTAATCTCTTATCAAATTGTGACGTCATCTTATCAATTAAATGAAGAATCAATAGGCACTGCTTCTTATCTGTTAGCTGCGCCTTCTCGTGTTGGCTCATCCACCATCCGCCTGGGCCCCCACCTGCAAATTTGCATAGCGCACCGCCTCCTGGCCGTGAATCTGCACTTTCATACTACTAGAGAAAGATTACAGCGGTATCGTTCTCTCTGCTGTTAGATACATTACTTTAAATCTAATCTAACTGCCATCGGGTACTTCCACTAGTATATGTATATAGATTAGAAGGATAGATAGAACAATAGATAGGTGGATGATAGTGGTGATAGTAGATTTTTTGGCACGTAAGCTGAAAGGTTATGATGCGCCAAAGATAATTAGATAGAGAGATATAAATACGTATGTAATATAATCTGTGTTGGGTTTTCCCCGCAAAGCTTCCAATCCTATTGACTAAAATCTCTAATATCTTGGTGATTGGGCAATAGCTACAAAATATTGGAGATTGTATGACTCCCGCATTTAACAGTGCTCCTAGCATGTGCCAACCAGTAACCGAATGGAAAAGACCGCTGAACACTGATAGTTCAAGCAGGTTCAATAGACCCCAACTAGTGGCCGAGTGATTAAGATTGCTGAATACTGGGATAATGGGCTGGCTGCATGGTTGGTTTTCGTGGTTTTCCCTATGTGTAACGTGAATGCCAGCCAATCAGCCGTCGAAAACTTTCTAGAAAGCGTTTGTCCCTTGGGCATATAGCCCTCGTATGCTTTGCCATACTTAAATAATTCAACGTAACCCCTCTAATTATTTTACTACCAGCGTATGGGCTGAACTGTCCCCCCACCCCCTCTGTGTGTAGCATGAGCAAGTATCCGTTACAGTCCTTCCATGTTTTAAGCAAATATCCCTCGTATGCTTTGCGTTAGTTAATCAACCTAATTTTTCAATATTCCCTCTGTAATGGTTGAGATGGCATTAGGCCAAAAGCCCTCATCTGATTATTTGTAATTGAATAATCCACCCTAAACCAATCCTTTAACCTCTTCTTGGATCAGGCATGCTTTTGTGCTTGGTAAACTCCTAAGCATTCTAGATGAATATTCCTCAAACATTAGAATGCTAGTATTAAACAGCTGTAAAAAATTTATTTTATTTGAAACTTTGTTGTGGCTACATATCCCATTTTTGAATTAAGTTTAAAATTTAGGAATCTTTGTAGCATGATACTCGGTCAACATAGCTTTGATTTCCGGTGTTAAAGCCTGCAATTTTGTTGTTTTGTTGTTATAAGCGTATTTTGATAATTTTCTTGCATGTTTAACACTCTTATCCAATTCTTTTCTATTAAATGTACAAATTTATATGATAATTAGCATTGTAAATCCTCCTTTCATGAATATTATAAATTATATATCTGTGCAAATATTCTCAAATATTACAATTCCTGTGCATTTCTCGTTTCTTCTGAGGTAGCATTTCTGTTTTCTGTATTCACAAACTAAACTATTTAAAAATAATAGATGCAGTTCTTAAGAATATTGTTTCGGATTTCATATTTATTTGGCGATTTATTGAGATTTGCAATTAAAATTGATTTGTTCTTCCGTGCAACGCAGACGATTTTTGAAGAGAAAGCTACGTCGAAAAAATAAAAGTAAAAGAGCGCTTGCATTTAATATTTAATAAATAAATATCTCGTAATTGCTGTTGTCATCTACAACAATCGAGGTTTTACAAGAATGTTCTAGTAATTAATTAAAAAGCTTATAAAAGTCGAAGTTAAACACCTCATCTCAGTTTCATGCTAGACGTGGCGAAAGCTTTCGACCGCATAGCATGAGGGGCTAATATACAAATTAGTACAACTTGATTTTAATAGAGAAATTATAAGGATTATATACTCATTTATCAAGGACAGACATTTTTATGTTTCAATTGGTTCAGACAGCTCGGATTGTATGAGACTGGGTGCAGGGGTCCCCCAGGGATCAATTCTGGGCCCGGTTCTCTATACATTCTACGTTTCAGATTTTCCCAGGGATAGATTCACGAGACAACAATATCTGGGATGTTACGCGGATGATACCGCCATTGCTACCAGATCACTTAAGGCCGACCTTGCGATACGTGCCCTGCAGAATTACATGCCTGATATTGAAAATTGGTGTACGCGTTGGCGTATATCGATAAATGCGGCAAAATCCGAACTATTAGTTATTAGAAGAAAACAAAGATGTAGAAGACTTAATGAAAAGATTAAATTATTTGGCACTGAGGTACCGTTGGTATCTAAGGCTACATACTTAGGAGTGACACTCAATAATAAGCTAACTTGGAAAGACCATATTAACCGTGTCAGAAGCAAAGCATTAAGTGTAATTACTTGCCTACTCCCACTTATTGGAAGAAATTCAAGCTTAAGCTTAGTAAAGAAAAGGCATTTATATATTGCTGTCATAAGGCCCATTTTCTCTTATGCTTCGCCGGCCTGGGCGGCTTACTCTAAAAAAGATGTTGAAAAACTTCAGATTACGCAAAACAAAGTCTTAAGACTTATCACAAATGCCCATTTCTACGTATCTAATGAGACCTTACACAGAGACCTGAGGATTGAATATGTAAATCATTATTTACATAGAATGAATGCCAACTTCTTTAAATCTGCCTTATTATGTAAACATCTTCAACATTTCCATGTTCTAGACTACATAGCCTTAGATGAGGATTACAACATCAGGCCATATGCGGCTCACTTACTAAGGGATCTGAATTTCCCAACTTAGTAGTTGTTAGAGCATTGCTTCAACTTCTACATATGTAAATAGGCTTTCGTTATTTATCCTAGTTATCATATTTAATCAAGAATTTCAATGTTTATTATCATTTTTTATGTTATATTTCATGTATTAATTCAGTATTTGTATTGTATTGTATTGTATTGTATAACTAAAGTTTAATAAATTGTGTTACTTTCATGTGCACTGGTTAGGACGCAGACATGTACTAACGCGGCTCTGCCGCAGTCAGGATTTTAGTTAGGACTTCTCTCTACATTGCAGGACTTTGGTTTATTGCAACCTTGCGATGCAAACGGCATCTCTTTCATACCGCATATTTGGTTTTATTTTATTTAAGGAAATTGCACGTCAGGGGCTCTATGCAATTCCTCAGTGAGCTGGATAAGTTGCTCATAATTGGCAATATCCCTGCAATAGTTGTCCAGACTAGACTAGACTCATCTCAGTTGTAGTTATAGCTGTTTTAAGCGAACTCTTTGTTTACTTAATGCTGTGATTGTAGCGAATTCGCTGTGAGATTGGATAACTTTATCTGTTTTGAAGTGAATTCTGTTTAACAAATGAGATATTGTGATATTGTACGAATATCTCTGAAGAAATATTTCAGCATTTTGATTTTATTTCTTGTGGAAAGAATAAATTTTTGTTAACTTTTTATCGACTTGTGCATTCAATCCATAACGAACCCGTACGCGCGCAACAATATTAATTTTATAACTTTTTAATCGGATTGATTTAAATAAAAGTGCATTTCATTCATGATATATTTGATTTACAATATTCAATATTTTATAGAATTTTATTACATATTTTTTTATTTTTCAAATATACTTAAGATATGTATTATTCCCATTCTAGTTTAAATATATAATCAACATAATATCCTATAAAATGTTTCGCTAGTCCACCTGGGCAGTGTGTCTATTGATAATCTCTTCTAAAAAATATATTAAATTATAAAAGAACTCTTTCAGATTTTTTTATTTTTTGTTTTATTTTTATGTACTTATTTTTTATTTATTTATTTAACTGCAATATCACGTGTTGTATGACACATGGAAAGCTTTTTGGTGCTATTAATCTGCTTTTTGTTGCATGTATTACAAGGTTAACATGTAGAGTTATGCTTAGTGACACCACATGCCCTACGTCAATCAAAAAGTTTCAGCCCAATTTTTGTTCGCTTTTAATTTAGTCTCTAGCTATGCTAAAACTATTTCATTTAAAGAGAAAGACCAATACTAATTTGCATGGACCCTTTCATTAAAAGTGAATTCGTATTCGTTGGCGTCTTGGGCGGTCCCTGACTATACCGTCTGGGGCGATCCCTAAATTTTCCGGCCCTCTTGATATACAAACAGATAACCATAAAAATTTTCCAAAAGACGTGCATAGAAATAAGTAAAAACTCTATGTTTATTTTTGAAGAAAAACTTTAAATTCCGACACTTTGTATTATTATTTTGTTTGTTATTTTTTCGCCAAACGATCCATTATATGGTAAAGTCTAGTTGATTGTTCCATTAGCTGTTATTTAGACATGCAAATTCTACATTAATAGTTCTTAAATACTTTGCAAATAATTTTTATCAAGAAAACACTTCTCCCAACTAACGACACTTACGGTAAGGGACAGGGAAGTTTGCAGTAGTGTTGCGATATTTTGAACTTTATTCAGAAAGTTGTATTTTGCAACAAAATGAAAAAATTCAAAAGAACTGACTGGTCTTCCACGTTTCTGTTTCAATTTCCCTATCAATAACGGAAATAAAACTGAAATACTTCTCTCCAAATAAGAAATTCTTTCTTATCACTGTGGCAGTTTCTTATCACGAGGGCTATCTGCCTATAACAACACTTATAGGCAGATAGCCCTCGTGTGCTTTGCTATAATTGAATAACCTAACCTTATCACAGTGAGCATAATTTAGGTGATATTAATAATTTGCACTCGAAAGTTTCGACAGAATAAAAAAGATCTAACAAAAGTATGTAGCTGTTGAAATCCCGTAGAGATTTCTTTGAATATTTTATACACATTAAAAAGTTGTTTCTTCTGAATTTAATTCCATATAGCTATTTAAAATCTAATTATTCTTTACTTGCCTCGACAATCCACCTAACTAACCCCTAAAACAGTGATGGAAAACTCGAACTGCGTGCGGACCGAACAGAAATGTGTAAACAGGTCATGGGTCCAAACTGTTTTTCCCTTTTCTTCCCTTTATTTTATTTATTTTTTTAGCAAAATGAAAAACTTTATTAACAAAAAAATAAAACCTAATACCGAAAAACATCTGAAAGCTATCAGAGTTTGCATTACACCCAAGAGGGCTTGTTTTAACGTTTTGTATGTTACCTTTATTTATTAAATATCATGTTCTTCGCACTTAACCCATAAAATTCAATTCAACAGCAATATCGCAAAGTAATTTTAAAATGAGCGTATTTTTAGAATTTCCGATACACGGTCTCGCGCGCTAGATATATTTTTTTTTTCGTACAGTGTTGCTATTGTTCGCTTTGAAATCGTTGAGTTTGTTAATCAAAAATTCATTACTGTCTGGCAAAATATGAAATAGATAATAAAACAAATTCCAAGTTAGGGCTTCCAGATGCCCATAATCGGTGGAGGATTACGTTATTCAAAATTTGATGGCTCTAGGTATCGTTGTTTTATCACAATGCTAGAAACATACATACATTTATGTAGATTTTTCATTGTTTAATTTCTTTAAAAATAATACAGGGTTGTAATATTTGGTGGCAACAGCTTGAAAAGTGAATTGACGCAAAATGCCAAGACGAAATTAACAGCCCTTTTGGGCTAATAAATTTAAGATTTTGCGTATTGAATACTTATCATAAAATGATAATAATAGTAATGATATCGCAAAGTAAGTGACATAACAACTTGTGAAGCTGACTCTTGGTTTGGGAATTATCTGTTTACTGGATGACTTTGACCGAGAAGCTGCGAAGAACTTCCCGACTTGAAAATTTTAATAAATAAAAGACGGAATTGTCTGCCCTTGAGCGCTGGCCGTTAGAACTAGATATGTAACAGTGACGTTGACATAAATGGGTTTTACCTCAAAGTCATATAGCGTCTTCTACCTCATAATTCTTCTTTAAAACTTTTTTTTAAAAATTACTTTGTTTATTTTAATGTAATGAGAGAAATGAGCTCTCTTCGGAATTAGGAATCACAAGTATTTGATATAATAATAAAGCGGTTAAAATATGAGAATAAAAACTCGTATTTTTTTATTATTTGTAGTTAAATGTTATATTTTCTCTGGATGCTGAAGACACTAGGATATTCGGAAAAGTTTACGACTTGGATGTTTCGTCGGTTAAGCAGTTTAATATTTCTAGTTAACGAAGAAAATGCTAACTGTTTTATCGACATAAGTTAACGTTAAAAATTTACCTCAATAAAGAATTTCTGCACAACTGAATAATGATCCTTATTAGGGAAAATGTGCACTTTGCAAAAAAAAAGGGGGGGACTGTTCTATATCTTCCGTTTTACTGGGCCCATTGACGAAATTCAACTTGCGCTTTTCATGTCTCGAAAGCGCGACTTAGGATATGTATTAGATTTATATATAGCATTGTCCTAACATAGGTATTTTGACACAAAACCGGACTTTTTCTGAAATGACATGCCAATTTTTTCTATATTCTACGATTCAAATTATGCCAAACTGCCAAGTTTTGTAAAAATCGCACGAGTAGTTTTTTAAGAATTGGCTCTCAAAATTTTAGCTCCTCCATGTTAATTGAATTTAGTATATATTTATTAGTATCTCTTTTGTTATTGAACTTATTTGATTCTTCCTTTCATAGTTCGAAATTTAGGTTCATTCTAAATAAAATTCGCCCATTTTTTATGATTTATTTTTAAAATTTGTATTTTTATAAATTTTTCGAAAAAAATTTTGAATTATAACCTATAAAATTTTTGCCGTCATCTTAAAGAAGATGTATTTCTAAGCATACCTGCAAAAAATTAGAGTTTTTTATTCAAAATTTCCTAAGATATACGTGAATTTACATTTTGGCGCGTTTTGAAATGTGGCGTATATAAGCGATAATAACGAAAATGTGGTTGACGCACTCTGTTAAAATTATTTGAATGTATGAGCAATGACTTTTTTTTTTCCGCTCGTCGACAATAAAAAAAAAGAAAGAGAAATAGGTTGCTATAAATTAAGAAGTTCACAAAGTGAATTATTCTTCAAATTTCTCACCAAAAATTGCAAAATATTAATACCTAGGCATAATTTGAATCGTAGAATCGAAATATGGGAAGAAATTGTTATGTTATTTTAGAAAAAGCCCGATTTTGTGTCAAAAAACTATATTAGAACAATGCTATATATAAATGTAATATATAGCCTAAGTTACGTTTTCGAGACATGAAAAACGCAATTTGAATTTCGTCAATCGGCCCAGTGGAACGGGAGATATAAAACTACTCCCTTCCCTCTTTTCCCCCGCAGTGTACTTGCTGTAGGTTCACAGGTAGAAGTGGACGGGGTTCACAGTTCGCAAGTGCACTTTTGTATCGCCACTGAAGGAGGGGTTTCAAAGATGGACCAATAAGCTTCTATTGCTCTTGTGACCCTGAATACTTGAAACTGTGCATATGAACGCATTTTGTTGATTACGTTACATTCTGCATTTGTTTCGGAGTTATAAACGTATGGCGTATAAATTCTACTTTCATTTTATAAGTTTATTTAATTGTCAACATTTCACTTTCGTGAAACTTGTCACGCGCTGGATATTCGGATTAATTTTCGTGGCATATGATCGCTCTTCATATCGAGAAAATGGCTCAAGCTACAATTAGCCTCGAATAGTATGCATATACTAACACTTGTGAGTTAAGAGAATTCAAATGTATATTTTTTACCAAACCGAGAATAACTGGGCGTATTAACAATGAATCTAGTATTTTCTGATCTCAATACTTGCATTCCTTTGATTTTGAAAGTGTAAGATTCAAAATATATATTGTGAATGATCTGATTTTACCTATTATTAACATTTAAAGTTATATATGAATAAATTAAATATATTCTTTTTGAATAAGATAAATTAATTTTGTTTGAAAAGTATTTCTTGTGCAGGCAAGACATTTAAGCGTGAACAGTTATTAATGTCAAATTCAACACACTAAATATCTAGGAATCCAAATTAGGAAAATTCACTTTGAATAAAACTGCTCATTGGCTATTATTATAGAATATCATTTCATATGGACTGCAATAAAAATGCTGAGATTTCTTTTATTTACACACATACTTATACTTGTATTTGACCTGACGTCGCACGGAAAATTTTCACAAGAAATCCACAATGCTTTAATTACTTTGTACAGGAAATTGCTTGGCAAAACTTTTTCAACCATCTTGCTTAAAGCGCACCAGAGGTCATCTGAAATGACAAAAATATTGCTGAAAGCCTATTGGTGCATTCTAGAAGCCACTCCCACGGTGGTGATACAGATGTGCACTTCCGAAATATGCGAACAGGGCATCAGAAATTCACTATTGGTCATTCAGCTTAGTCCTGTCCCACTAGCCGTGCAGTTCTGTCCCAGTCTTGAGGTAGGTCACCCCACGGGGGGGCAGTACGAGGATCTTTCACCCCTCTTTCCGTATCATTAACATCTCGAGAGGACTTTCGGCTCGATTTGCACTATACGCTTACAAGCATCCATGAGTTCTCCAGGATTCGAACCCGGGCCGATCGGTTCGGCTTTCAGCTTTACTCTCCACTAAGCCGGCTTCGCGGTACTGTGTGTACACACTAAAACGTTTTATTTATGTCAGATGTGTTAAACCGTTAACCTTAATTCATTTGGATTTTTTATTATAGCGAAGCATTTGATGGTTATCTGTCTTAGGTGAAATGCCTTCTTGTAAGACTCTCTGAAAGGAGTTGGATCATATCATGCAGCCAACCCGTTCGATAGCTGGAATTGCTGAGCGACTTGCTGCATTGCCCAATCCGGTAGTCTTATCTATTTGATTAAACTGATTGTTTAGTTTACTTGAGAAATTTCAGCAAATTATTGAGAATTTCTCAGAGAAAAAAAAAAGGCCGTATGAGCGTAAAAACTCAGAAAAATGTGCAATGCCTTCGCGGGGCTCGAAACTCCGGACCTTTCGATTGGCCGCCAGACTTGCTTTCCAATTACACCACGAATTTACGCGGTGTAAAAAAAGCGAGAGAGAGAAAGAAACCTTACAACTTTACTAATACATCACTAAAAATTTACAAATCCTTGATTCTAATACAGACGTTATGTGACCGGGATGTATCACTTTTTAAATAGAAATTCGAGTAAAAGGCATATCTATAAGATCACGTTTTAGTTCTAAGTTAACTTGAATTTTTATTAGTAGAAGTCAAGAAAAGAAGTGTAGACTTCTGCGGTGTGGAGCTCATGTGTTTAAATGTCGGATAAAACCAGATGTTAGATTCACAACGGAATAAACAGGTAGAATCAAAGGCCTGGCTAAAATTATATTTGGCCGGAACCGACTCAAGAGAACTGGTAGAGTACAGCCTCAGATCGCATGAACCCATAACAGTCAACTCCAAGAAGAACTGATGATGTTAATTTTCATGTACAGTTCAGCAAAAGTTGGGTAAATAGTAATATGGCCGGCCTTCTGCGAACAACTTCTACTCTTTCGAATTATAAAACTCGAAGTTTTTAATTACTTCTCGTTAGTTTTAATTAAATCTTTTCACTAAAGTTTTATAATTTCACTTACGTTTTAAATTCATTGGATTATGTGATCTTTGTTTAAAGGTAAAATTTTGATTTGAATTTTTCACTGAAGTATTTTATTATTTCACTTGCGTCTTCAATTTTTTTAAATAGAATTCTCTTTATTTAAAGTACAAGATTCTAATTATAGAATTTACTTTGTTTTTTTCCTTGCTTTGGGGAGGGCCAGAATTTTCGGGTGAACTATTATAATTAAAGTACATTGAAATGGTTTATCGGCTAATTCTGGATACAGAAAAGCAAGGATTTTTGTAGAAGAGAGATTTCAATTGATTTCAGTGTTCATCCTTCTGACGAAGTGGCATTGAAGTTGATTGAATTCCTCTTCTATTATGCTCATTTTTCTTAAAATTTCATTGATGTTTTGAATTGGAGTATTGTTTGTTTGAAAAGTTTTGGTTTTAAGATTTATTAAATTCTTTACTGCATTTATAGGATTATTTGAAATTTATTACTTGTGAATTTCAGTTTTTGGTGTTTGTGAAAAATTAGTTCTAAATTTCTTGCTTTATATACATATACACAGTCCAGTCACATTAATGTGACCACCACGTACTTTCCATGTCAGAGTTAAATAACCAATCACAGAAGGCAGGTGGCAGCACAGTGCAGTTGAGCGTATATAAAGGGTGTGTGAGGGCTTCGGAAAACATTTCAATCGTTGGCGTAATGCAGAAACGAAGCGATTTATCCGACTTCCAAAAGGGCATGATCATTGGCTTTCGGGCCAAGGGTGGAAGCATTTCCGAAACGGCTGAGTTTGTGAACTGTTCGCGTGCCGCCGTGGTAAAAGTGTACCGTGCATGGCAAAATGGGACTGTCCAAAATCAGCGACGTGGCAAATGTGGTGCACCACGGGCCATAGATGACAGAGGCGAACGACGGTTGCGGAGATGCGTTCGGGCAGATAGACGGGCTACCGTTGAGCAACTGACCACCAAAATGAACCAAGGGGCTACCAAAAGTGTCTCCCAAAGTACTATTCAGCGAACATTGCTGCGTCTGGGCCTCCGAAGCAGACGCCTGGTTCGTGCACCTATGCTGACTGCTGTTCATCGACGGCGAAGGCTAGAATTTGCACGCCAGTACAGCAGCTGGACGTCCACTGAGTGGCGACAGGTTGCGTTTTCGGATGAATCGCGTTTTATGCTCCATCGGACAGATGGACGTTGGCGTATAAGGCGTGAAACCTCTGAAAGGAACCACCCTGCAACCATTGCCGGAACGGTCCAAGCTGGAGGCGGGAGCATTATGGTCTGGGGAATGTTTTCCTGGCATTCTCTAGGTTCACTGATCATTGTGGAAGGCACAATGGATCAATACAAGTACGCATCTGTCCTTGCGGACCATGTTCACCCCTACATGCGCATTGTTTTCCCTCAGGATGATGGCATCTTCCAGCAGGACAATGCGAGGTGCCATACAGCTGCCAGTGTACGTGCGTGGTTCGAAGAGCACCAGGATGAGTTTACCGTCCTCCCCTGGCCAGCAAACTCACCTGACTTAAACCCAATCGAGCATCTGTGGGACCATCTCGATCGAGTTGTTCGCGCCATGGATCCTCAACCGCGTAATCTAGCGCAGCTGGCCACGGCATTAGAGTCGGCATGGCTCAACATCCCAGAGAACACCTTCAGGGACCTATGTGACTCTCTTCCTGCACGTCTCGCAGCAGTCCGCTCTGCGAAAGGTGGTTATTCTGGCTTTTGACAGATGGTCACATTAATGTGACTGGACTGTGTATTTATATATGTAAGAAAAATAAAGACTGTGTAAAAGATTAAGTTAACAACGTACTCCGTCTGCACTGCTTCATTTCTAGATTAATAAATGTCATACGACTCTTACATAATTCTAGTGGAAATAAAGTTCAAGCAGCCAATGATAATTTTACAGAACTATTAACTATCCAATCACAATGCCTTGAGAACCAAAAGTAACTCTGTCTGAATTAAGATTTCACCGTGAACGTAATTCACGGCCTAGCTAGATTGCTGTCTGCTGCTTTCTTCTTGCTGCTAAGTTATCAAAAATGTAAACCTCTTGAAATAGGCACAAATGATGTGCCAAGTTGTTTGTGGCGGCAATATGTTTACTGAAAATGAAATGAAGATTTACTCCGCCTCGACTGCCAAATTTCTTATTCAGTGTGAATCGGGATCTCAGCACCCTAGGACATCAAATTTCCTGCTGGTCATTGACTTTAAATTTGTTTTTTATTATTTCAATGATTCGACGTGGATCAGTCTCTGCTGCTAATCCCAATAGATGTCTACAGGCTCATTTCAAGTGATGTGTTGTGCGAAAGTTTACTCTAATGAACTCTCAACAATTTTCAGTGACGGGACTGCGAAATAAAAATTAGGAATTTGATTTAATGCCGTGTGTAGAAAGTTCCTCCGATCGCTGATGTTCGCGTGCTGTGATCTGCGTTTCTTTCTTTTTTTCTTTCTTTCTTCTTCTTCTCTCTCTCTTTTTTTTTTTTTTTTTTTTTTTTCTTCAAGGCTGTAATGTGACGACATCTCTATACTTCTAATGGTGTGCTGTGCTTTTCGTCGAAATTTCAGTGTACAATGTTAGTGAAATGAGGATGATTTTCTTGCAAGATTTATTCATCATCTGATTTCTAAGTTTGGGATATGAATATTTTTTAAAAGGTTTATTTAGTGCAACTAAAAATATCATACTGAAATTACTAATCATTATTATTATATTGAAAATCTGAGGACGTATTGCTGTTTCTGCTAGTATTGGATTAATAGTATTGCTTTATGAAAAATGGTTTTAAAAATTCGAATTTTAATAATTTAGTGAAGTAAGTAAGAAGATTTTAAATTATTTTTAGGGAAGGTTATTAAATAATTATATTTTGGAATTTGTGCTGAAAAGTTTGAATAAGAATTTTAAAATTATTCTAAAAGTGAAGCGAAATTAGTACAGATAAGTAATATGAAATTATGGTAAATGCATGTTAAAATTTATCACTGACTGTATGTTAAGTATAGAGTATGTTGGTAGAGTACTGGTTCCGAAACAAAGGCCTATTATTATCTCTGTACAGTTGTTCCTTCTGCCCTCTTCATGTAAGATAATGTTGAAGGCTCTTTATTATTATACTTTTTTTATTATGGAATGTATTAATGCAGTTCTCAAAGGCCAGTTACCTTATGTAAGGAACGGAGGCTTTTTCAAGTAACTGCCTAGGCACCCTAAGCAGAACACAATGGTTAGTTCAAGATGCTAGCCCTAATGATGGATATGTTTGTTTAGAAGTACTGCGAGGCCTTTCAGTTTTTTAAATTCAGAAATTGCAAATGAAAGACAATATTTGTAAAACCATAATTTTAGCAATACTATTATAAAATGTATGATATTAAAATATAATAATGAAAATTAGTTCTGTTCTGAAATTTCTGAAATTTATTGTGATTATTCAAAATAAGTAATAGGTGTGCAAAATTTTTTCTATTGTGATATTTTCTTCAAAGCTTTGCAAAGCCTTCCCTGAAGAAATCTAATTATGTGGACTGCAAAATACAAAAACTTTTGGACTGAAAATTTTTAAAGGACTCTAAAGTATTATCTGAAGAATTCTAAAAAAATTATATAAGTTCATATTTTGCAATTATGTAAGGGATTGTTTTGGTCAAAATTTCAGGATTTTTATTTTTCAAATTATTTCTTGTCACTGTGCTTTAACGCTTTTCCTTTAAAAAAAGCTTCTCTATCGCTACGCCTTTTTCTCCTTGAAGGGGGGAAATATGTAAGAAAAGTAAAGAATATGTAAAAGATTAAATTAGCAACGTAGATTTACCATCTCAGTTCTAAAAATAGTAACCTTTCTATGCACTGCGTCATTTCTAGATTAATCCATGTCATATGGCACTTACATAATTCTGATGATGTAAATGGAACTAAAAGTCAAGTAACCAATAATAATTTTACAGAAGTATTAACTATCCAATCAAAATGCATTGCGAACTAAAACTAACTCAGTCTGAATTAAGATTTCACCCTGAATGCAAGGCACTTGCTCACTACTCTTCGGCTTATTGCTGTCTGCTGTTTTCTTCTTGCTCCAAAATTATTGAAAATGTAAACCTCTTGAAATAGGCACAAATAATGTGCCAAGTTGTTTGTGGACGCAATATGTTTACTGAAAATAAAATGGAGATTTACTCTGCCTCGACTGCCAAATTTCTTATTCAGTGTGGATCGGCATCTCAGCATTCTACGACTCGGTCCAGAAATTCGATAGTGAGTTTTCATTGAATAAACAGAAATTAGGCTCCACATAGTACGTTTTCATTATTATGTGTGTATGTGACTATTTTTTCGCACACGATAGCTCTTATAAAAAACTTCTAAATTTTTTTTTTATTTTCCGTATTTAAGTTATCTACATTCATTTAAAGAGTTGATTAGATTAGGAATAAAATTGGACAACCGGAAGTGGTACTTTACTTGAAGCTCTAAACAATTTTTAATAAAAATCAATATTATAATCTACAACTTTTCACTTTTAGTATTCAAGAATATCAATGGGAACAGCATATTAGATTTGGGCTAAAATTGATATACCGAGATTGATACTTTACTTGAAACTCCGAATAGATTTTGGGAAGTAATATGACGTACTCCAAAATTTCTCAAATATGGTAATTAAAATAGATACACAATTGAGAACAACAATCCATTTATAAGCTTTAAACGCAATTATGGAATTATGCGAAATACAACGAAAATAAGCTTATTACGAAGACCAGCTCTCATTATGAAGCATCTAAATGTATTAGCCTCAGTCCTCAATTTTGTGTTGCTTTCACTTTTGTGTGGAATCACTTTTCAAATAAAAGGATGCTGCTACCGAAGGTTATCGCCATGTATTATTTTTAAGAAAATAATATGTTGAATATAAATAATATAGCGCATATAAAAAGAAATGTATGGCAATACTTAACACTCTATCGGGAATTCTAAGCGTATGCTACTTTAAAAAAAAGTATATATATATATGGTTGTTAAGTCATTGATTTATGAATCCGAAACACTCTTTAACCGGAGGATATACTACGATCCATGCGATATTTTCAAATCAAAGCATAGGAATTGATATGTATGGATGAGCATGTGTAATTATCATTGCATGTTGTATGGAAAATTAGAATAATGCATAATGTTTATAATGAACATTGAGACATAAAGTTTGTAAATAAGTTATATTTTATTTCAAAAAGATCAGTTGGAAGTGATGGTTTACTTTTAAAACTCATTATTATTGGCGGGAGGTCGTGTCCTGGCCACATCAGACTTTTTAATTTAATTATCTGTAATTGTTGATTCTTTTCTTTATTTTATGTAAGTAAACTTCTGAAAACCCAAATCATGAAAGAGGGAACACTGGAAACTGCATGTTTGTAATACTAGAAAACTTACTTCAATTACTTAAAAGATTTTGTGTTGTGAAAATTGGTGGCGATTTGTAATTATCGAAATGCATTCTTGAATGTAGGTCTGTTACTGTAATCGTTATTCATACAATATATAATTTTTTAGCGTTTCCCGCTTTTACACATTTCTGAATACCATAAGTATCATCTCTTTATAGCTTAGCATTAAAAGCATCAAGATGAAATAATATCCATTATTAAATTCTAAACCATGCAGTCAACACACCTTACAGTCTTTCGTTTAAACCAAAAGATTTTTAGGTACTTACGTATTAATGCAGTCACCTAGGGCAGTTTGGCGATTTTTTATTATTGAAAAGGGTAAAAGTTACTTATCCATTTGAAGTTCGCGATTTTGGCGACTTTTTTTTTTAAAAAAAGGTCACCAAGCTATTGACAGTTATCGTAAGTCAACAAATATTTTCAATATATCAAAAGAAAACGTACTTTAGCAATTTAAAATAAAAATTTTAATTATTAAATAAGGATTATATGATATATTTAAAAAATTTCAAAAATAAAACGCATATTTTCCCCTTAATCGTTCTGTAATTTTTTTATCTGTTCTTCTCCCATTGTACACAGAGATCTGTTTTTCCTTAAAAAAATTAGAGAACTGCACAAACCTCGCATCGCGCAAAACTTCGGAATTGCTAATGGCTAGCAAACCTTCTCATCAAAGTTCCTTTTAGCGATTTTGCGGCAAAATGATGTATTCCTGCAAAAATTTTACTGCGATTTTCTTCTATTCTGGTAAATTTTACAAACAAACATTTTAGAATTGTGTCGAGTACTCAAAATACCACGATTTATCTATAAAAAGCGTTCGAACTCGGAAAATAACAAAAAGAACGCGTATGAAAATGGCAACGTTGCTTGGCTGAAAGATTATTTTGAGCATAGTTTCCTGAAAAATGTTTATGCGCATGGTTGCGGGGGAAGGGGGCAGTTTGGCGTATTCTGATTATTTGGTGACTTCTACTTTAGTGGTTGCGGTAACACGTAAGTTCTAAAGTTTGTCTTTTTATTCTATCTTAAATAATGCGATGACTCCATTTTTCATGTGCTAACTAATGAGATTGCTTTGGCACATTCTTATTATTTGCTGACTTGTACTTTAGTGGTTGCGGTAATACGTAAGTACCAAAGTTTGTCTTTTTATTCTGTCTTAAATAATCTGATGATTCCATTTTTGATACACTAAATAATGTGACAATAATTTGATGCTTCGTATGTAAATTTTAAGTGCATTTTGCCCTGTGGAATGTATCCGTGACTGACAAAATAATGCCCATTTGATAGCGGACGATTTGTAATGCAATACCTATATCTTTAAGTTTTTAGCGTATTAATTTTGGATATAGATTCTGCTATAGCTTTCATTTCAGTAGTAATCCACGTGATCTGACGATTTCAGTATTTAATCAGTGTGTGGCCTGAATTATAGGAAAAGAATTTACTTTTTAAGATCTGAAATTTAATTCTGAAGTAGCGTTTATATACTAGATTCCCCCCCCCCGTACAAAACCAACGTCTTTTGAAAACGCAATGTTCTAAAACAAGTGATGCATTATTTTAATGCTGTAATAATTTTCTTAATTTCCGTTTATTACATCGAAATAACAACCGAAGAAGAGATGGAATTATTGCTAAATGATAAAGAGTAACATATATGCTATGCATAACTACGAATTGAAAAATATGTGTATTAAAACTTCCTCATACCTTTTTATGCGTGAGGAAATCATTATTTTCATTCTGAAAAGAAAAAGAAACTGAGGAGGAAGAAGAAAAATAATTTCATACTAGAGGGAAGGAAGGAAGGAAAATAGCAATTTCATATTGAAAGTAGAAGGTAATTTCCACGTTAACAAATATTTTTTTTTTTTCCAAAGTCTGATTCAGGTTTTTCGTATTTAATTGAAAAAGTGAATTGTAATTGAAAGTAACTGCAGTGAAACACTATTAATGAACTAAGTAAAAGCTTCTGAAAAATCAGTCCCAATAATAAACAAGTTAGCCTTCCCGGATGTAGATATTTCTAAATGTTTCTGCATTTCTCTTACTGTAAAATTTCTATTCGTAATACTGAAAGAAATTTGTTGATCCCAAAATAATTTTATAAAACTTAATATGCCTCAAAGTAAGTGTCGCGAATGTAATCCACAAAAAAATTCTTAAATTCCTAGGTAAATCGCTAATCAGATTTCTGCAGTTCGCATTTCCGTCATAAAGTTAGGAATCGGTTTGATACATAACAGAGAAAATTATTTTCAGTTAACTCTTTTTATTCTAACTGTGCTTTGACATACTTAAATTTCTGTGTTCCTAAGCGCATAATAAGAAATCTCAAGTGAAAACAAAGTTCAAAGGAAGCAATCGTAGCGTTAATTGCAATACTCAATCTCTGCCAAAATAAATTGCATTCCCGCTACAACAGGTATTTCTTGTCGACAGTTACTTATTCTCACTCACATGCTGCTTGACGCTGTTTCAATATCGAGTTGAGCATTCCACAGCAAACAGAAAAATAAAAAGTATCATTTTTTTTCTTTCCAACTCGCGAATAAAATAAAGCTGTTGGCAGCCACCATTGCCGGGAAGTTTTGAGCATCCTCCAGACTGCGCCTGCCATTAAGAACAACAACCATTTCTTTGTCGTCGCCAAGAGACAACGTTGTTTTGACACTAGCCTTAATCTCATCAATGCCGTTGGAGGACATTGTCAGAAGGAGACCGAGCACTTCTCAGTGCGCTTAATATAAGTCGCAATCGAGTCAATGGCGAGGATAATGATTGCCGTGCTTTATAATAGCGTTGATGGTCTTCACATGGAAATAATCCTCGGTCCAAATTGCATCGAATTTTTGGCCCGGAGGCTGCCATTTTGGTACTCATCCGTGCCCGATTGCTTTCAGAGGTCTCTCCGCTCTTAATTATGACTTCCCTTTTTTATGACCTTTTCGCCTGCGCGCAAAGTCCCCGAATTTTCTTCCATTAGAGGAACGCCAGCGTTTATTTCGCTATTTTAGTTATTTTCCTCGCTGTTTCTTTATTCATTTCGTGTCGTTTTCATTGGGGAGAGGAAATGGTGTACTGACAATTACCTGGTAATGTCAGATGGGCGAAATTTTGGGTTTTATTGAATAGGGTTTGGGTGGCATTTAGTTGAAATTATTTTCACGATAACGTAAATATTCGGATTGTTACGTTCGATGGAACATCGGGAGTCTTTATTTCATTTCCAGATTCTCGTATGTTTTTAATCGCCTTGTCAATTTAGTTTGCGCTTTCGTTTCATCAATTATGTCGTAAAGGCTGAAATGGGTGAAATCGCTTTCTTGAGTTCAGTTGGCTCGAAAATGAACTGCAATGTAAAAATTGAGTACGCTCATTTTCAGTGTTTTTAAATTATTTTAAACCAGCGGAAGTACCCGATACCAGTTACGTTAGATTGAAAGCACTGTATCTTTCAATAGAGAGTACGATACTGCCGTAATCCTTTTCTAACAACGATGCAAAAAAAAAAAATGCGATTCATAGTCATACATTTTTAAGTCTGATGCGATATGGAACCGATATAGAAAATTTCGATAGAAAAATAAGCTAATTCTCTCTCATTATATCAGCAACAACGGCACGCCGTTTTTAATGATTTTCGTCTTTCTAATCAAATGGTCGTAAAAGCTCAAGTTCCATCCAATATTTCACCTATATTCAATTTTAGTCGATTAAATATGTCAAAAAATTGATCAGAATTGATCAGAAATCAATAACGCGAAGGAACAAACAAACACACAAGCAGGCATTCTTCTCTCTGTATGTACATTTTTTTTTTTTTTTTTTGCCGTAGCTTTCTTTTCAAAAATCGTCTGCGTGGGTTGCCCGGGAAAATAAAAAGGAATTTTAATTACAGTTCTAAATAAATAGCCAAATAAATGTGAAATTCGTAACAATATTCTCTAAAACTTTAACGAATTTTTCATTAATAAACTCAAAGATTTCAAAGCCAGCAATACCAACGTTGTACAGAAAAACATTTTTATCTCCAGCGCGTGAGAGCGTGTACCGAAATTTCTAAAGATATGCTCAATTTAAAATTATTTTGCGATATTGCTGTTGAACTGAATTTTATGGTTTAAGTGCGAAGAACATGGCATTTAACAAATAAAGGTAACACACAAAATGTTAAATAAACGTCCCTTTGGACGTAATTTAAAATCTGAAACATTTCAGATTTTTTTTTTTTTATTATTTAACTTATTGATTAATAAACTCTACGATTTGAAAGCGAGCAGTAGCAACACTTTTCGAAAAAAGCATTTTTATCTCCAACGCGTAAGACTGTTGCCACTCGAAAAAATAAGTGCGAAAATATAGTTTTTCAGAGTTTTTAATTAATATCTCGGCTGATTTAAGTCATACGAAGATGGGAATAGTCGAAATGGGTTCCCACGAATTTTTGGAAACTGGAACAATGTATTTAATGTTTGGCAATGCTATTTTTATTTCATTGTAAAACTTAGGAATTTTTTATTAACAAACTCTAGGATTTGAAAGCGAGCAGTGGCAACAACTTTCGAAATAAAGCAGATTTTCGTCTCCAGCTTACGAGACTTTTGCCACTCGGAAAAATCAGGGCGGAAATTATCATTTTTCCGATTTTTTATTTAATATTTGTGATTTTAGCTACTTTTTTTTTTGGAAAAAAGTGGACGTCGACCCTTTCTAGGGCCCAGAAAAGAATTGTAGAAAGTGTGATGACAAGAGCTATAGTAGTGACTGAGTTAATCGTGAACAAACACACAGACTTTCTTCTTTATATATATAAATACTTGTTTTAAAATGTACATATATCACCGAAAATAAACGCAATTTAGCATGAACTTCGAAACAAAGGAATTAAATCGTCATCAATAATTAATACATTTATAATTATCTGTTAAATGTGTAAGCTAATATTACACTGATTTATGTGAATGAGATTTGTAAGTAGGCGGCTCCAGTGAAACTAAAATACACAAAACGATGCGTATAAGTTAGAAGTTTTTCACTTCTTGGAAACACTTCTTGGTAAAAGTAACAGGACTTATTGGTTTTCGCGTTTTTTATTGCTTTTATTTCTAACAAAAAATATCTTCCAAAAATAAAGTAATTAAAAAAAAATCCGAAAAGTTTCAGATCGCCCGAAAGAGCTCTTTTAAAGTTTAACGTTGTTTATCAGTAGAGCTTATCGACAGAAAGAGACCAGGTGGAAAAGGAAACATTTAATTGAATATTAAATAAATATTCATTAAGTCCAACAGGGGCATGTTATATACCTTTTCTGTATTTGAAAAGTGGAAAAATATACGATGTAATTCTTAAAAAAATACTAAGTTTTTAATTAAATATCATATATTTAATGCATTTTTATTTAAATCAATCAGATTAAAAAATAAAATAATAATATTGTTAAGAACTGCATCTGTTGCTTTTAAATAATTTAGTTTTTTAAATTAATAACAGACAGATTTAATATGAAAAAGGATAATATCTCACGGCTCTCCCAGCCGGCTCGAATGAGAAAGAAGTGAAACAACGCAAAATCATGTTTCCAGATTAATACCCGTTTCGGAGCTAAAAAATAAAATATATTGTTGTCAGCGGCTGGCGGTTCATTATTCTCTAACGCGGTATATAATATATGGCGTTAGAAGAATCTTTTATTATTTACAATATTGTTGCGAACGTCTGTAAAACTTATCGTTCAGGTGTAGTATAAATCACATGAATATACTATAAATCATATGAATTACAGATATTATTAAAAACAAAATAATAAAGATATAAATTATTAATAAGCTCGTGTATTGCTCTTAAATTCTTCAATTTGTTAAGCAACACAGTGTTTTAATTTAAAAGACAATGAATAATGATTTTATAGCGCAACGGCACCTGGCAAATCTCTGAGAACTGGCAGTTAGTCAACCGTGAAAAATAAATGAAGGATCTTCGTGCCACGTCGAGTGGTTTGTGAATGATAAATGCTCTGGCGGCATAACGTGATGTAACGCGCGTATTAAAATGAAATATTTAAGCCAGAGATGGCTTGAAATGAAAACTTTCAAATAATATGTGTATGAGCTAGACTGGCTAATCAGTTGAACATAGCTCTGAATAGTGATCTATTTCTGACACAATTTACTTATCGGTTAGTTTTCGCCTTTGACATTGCATAGCAATGTATTTATTATACACTCCCCAGCATAGAAAATTCAACTCCGTGGAGAATTCGGTCGTATAAATATACAAATTTCAGGGAACACGTAGCGGAACAAGTCATGCAGATGATGTAAGATGCAAGTTGCCCACGTGATTATAGCGCGAGATAAAGGAAAAGGAAAATGGCAGACGAACCAACAGTCGTTACTCTTTGCTTCTTTAGGGAAGTCAAATATGTGAGTATTTAAACATTGCAAAAGACACATGTGAATGAAGAGATGCCTGAACGACAGCATGGAAGGTAGTTCCGGCAAACGGACGATTTTACGAGGGGCCAAATTGTAAGCTTACGTACGCCTGGTTTGTCTTACCGTCATATCGCTGCTGAAATGCACAAAGGTGTATCCAGTGAGTATAGAATTTGGTCTAGAGGGACCGATGAAGAAAATGTAAATAGACACGAAAAAAACCAGTCCATCTAGACGTACTACATAACGCTCAGATAGACGCATCCAAAGACAAGCGGTAGGAACCCAACAGTCAACAACTATGGACATTTTGCGGAATGTGTAGGGAGATTTGGATGCTTCAAAATAATATTTGGGAGAACATTTTCTCGACGTTTGGCTGAAAGTGGCTTCCACACAAGCCGCCCATTGCGAAGACTGCCATTAACGCCAAATCTTCGCGAAAGATTACAGTGGTGTTGTCAACGAGCCACTTGAAGATCTGAATGGCACAACATAGTATTCAGCGACGAGTCTCGTTTTTTTTGGGGGGGGGGGCTGATGATAGTCGCCAGTTAAGAGTCTGGAGGCATCGTGAAGAAAGAGTTAATCCGATTACTACTGCTGAATTTCACACCGTTCGTCAGTGGGGCATTATGGTTTGGGGGTACCATCAGTCATGATAGTAGGTCACCCCTGTTACGCATCAGAAGCGCATTGACGGCAGGATGATACGTTGTTACGTTGCTGCAGCCGGTTGTACAGCGTGATTTACCTTCAGCGGCTGCAAAAATGGTACTTTCCAGCAGGACAGTGCGTCACCGCACACGGCATTCGGTAGCCAACGAACCATGCAGCATGTCTTCCTTGGTCTGTGATGTCCCGTGATTTTTCGCCGATCGGGACGTGATTGATCATCGTTTGTCTGCTCTGCTTCAGCCGTTATCGCCAGATAAACTTTGGAGGAGGGTTCAGAGCGTATGGTCTTCCATCCCTTCAGGACTCTATCCGCACACTAATTGAATGTGTCCCTCTTAGGTATGCAGCTTGCATCACCGCGAGGAGGTGGTCATACATATTGCTGATTCCTTCTATATTTCAGCACTGCATAAATTTATCTTTCTATAAATATCATCACTTATTTACATATGCATGCTCTATCTGTGTATTAGTTGACATCACATTTTACCCAGTCTTTCATGGTGCTGCGTTATCTATGTCAGGCAGTATATATTTTTCTTAACTGATATGCTCAGTCAGCCGCCGCATAATCCAGATTTTCACAGTGAGCGCTGTACGTGTTTCAACATAGCAGACTTAATAAGTTTGAATTTTAAAAACTCATTCAAGAGAATTTAAAATTTCCTTTTTCATTATCACCTAGGTTAGAGCTAATTAGATTGCGGAAATTTACGTCAGCAGCTCACGGCGTACTGACCAGTTTCGAGTTTCACCTTGAAGCTGAAAATATCCATATCGACTTCTGCCTTCGGATATCTCAGTAGAATTAAAGTAACTTATGAATAGTTCAAGAAAATCTGGGCTGCAGTTTCCAGTCGCAACGCAACTTAGTTTAATGTCATCTCTTAGAATCCCAGGATTGGCCAATATCAGCAGCTGTCAGAGTTCGAGAGGGGAAGAATCATCGGATGATGGAAGCTGGGTGGTCATCTAGGCGAGCAGCTCCTCAGATAGGCCGTTTTGATTTTACTGTGAGGAGGTGTTGGAACCAGTGAACAGAAGAGACGTCATTTACACGGCGACCAGGCTCAGGACGCTCTCAACAGACCAGTCGTCAAAGAAGACCGTCACATCATACGACACGCACGCTTAGAGCCAAGTGCCTCATTGGCCGCTATCCAGACACGGGCAGCAGTTTCATTACGGGCCCCTGTGTCTTTCCGAACCTTCGCAAGGCGCCTGGTTGAAGGACATCTGGTATCGCGGCTTTGTGTATGCGGGGACGAAGGGTCCCCGAACCAATATCTCTTTCAATGCCCGTTGACGGCGAACTTCCACCTGCCACAACCTGCAAACAGCCTCACGGTCTTTCGCAAATTCCTGGCCAAGAACAGAGTAGCCATGAACAAAATAGGCAAAATTAATTCGTACAATAGCGGCTTATGGCCAAGATTTTTGCCTGCCACAGTAACGCAATGCATATCCTGCTCACCTATGTTAGACACCAGGCGTCTCCGCCCTCCGTCACCTGTCACCTGGTGTCGCGCCGCCCATTACGTGTGCTGCCAATGACACGCACCCACCGACGCCTCCGTTTGGAGTGGTGTCGCGCACGACAGGACTGGATTCCGTCGCGCACAACGGAATGGAACCAGGTCGTCTTCAGCGATGAATCTAAATTCAATTTGACCAGTGATGACAATCGTGTTCGTGTGTGGAGGCCCCGTGGTGAACGCCTCAATCATGCCGTCGCTTTACAGCGACGCACAGTTCCCACAGTTGGTGTGATGGTATGGGGTGCCATTGCTTACGATGCACCGTCGGCCCTAATATTGATCCATGGCACAAAGACAGGCCAGCGGTACGTCCATGACATCCTTCAGCCACATATGTTGCCACTCATGGCAGGGCTCCCAGGAGCCTGTTTTCAGTAAGACAATACTCGGCCATACGCAGCACAGATCTCACAAGGCTGCCTACGCCACATTAACATCCTTACCTGGCCTGCTCGATCCTCAGATTTGTCACCAATCGAGCATATCTGGGATCATTTGGGAAGGCAAGTTGGATAGCCTACGAGATTGGCCGAACTAGAGGCGCGTTTGCAGCAACTGTGGAACGAGATGTCTCAGGACACCATACGGAACTTGTATGCCTCAATGCCCGCTCGTATCACATCGTGCGCTCGCGCTAGAGGTTGTCCAACAGAGTACTAAAACTTCCGTTCATGTGTACTTCTTTCTGCAATAAATGATCCTTTTTTTCTTTGATTTTCTAATCACTTCTTAAATCAAAGTAGTACTTACATATGTAAAATTTCGTTTCATTATGACGGCTCTTTCTTGGTGCGCAAATTTTTATGGGAATGAATGTAGTTCTACAAACATACTTTACAAATTTCAAAGCTTCTGGTTACTAAGATACACAAATCAAGGAATTTTAAGTATGTAAATAAGAAAAGAAAATAAATCAAAAATATGGGTCGAATACAACAAGCTAATAAGTTGAAACTTGAAACTCAGTGTTTATTATCTTCTGTTTCAATTAGCTTATTAGCTTGGTGTATTTCAACCTACTTTTTTGGTTCTTTTATTTTTTTAATTAAATTTTATTTAAATATTTGTTGATGTTTCCAATTCCTTGATTGTTTATTATTTGTGCTTTTTAATAATTGAAAGATCTGAAATTTTTAAAGTATGTTTGAAAAAATTGCTACCTTTTAATTAATGCTGCAGTTGTGCTTAATTATATTTTATTGGAATGTCTAAAATAGTTTTTACTTTGTTATTTAAATTAAGTTTCTTTCTGTTATATATATATATATATATAAAAAAAAACTGTTATATAATATAAATATATGAAATAATAAAAACAAATTTAGAAGTAATGAGCAGCAAGAATTTTGATGTCGTAGAATGCTGAGATGCCGATTCACAATGAGAAATTTGGCAGTCGAGGCAGATTAAATCTTTATTTTATTTTCAGTGGACATATTGCGGCCACAAGCAACTTGGCACATTATTTGTACCTATTTCAAGAGGTTTACATTTTTGATAACATTGCAGCAAGAAGAAATAGCAAATAGCAGTCCGGTTACTCCGAAGAGTAGCTAGCAAGTGCCCTACGTTCAGGATGAAATCTTAATTTAGACTGAGTTGGTTTTGGTTTACAATGCATTTTGATTGGATAGTTAATACTTCTATAAAATTATTATTTGTTACTTGATTTTTAGTTCCATTTACATCATCAGAATTATGTAAGAGTCATATGACATGGAATAATCTGAAAATGACGCAGTGCAGAGAGAAGTTACTATTTTTAGAATTGAGAAGGGGAATTTATGTTGCTAATTTAATCTTTTACATATTCTTTATTTTTCTTACATGTATATATGTATATATATAGAGAGAGATACAAAAAGCAAGAAATTTAGAACCAAATTCAGAAGGGCCGAAAAGAAATGAAATTCAAAACCGTTAAAATTTTAAAATTTCCTATAAATATGAAAATAATCAACCAAAAGTCATATTTAAAGAAATGTGAAATACAAATACTACAAAAAATATGTAGGAAGAAGAATGCAATCAAATCTGATTTAACGTTATCAAGAGCAGGTAGATCAGACTCTATTGAACTCCTTTAACCTGGAAAACAACTTCATTTCTGTTCATGCAAAATTACCTGATGAACTATTCTAAATTATTTAATTATAACAGACCACCCGAAAATTTTAAATATATATATATGTGTGTGTATGTGTGTGTAAGATATATGAAACACAATTACTAACAAATTACTAACTTTGGCAATAGCTCTTTTTAGTCCCTGATTTAATTTAGATACGCCCCCTTCAAGGAAGCTGTCCTGCGTCATGTACGTCATTAAGTTCTTCTACAGTGATCTGCAATGCGAAAATTCCTGTCCATTTCATCTTCTGCCTGAAGATGTGATATGCGTATATAGAATTGTGAGGTGAAGATTATACCCAAGCGCTGAGTGATTTCTAAATAATGTCTTTCTAAAGAAATGTATTTGTTCAGTAATAAAATGTATTTAATCTTTACGCCGCCTACATTTCACTGCAACTACGTTGTTGCGCATTGTAACGCTATCACCATCCGAACCACGACTGCAAAATCATTGATGCCTTATATAGCGAATTGTCGTATCGTACTACTAAATCATCATGTTTATACACAGTCCAGTCACATTAATGTGACCATCTGTCAAAAGCCAGAATAACCACCTTTCGCAGAGCGGACTGCTGCGAGACGTGCAGGAAGAGAGTCACATAGGTCCCTGAAGGTGTTCTCTGGGATGTTGAGCCATGCCGACTCTAATGCCGTGGCCAGCTGCGCTAGATTACGCGGTTCAGGATCCATGGCGCGAACAACTCGATCGAGATGGTCCCACAGATGCTCGATTGGGTTTAAGTCAGGTGAGTTTGCTGGCCAGGGGAGGACGGTAAACTCATCCTGGTGCTCTTCAAACCACGCACGTACACTGGCAGCTGTATGGCACCTCGCATTGTCCTGCTGGAAGATGCCATCATCCTGAGGAAAAACAATGCGCATGTAGGGGTGAACATGGTCCGCAAGGACAGATGCGTACTTGTATTGATCCATTGTGCCTTCCACAATGATCAGTGAACCTAGAGAATGCCAGGAAAACATTCCCCAGACCATAATGCTCCCGCCTCCAGCTTGGACCGTTCCGGCAATGGTTGCAGGGTGGTTCCTTTCAGAGGTTTCACGCCTTATACGCCAACGTCCATCTGTCCGATGGAGCATAAAACGCGATTCATCCGAAAACGCAACCTGTCGCCACTCAGTGGACGTCCAGCTGCTGTACTGGCGTGCAAATTCTAGCCTTCGCCGTCGATGAACAGCAGTCAGCATAGGTGCACGAACCAGGCGTCTGCTTCGGAGGCCCAGACGCAGCAATGTTCGCTGAATAGTACTTTGGGAGACACTTTTGGTAGCCCCTTGGTTCATTTTGGTGGTCAGTTGCTCAACGGTAGCCCGTCTATCTGCCCGAACGCATCTCCGCAACCGTCGTTCGCCTCTGTCATCTATGGCCCGTGGTGCACCACATTTGCCACGTCGCTGATTTTGGACAGTCCCATTTTGCCATGCACGGTACACTTTTACCACGGCGGCACGCGAACAGTTCACAAACTCAGCCGTTTCGGAAATGCTTCCACCCTTGGCCCGAAAGCCAATGATCATGCCCTTTTGGAAGTCGGATAAATCGCTTCGTTTCTGCATTACGCCAACGATTGAAATGTTTTCCGAAGCCCTCACACACCCTTTATATACGCTCAACTGCACTGTGCTGCCACCTGCCTTCTGTGATTGGTTATTTAACTCTGACATGGAAAGTACTTGGTGGTCACATTAATGTGACTGGACTGTGTATATACAATACTCTCTCTTTCTCTCTCTCTCTCTCTCTCTCTATATATATATATATATATATATTAGAGAGTCATGCAGTTAAAATAAGCCTTTCCGAAAAAAATAGAAATTCTAGGTTAACCATGCAATAGATAGTTACTGACAGTCAGTTGCTTACAAACCGGCCTGTAAATTATCTTTATACTTGTAGTCTCAACCCTAAACTGGAGTAGCTGCCTTATAAGATAATTTTCTTTTAATGACAAAGAGAAAATTTAATATCATGAAAATTACTTAATAACTATAATTATTATATTCATTAAGATGCATTATATAGAATGGAATGTCGGAAAGCTGGAGGCCTATGTACAAATACCACTTGCTTTTCGACATTGCATTCTTTCGATCATTAGCAAGAACTGACACATTCAACTGTGGTGTATTGTTTCCTTGTATTTCGTCACGTTCTTTCGACGAGAAGTAAGCATTACCTTTGTAGACATGTAACGAAACATTTTGCCAATTAACAAAACATTTTAAATGACTCAGAAGATATTCATGTTTTGGCACTTTTAAATTTAAAAAAACTTTTTTTCATTTTTTTGGGGGGGGGGGG